>JAJHZJ010000385.1:1749958-2126984 GCA_023548195.1 Bettongia penicillata ogilbyi
TAGTCCATGATCAACCAGTTAGTAAGCACAAGCTTAACTACATTACTCAGTGAACTCCTGGGACTTCCTATTGTTTCTAGAGTCAAATACGAACTCCCCTGTTTGGCACTTCAGGCCCCTTTCAACCTCAGTTAACCCTCCCATTAGGGGCAGCTAGGTGGTGCAGTGGATAGAGCACCAGTGCAGGAGTCAGGAGGACCTGAGTTCAAATCTCACTTCAGACACTTGACACTCACTAGCTGTGTGACCTTGGGCAAGTCACTTAACCCCAATTGCCTCATCCTGGGTCTTCTCCAGTCATCCTGATAAATATCTGGCCACTGGATTCAGATGGCTCTGGAGGAGAAGTGAGGCTGGTGACCTGCACAGCCCTCCCTCACTCAAAACAAAGTCAAGTGCAAGTCATGTCATTATTTCTCTGATGATATGGTCTTCTTTGGCAACAAAGGATGAACACACACAAGACTCCCTTCATATATTCTGTGATTCAGTCATGTTCGTTTCCTTGTTGCTTCTCACATATCTCATTCATCTCCTCTCTATATACTTTTGCATGAACTGGTCCCCTCCATGCTCATCTTTGTGCCTTAAAATCCATAGTTTCCTGCAAAGCTCAGCTCAGGCACTGCTTCTTATATGAGGCCTTTCTTGGTCACTCCTTGTATGTGCTTTGTACTTATAGATGCTTATGTTGGATCCCCCATAAATGAAAGTTTGAGGGCAAGGGTTATTTCATCCTTGTCTTTGTGTCCCCAATACAGAGGACAGTGCCTAGAATATAATAGATAATAAATGCTTGTTGATTAAAGTAGCAACAGTCAGATTTGTACTGGGATCTAGGGGTGTGCTGGAGCCAGATCCTACTGGTTTATAAGACCCAAACCGTTAAATTTTCATTGGGAGCATTTGCACCTTGGAAATCAACAAACATACCAAATCATGGCTTGGTTTACTGCTTTGTTGCTTGTATAGACTTAAGAAAATGATGGAGATTAAATGAAGAATAATTAAACTCATAAGTGCCTTGTTTGGACATTTTATTTACTCCACAGAGCTGGTTGTTGAACATTTACCAGCACCTCATTCTTCAGGTATTACCTGAATTCCAACTCTTTCCAGTATACCACGTCTACTCAAACATGTGAAATATTGGAGACAATTTCCCTGTCTCCATGGAGCTTATAGTCTGTCTCTTCCAAAGATCCAGATCTAAGCTCTGATGCTCAGCAAATATTTGACTGACTGCTGATTATTGCCATGGAGGGCAGCCAAAGGTCTGACTTCCATTGGTCCCAAGCCAGTAGGAAGGAAGGTGTATAAAGTTTGACCAACTGCTGACTCTCAGGAGGAAGTTAACATCCCCGGCATCACCCTTGCCCCTGGCTCTGACTCCTATGTGGAGGTATAATACTAGAAGTGAAGGACAGTTCAGAAGTGACCTACACCTCACTGCCAAGTTCCAAGCCCAGGTTTGCAAGAGCCATGTTCCTGCCCAGCTGGGGTGTTTTATCTGGGCCACTTCCCCCATCCCTGCATGATCATATAAAAGCCAGCGCTTCAGTGAGTTCTCTAATAGCCAGGACATATTTCCCGTACAACCCTGGTGCTCTCTCTCACTCCAAGCTTTCTCCTGAGCAGCGGGACACAACATATTGTGAAGGGAAAATGGTAATTAGAAGGAACATTTGAGCAGAAGAACTTGTCTGGAAAAATGCTTTAGTTAAATGAAGCGAAAAAGATTGTTTTTAACTTAATCTGTTAAACACACACACACACACATCTATCTGTCCTCTCCTTTTTGAAAAGAGAAGGCAGAGGAAGGGACAGGATGGATTATTGGGCCCATCCTACCTGGTGCTCTGGTAAGTATGGTCAGTATGGCAATGGCCACAGAGGAACAAACAACCATTGAATCATTGGGATTCATTGCTGAGATGAAAAGGGTTTTGAGAAAGAATTAGTTAAGCCAGTTTATGCTAGAAGCCACAGGCCTTTTCATCTGGTGAGTTTTAGGGGCTAAAATGGATCCACTTAAGACAGCGTTGAGGGAAAGTCAGGAGCAATCAGGGAAAGGATTTTGGGGGTAGACTATGGACACTTCCACCCTGGGGCAGAGGACATGTACATACTAGGGCAACCTTACTTATCATCCTAAATGAAACCTCTAAAGGGACTTCTACTTCCAAAATGGAATTGGGAAAGACAGAAGAGAAGGGGCTACAATGGAAGATGTAGCTAGGGATCCTCAGGCATAATGCTTTTCAGATTTTGGGAGGAGGCAAGGAGAACCCAACCATGGTCTTGGGAGAGGCTGTTGTAAGGATTTGGTAAATCATTACACAGGACTTCCTGGGAAATCATTCTTCCTGGCTCTTGCTGGATCCCTTCACTGCATGTGTACTAGAAAGTTTAGGCAGCCCTGAGCCTGGGCAGTTTGAGTGTCTTATAGAACGAGGCAATGTGTCTTTTTTTGGCTTTCTGACTCTGAAGTCACAGGGAGGGAGGGAGGCATTAGAATATTGCAAATTTCTAGTCTGAAAGTTTCCGGTTGGTTTTAGAAGGGGACAAGAGAATGGGAATACTAGATAGAAACTGATGGTATGGCTAGCTTATTAGATGGCGAAAAACTGAGGGGGAGGGCAGAATGTTTAGTTCCAAGGACTTATCCCCAAGCGACCATTCAGTCAACAAACATTTAATAAGTAGCTACAGTATTCAAGGCCCTATTCTGGGTGATAAGAGTAGGAAGCAGGAGGGGATATGCACGATAAAAGACAGACTCTGTCTTTAGGGAGAGACAAAATAACATAAATTACTATAATATAAATTGGAATATGGAAAGTGCAAGTTACGTGTTATGAGCTCAGAAGACTCTCCTTATGTTCATGTGGGGAAGAGCTTATTAGAGGAGGTGGTGCCTGAGATAGGACTTGAGGGGAAGGAAGAATTGTAATGAGAGATTAAGGAGGAGGAGGGAAGGAGTTTCAGGGACAGAGTACAGCATGAGCAAAGGCATGGAGGTGGGAAGGTATAGAACTAAATTCTGGTGGTCCACAGTAAGGAGTATGGGAAGGTAAGATAAGACTGGGAAGAGACTAACCTCTCTTCATGGTTCCTTTAATCTCAATGTGCTGCACTGAAAATGTCTACTCTTGGTCTTATGGAAGTGAGGATGACTCAGGGTTAGCCATCCTTTACCGTTGCTAAAAGAACACTTCCCAACATTTAGGAAAACTCGAGCCTTAAGGAAGAAGAGACTTGTCCAAGATCACACAAATCTTAAGTGACATCTAGGATTTTGCTGGAATTCTCTGGTCCTCTGAATCCAAATCTAGCTTTTGTTCCACTGCAATATCATGCCTTTTCTCATATTCTCCCACAGTCTCTGGGCCACAGCAGGTTCTTGAGTTGCTTGGGTAGGTCAAGGCTATTGTCCTAGAAGTGACTTGGATTCAGTGGTGGCTGGAACTGTGAAACCAACCTTCCTTTATTGAGGATTGTGGAATTTGATGGGCACCCCCACTACTTTCTTCATTACTTTTCTTAACACCACTAGGGAGGCTAGGGTAAGTGGTGACAGTTTTTTATTGTAGTGGTGGCCCAGTACTATAGTAAACTCTCACTTGTCTGCATGTTGTAGCATTCATGGTACCTCACAATTAGTACTTCAGATGGGAGATGTAGTGAATGAGGTACAGTAAAAAGGTCACTTTAGTTGAACTATAATATATGTGCAAAAAGCATATTAATGTATAAGGCTAAATAGATACATTGGGATCAAATTATGCAGGGCTATTTGACCCTAGAATAACAAGGAGCCCATGGAATTAGTTGAATCCCAGGGTATGATAGGGGCAAATAGGTGGCCCAGTGCATAGAGCACTGGACCTGGAACTAGGAAGACCTGAGTTTAAATCTAGCCTTAGATATTAGCTGTGTGACCCTGGTCAAGTCATTTTACCCTGTCTGCCTCAGTTTCCTCATCTATAAAATGAGCTTGAGAAGAAAATAGTAAACCATTCCAGTGTCTTTGCTAAGAAAACCCCAAATGGGGTCATGAACAGTCTGAAATGACTGAAAAAACGACAGGATATGATATGGTCAGCTCAAACTCAGACCCACTTTTCCTAATGTTGCCACTTACTAGTTGTGCGACCTTATGTAAGTTAGTCACTTCTCTTAGACTTAGTTATCCCATCTGTTAAATGGGGGTTATTGTAAAGGAAAATATGTTTTGCAGTTTCAAAGTCCTCTAAGACTGTTAGCTCCTTCCATGCATCTTTGTGTTTAGTACAGTACAGGGCACACAGTTTGTATTTAGAACAGACTTGTCGAATGAAAGAGTGAATGAATAAAGATTACTTTTGGTTTAGAGGGAGGACTATCAGTAACTGAATAAATACTAGGAAAATATATGTGCTTAGAAAATACATGGTGCCAGATAAATACTAGTGAGGCATACCTCCCTCTTTTCAATATAGAGACCGGGACAATGGGGAAAATGTGATATAATGCCAGAAATGGTTGCCATCCCGAGCATCTTGGCTTTATCATTTCCTTTGTTATAAGGGAGGGTTTAATGGGCAATATCATTAGATATGGCTGCAGGATGAAGCCAGGAGCATCAGTAAAATTTACTTAAATCAAAGAAAGAAAGAAAATGCACGTCTCAAGAGGCATCGCACATGCCCTACTCACTCTAACCAGTTAGGAGTTTTATGCTCGATAATAATAACAGTGATAACTCTGGCTTTTATAAGTTTCTTGCAGTGCCTCAGTTTCTTCATTTGAAAAATGAGAGGGTTAGATTATAAAATTAGCAAGGTGCCTTCTTGGGCTAAATTACACCAGAAGTTCTGGGGAGACATCTCCCTGGCCATACTGTAAATCTGTGCAGCTTCTGAGCAGACAAAATGGTGACTATTTGTCGAAAGCAGTGGATCCCAGTGAGTGAGCTGATCCAGTGAATGCCCTGTAATTATAACCGGTGCATTATTAATAAGGAGATGTTCCATCTTGGTGCCCAGACTATCAGCTCTACTCTAGCATTGGATGCCTCACACTCTGAACACTGAGTGGGTTAGCCTGTCACGTTGGCTAATGAAAGGGTTTAGGACACAGCCAGAGACCTGTTACCAGAGGCATGCAATTATTTCTGAAATCAAGAGAACCCCAGAGATCTTTTGAGAGTGTGTGCTTGTGACAATAGCATGGGGGAGCTTGATAGCCCCAGTAGAGACTGAGCCCCTGCCCAGATTTCCAGGTGGTGGGACTTCAGGGCTAGGAAGGATTTAGCAAGATTTGCAGAGGGTCCATGTTGATTCCCATCTCCTGTGAGAGTCTGCTTGAAATCACTAGGTAGGAAGGAAGTTCTTCCAGGCACTTTCCTTCATCATCTATTTTCCCCTTGCCTCTGTGATTTGCTTTTGGTTTTTCAAAGGTAGAATGCAACGTCAACCACTCTAGACAGTACTTTCTATGTTACACATTTAGCACATTAATCTGAAACATAATCCACCTGTTAATAAATGGCACTGAGATTATAGAAAACAGAGATGACCCACAAGGAGCTTGTCCATAGAAACATAACCAACAGCTGCAGACATGCAGAAATCTGCTGCTTTGAGAACAACTCTTGATGTGCCAATGACCAGGTGAACCAGTCAAGTTCAAGTTCAAGAATAATATGGCATCATTCAAAGAGTATTAGGACTATGAGCTCCGATTTGAGGTAAACAGAACAAGCCTAATTCTAACCCTATTGAGAGCATTCTTGTGGCATTTCTAGCTTTTCAGAAAGATCTCCAAATCAGAATGACTCCCAAGCACTTCCTGATGGTTCCATTGTATGTTTAGTCTATTTATTCGGTGGGCGGTAATTTAATATTTGCATTGCTACTAGCTCTCTTTTCAAGGGTGATGGATTGGTCTTAGAAGGCCATGATAATAATTAATAATAATAATTCCACATTTATAAAGCCCCCTTAAAGGTTACAAAATGCTTTCCCCATAATTACTCCATAAGATAACAATAATCCAAATATAATGCCCAGTTTACACAGATGACACTGTCTCCTATAGACTTAACAAAGGCCTCTGAGTTGCTTTGTTTAATGGTCTTTTTTTCAGTCTGTATCTTTCCTGACTTCTCAGTAGCATTGGATGCTACTAATCACCCTCTTCTTTTGAATACTCTCTCTAGTTTTCTTAAACTTGGCTCTCAGTTTCCCACCTCCCTGCTTGTCTGATGGCTATTTCTCAATCCTTTTGCTAGAAATTTAGGAACAACACACTGCCTAATTGTGGATGTTCCCCAACACTCTGTTCTGGGTCCTCTTTTTTCTTTCTTTGTGGTCTTGATGACCTTATCAACTCTCATGGGTTGTGATCTGTATACAGACGATACACAGATTTCTACACCCAGTCCCAGTTTCTCTCCTGAGCACCAGTCCTGAATTACCAACTATTCAACAGGACATTTCTACCTATACCTGGGAGATTTCTCAAAGTTAATATGCCCCAAAACAGAACTCATTATCTTTCCTCTCAAACCCTTCTTTCTCTCTTATTTCTATCAAAGGTATTGCCATCCTTTCAGCCATCCATCCTAGGCTCCTCATCTTCAATCACCCAACATAATTATTCAACCAACAAATCTTGTCTTTTTTTTTTTTTACCTCCACTAAATCTCTTGCATAGGATCCTTTACTATTTTAGTTTAGGCTGGGGTGGGGAATCTGTGACCTCAAGGCTATATGTGGCTCTCTACATCCTCAAGTGTGGCCCTTAGATTCAGTTATACTGGAGGACCTAGAGGTCCACATGTGGACTCTAGGCCACATGTTCCCTACCACTGGTTTAGATATTCACTACCTCTCACCTTGACTACCTCTCACCTTCACTGTTGCAATCGTTTCCTAATTACTCTTCCTGACTCAAGTTTTCTCCTCCTCCAGTAGAATGCATCCTTCATACAGTGACCTAAGTGATTTTGCCTAAAGCACAGGTCTCACTATTTCTTTGCCCCTGCTCAATACTTGGTAAACTCCAGTGACTCCCTGTTACCTCCAAGGTAAAATATATACAGTCCTCTGGCATTTAAAGGTCTTCAAAATCTACCCATTGGATCTTTCCAGTCTTATTTCATATTATTACGTCCCACTTGCCAAACAGTCCTCTTCCTTACATGATACTTAATCTGCTATCCCCCTGTGTGGAATGTCCTCTCTCCTTTCCTCTGTGTCCTAGAACCTTTGGCCTCCTTCAGAACTCAACTCACATATATGACTTTCTCTCAGACAATGTCCTTGAATCTCCTAAAGATTATTTTCCATCTACTCTGTATGCATCATGTATACCGTTTTTTATGTGTGATACCACACACCCTCATTAGAATATAAGCTTCTTGAGGGTAGGGATTGCATTTTCTTTTTCTTTTTATCTCTAGTACCTAGCATAGTAGGGCAGCTAGGTGACACAGTGGTTAGAGTGGCAGGTCTAGAGCCAGGAAAGACCAGAGTTCAAATCCGGACTCATACACTTACTATGTGACGCCTGGGCAAACTGAGAAGGAAATGGTAAACCACTCTAGTATCTTTGCCAAGTAAACCTTAAACGGGGTCCCAAAGTGTGGGACATGACTGAAAATGACTGAACAAGGACAACTTAGCACAGTGCTGGAATACAATGGCTACTTAATATTTGTTTGTAGATTTATTTGCTGACTGAAGTGACCCCACAGTCAGACAGAGCTGGACACGGGACTAGGACCTAGGTCATTTGACTAAATGTAGTGATCTTTCTACAAACCCACTCTTTCTTTGGAGAGAACTAAGTAATCTAGCTTCATTAGATCCACTTCTTATGAGGACTCTAATGTGTTATCCTAGAACATTTATTGTGATTCAGTGACTTATTTTCACTAAGACTCACGTCACGTGTTTGAAGTGCTGCCATTGAATGAACTATTGCTGTAGAAATGAAGCTAAATGATGAATGGAGTCAATATTGCTGTTTTTCTTTGTCTTGTTCTCTTCTTTTGGTTGTTATTCCATATCCTCATTCTTCTCTTCCCTTTCAATGGGGTGCACATAGAAATGATCCTGAGTCAAATTGATATCCTGCAATTATTCTTTTACTGTCTGATATTCTACAGTCTCTTGCTCAGATGGATGATATAATTGGTTTTTATATTTGAATAAAGGGTCTGGGATATAAGTTCATCTTCTGTGGGCTCACTGAAAGCATTTTCACTGAAAACATAGGCTCTTTTTTTGGAACTTTTACAAATGCCTTTGTCCTCAGTAGCTTCTTGCAAGGTTTTTCTCAGGATAATTGCTATAACCAAAGCTGAGCAGAATGTCCACCATAGAATGATCAATAATTTCCTAATTTCATTGACCATATATCATCCTTGAGTTATGTATGAGAACTAGTCCATTGTAGAATTCCCACCAGGCAATAGGCACTTATATCTTCAGCTCCTGAGTGTCTGGAATGTTGGTGAAGGCTGAATTTCCTTCAGACTAGTCTTATATGAAGAAGAGACCATCTACAAGCTCACAAGCTCACATCTATATGGCTTGGCAAATTAGCACTCAGAAAAGACAGCATGATGTTCTGGTCCGTTAATGCTCTTAAATTTTTAAGAATACGGGAAAGGCAGGCCCTTACTGAGAAGGAATTATGTCCAAAGCTGTGCGTCTTCTCTATGTAAGTGAGATCAATCCGGTCTCAAATCACAATGGGGCCAAAGACTTTCCTGGCAGTGCTAATATAGATGTTAGTGCTTGTATCAGTGTTGAGAAGGCTGGTAGAGAAACAGGAAGTCTTCCATCCTGGAACAGTATGCACCTCATCTGGAAACACTTAAAGACATTTTTGATTCTTGCACTTGCTGGTCAGACAGCCAACAAGCATTTATTAAGCACTTACTATGTGCCTGGAACTGTTTTGTTCATCCTTCATTTTTGAAGTGGACCAGTGACATCATGGGTGATGTATTGACTTGTGCATGAATTGGATTTAAGTGAGGCAGAGTTGCACAAAGTAGTCGGTCTTACTCTCCCTTCCTAAGTCTTTGAAGTCCAGTAGCAAGACAAAAGTAATATGACTGGTGATGATCTGAGATGCAGTGGATGACCCTGGCATCTTCAATGCCTGAACAAGCTCTAAGTGCTCTTCCATACCTACTTCAGCTCCCTTCATGGCCATGGAAACAAACAGATCTGTGCCAAGTGCCCAGAATGCAAATAAAAGCAAAAGACAGTCCTTGCTCCTTTGAAGACCTTACATTCAAATGGAAGAAGACAACACGTAAAGGAAACTGAAGGGGGGTGGGTGCAAAGGTGCCTGATGGGACCATGACAGAGAAAGTCCAAAGTGCTATGTAGCTTAGAGAGAAATGGGACATGGTTGGCCTGGATGCCCTTCTTAAATGGAAGTTCTGTCAGGAGCCATTCAATCAGAGGGAGAGGCAATGAGGAGAGTACTTCCAAAGGGTAAATTCCAGTTCTGGAATGAATTTCCAGAATGAAGAGGTTACTGAAGCATTGTAGAGGAAGTTCTGTGGAGAGACAGGAGTGTAACCTGGAGAAGGATGGGACATGGCTAACCTGGGCATCCTCCTGAAATGGAAATTCTGAGACCAGCTATCCAATAAGAGGCAGAGACCACAGGGGTCCATGGGTACTTCCAAAGTGCAAATTCTGAAGCTGGAGTGAGCTTCTAGGATGAATAGTGAAACTCAACTAGCAACAGCTTATGCTTCAATAGATTCTGCTAAAACATACCCACAAGTTCTGCATTGGTCTTTGCTTTTTACCTTTAGTGGTATGAAGGTAACATTTTCCATATAATTATCTCTTTTGAGAACATTTGCTGCTAAATGTAGGGGAATGGGTGGGAGAGCCTCACCACTTTTTCAAACCTTGAAATTAGTTCATGAATCTTGGAGCCTTGTATAATTTTTCAAATGCAGACTGAACTATTTGGGCTATTATGATGACTAAAACTACTGGATCCTGAATAAATGCCTAGCTGCTGTTAACAGCAGAAAAGACATAATTTATTATGCTTATTTAAGACTTAGTACAGAGCTAGCCCATTATGTCCAGATCAGATTATATGGTTTTGTATAGGTGCAAAGATGCTACAGATTATCAGTGAGTAATCAAAAAGACTTAAGACTTGGGTATATGAACATCTATCATTTGGATAGGTTTTGGAGTCAGAGTATCTGGGTTCAGATCTCAGGTCTGCTATTTAATTTGTGAGAATTTGGACAAATTTCTTAATTTCTTGACCTCAGTTTCATCATTTGTAAAATGAAAGGGTTTCATTATATAACTTCTCAATTCTGTTCCAACTCTTAATCTATGATCCTACTGTGGCCATCATTTAGACCTCTTAGGTGGTGCTTAGGTTAACTAAGCACCACCTAACCATACCTATCCCATATTACAGTCAATGACCATGTATTCTGAATGGCCAAGCTTCCCATAAATACTGTTAACTGAATCAGAGTGAGTGTAGTATAGCATCTTTTTTTCATGCAACTATATTTCCACAAATCAAATAAAAAAACCTAGATCTCTTTAGTAATTCCAATAAATGTTATGCTGTGCTATTTTAATAATTGCTATATTTGACTCACATTCTACTCAAGCCCAAGATAAAGCCAAGTTTAGATAAGACAGTGATAAAAAGGTTTTGTTCAAAATATCTGTACCTACCATTTATAAAGAAATAAAATCTGATAGTAATTAAAGATTAGTGAGAAAAATAACTAATGCATCAGGAACATTTTTTTTTTTGGTTTGGAATTATCTTCTCCAGGGGCTGGTCTACAACTTAGAACTTTCAACATTTTCATCAGGTGTCAAAAAATCTTTGCAGTCTTTCTTCTAAAAAAAATTGAATGTGGAGGTGGAAGATGTGCTGCTTGTTGTCTGTGGGGCCTTAGTCTTAAGTTCATGTCTTTAAGCTTCAGTTTCCTAGTTGCTAAAATGAAAGGGTCCTACTAGATGATCTTTGAAGTCCCTTTAGATTCGAGGACCTCTGATCAAACATTGTGGTACTTAAAGAAAACAAAGATGCTCTCTGGCTGATTTGTGGTACTTCTAGGAAAGATCTTGAGTCACCTTTCTCCATGTAGTTTTCTGAATCATCTGAGTAGCTACATCTTTTCTTTTCCTCTCTTTGTCCTTGCCTCTCTTCTTCACAAAGAAGAAAGTGGTAAAAGAGAATGGGGATTTACTTACCATCAGTAATCTATAACTGAAGAAATCCATTTTTCCTCTACTGCTCCTCTTCTCTTCTCCTTGTCTCATATCCAATTGCAGCTTAGATGGCACAGTGAACAGCATGTTTGGAGTCAGGAAGACCCAAGTTCAAATCCTACCTCAGAGACTAACAAGCTTTGTGGCACTGAGCAAATTACGTAATCTCTCAGCCTCAGTTTCCCCATCTATAAAATGGGGATGATAATAACACCTACCTTTTAGGGTTGATATGGAGATTGAGATAATATTTATAAAGAACTTTGCAAAGCTCTTTATTATTATATATCACCTTAAAGTGATATATACATATTAGATATTATTATTTTCTTCCCTTTTGCATCCCCCTTCAATCTGTCCTTCCAGCACTGAAGTTTGTTTTACTTATCACTTTTCCCTTAGGTAAGGAGAATCCTTACTTTCCCTTTCTCAAGCTTCCCTCCTCCCTCTTTCCTTGCCTATTTCCTAGTTGAGTTTAATTTAAACACGACTTACATTTTGTGTGTGTGTGTGTGTGTGTATGTGTGTGTTACAGAGACAGAGAAAGAGATAGGAATCTTCTTTGTAAAGACTAGAGCTAAATAGGAAATTTGACATTCAAACACAAGACTCAAGAGACGCATAAAAAGGTAAACATAAAAGAGTAATCATAAGGGTTTCAATAACATTAAACTGTTAGCATTCCTATTTAGGGAGATGAGACATGTAACTCCTAAGAACTTTTTACCAGATCAGTTGTAAGGAGTTTGCATAGACATAGGACATGGATATCACCTGACTATATTGGAACGATCCCCGCTCAAAAAATGAAGGTGTAAGAAGGAGGGATTCCCTGGGAGAAGGGAATAAAAGGGAATACAATGGGGAAAAATTTCTCACATAAAAGAGTCATGAAGGAAGAGCTTTCACCATGGAAGGGAATATGACAGGGTTGTGTGTGTGTGTGTGTGTGTGTGTGTGTGGCACACAATGCTTTACTCGCATAGGAATTGGCTCAAAGATGGAAGAATTTAATTATACACTCAGTTGTGTATAGAAATGTAACTTACCCAATTGGGAACTAGGAGGGGAAAAGACATTGGAGAAGGAAGGGGTAGGATAAAAGGGAGAGGAGATTAAGCAGTGGTTAAAAAACAAACTAGATTTTGAGGAGGGACAGGATAAAAAGAGAGAAAAGGATAAACAGAAGAAAAGAGGAAGGAGTGAAATACATAGTTAGAAATCATAACTGAACGTGAATGCGATGAACTCACCCATAAAATGGAAGCAAATAGCAGAAGTGATTAGAAAACAGAATCCAACAATGTGATATTCATAAGAGACATACTTGAAACAGAAAGAGACACACAGTTAAAATAAAGGGCTGAAGCAGAATTTAAATATGATTCAGCTGAAGTAAAAAAAGCAGAGGTAGCAATCATGATTTCAAACAAAGCAAAAATAAAAATAGACTTAATTAAAAGAGATATTCAGGGAAACTACAATATGTTAAAATGTACCATAGACAATGAAGTAATATAAAAATTTTTACATCAAGTTTCCCTGATAAAGGCCTCATTTCTCAAATATATACTGATTAGAGAACTGAGTCAAAATTATAAAAATAAGAGCCATTCCTCAACTGATAAAGAGTCAAAGGACATAAACAAGCACTTTTTAGAAAAATAAATAAAATCTATCTGCAGTCACATGAAAAAATGCTCCAAATTGCTATTGATTAGAGAGAAGCAAATTAAAACAACTGTCAGGAGCCACCTCAGTTCTATCAGAAATAACAAATGCTGGAGGGAATGAGAGAAAATGGGTAAACAAATGAACTTCTGGTGAACTTGTGAACTAGTACAACCATTCTGAAGAACAATTTTAAATTATAACCAAAGGGCTATAAAACCGTGCATATCCTTGCATATCCAGCAATACTAGGTCAGTCCCCGCAAGAAATCAAAGTAAAAAGGACCTATACGTACAAAAATATTTATAGCAGCTCTTTTTGTGGTGGCAAAGAATTGGAGACTGGGGGAATGTTCGTCAATTAGGGAATGACTGAACAAATTGTGGCACATGATTGTGATGGAGTACTATAAAAAATGATGAGGGGGCGGTTTCTTAAAAACATAGCAAGACCTATATGAGATGATGGAAAGTGAAGTAAGAAGAATCGGGAGAACATTGTGCACAGTAACAGCAATGTTGTAACGACAGTCAACTGGGAAAGGCTTGGCTGCTCTGGCCAATTCAATGATCCAAGACAATTCTGAAGGACTCATGATGAAAAAATCTTATCCACCTCCAGAGAGAGAACTGATGAACTCTGCAAATCAATGTATAATTTTCTCACTTTATTTTTCTTGCTTTAAAAAAAATATGAGTAATATAGAAATGTTTTGTATGATTGATTGTGATTGATAGTATATTGTTTGCCTTTTCAGTGGGTGGGGAAGGGTGTGACAGGGAGGGAGAGAATTTGAAAACTAAAGGTTTAAAAAAGTATGTTAAAAATAAATAATATATTTGAAAAATATTTTTAAAGCATCTTTCTTTGTAAAGTTCATTTTTGGATGCTTTTTATCTCATGCATCCCTGTCATGTGAGACAATGAGTTCCTCCTCTCCTCCTTTACGGTATAGTCCCTTTATCTTTCCCATTTCTACCTTCCTTTAAGACAATCAATAAAGACCAAAACCAGCCCCAGGCATGACGTTAGTTTTATTTAATTTTCTCAAACATAGTTTAGGACATTAGATTTGAGAAAACATAATCCCTTTCATTTGATAAAATGTGAATACCATTCTAAATTTTTCTTGAAGCCTGCATTTCAGTTTCAGTTTTCAATTCTGACCTTTTTAAAAAATTAAGAATGCTTGGAAATCCTCTGTTTTATTAAAGACATATTTTCCCCTCTAGGATTATATTCCCTTTTGCTAGATGGGTTGTCAGTTGTAAGTCTTTCTCTTGCCTTTTGGAACATTACATTCCAAACTTTCCTCTTTTTAATGATAGCAGCTACTCAGTCTTGTGTGAGCCTGACTGCAGCTTCCTGTTACTTGAACATTTCCCTTTTGGCTATTTCAGAACACTCTGAAATAGATACATATACAATATGAAATAAATATCTACTATATGACATATGCATATATAATATAAAATGCCTAAAGTATTTTTCTTTAACCTGGAGGGAGTTAGAAAAGCCTGAGTTTAAACACAACCTCAGAGATTTGCTAGATATGTGACCCAGAAAAAGTTATTTAATCTCTTCCAGCCTCTGTTTCCTCATCTGTAAAATGGGGATCATAACGACATAGGACTCATAGGACTGAATAAATCAAAGAATAGTACAAATGCTATTATTATCTTAACGAGGTTACTTGGTAAGGAATAATTTATCCTTAGGTACCAGGGACCAAGAGACCCAGACTCTGAAAAGCTTCAAAGATATTATTCCAATTTAATATTGATTAAGCTCCTACTATGTGTAGGCTTCTGTTCTGTGTACTCCCTGGAAGAGATATATGCCCTAGGTCCTGTTTTCAAGGACCTTAATTCTGACAGGAAAGGAAATGGGGGCGGGGATGGGGCAGTGTATGCAAGTATGACTCACTGAAGAGTGATATTGGTACCAAAAAAAGAGATCCTAACAAAGAATTTGGAGAGGTTTAAGGAGAGAAAATTTACTTTCAATTTAGAATCAAGCAAATCCTTCCTAGAAGGGGTAGCCTCTAAACTGGGCCTTGAAAGAATCCAAGGAGGGATGATGATTGGGACTATTTCCAGGAATGGAAGATAGTGTGAGCAAAGACTCAAACACTGTATTCCGGAAGAGATTTAGGTCCGGAAGAGACCTCAGAGGCCATTGAATTCAATCCACTCATTTTTTAATGTGGAAATTGAGATACGAAGAGGTTAAATGGATTGCTTTGGGTCACACAGCTAATTTATCCTTAGGCACCAAGGCTACCAACTGATTCAGACAATGAGAAGCCTTCAAGAATTTCATTCCAATTAAACATTCACAGAGAACCCAGTTCTTCCTAAGTCCAAGTCTAGTGTCCTATGCTGCTCTGGCGCCAATCTGCCTCTTATGGGAGAGGACTGGACAAAATTGGGAGGACAATAATCATATTGTCTCTACTTCTGGATAAATATAGTACCTAAGGTCATCAGTACTACTGCGATCTTATATTTATTTCACTTAGCTATTTATAGAATCACAGAGCTGGAACTGACCTCAGAAGGCATACTTGCTACCTTTACTGTTTCCTGGTATTGATGACTCATTGGCTGGACCATATGACACAAGTGACTGGTCCCAGCTTATTTAGTACTAGTGGAACACTGGAGACAGGCTCAAGGGCAGGCCCAGGAACAAGGTGGTCTTCCTATACCAGAAATACTATTTCTTCCTCATCAGTCATTCTTGCTACCTCTTTTCCTTCCTTTTCATCAGAATGTCTTAGGTAAGGCTTTGTTCCTATCTTCTCTCCTTACCCCAGTGGAGTGGAGTCAGGAGGGAATTACACTGAATTCCATGTAACAATCCTTCAAATACTTGGAAAGAGTACTCTTGGCTTCCTCTGATTTTCTCTTCAAGTTAAACATTTCAGTAGGATGAAACTCCTTGAGTGCAGGGATTGCTTTGCTTTCTGCCTGTATCCCTTTGCCTAACAGAGTATCTGACATATGTTGTTCAATGGTTTCTGACTCTTCATGACCTCATTTGGGGTTTTCTTGGGAAAGGTACTAGAGTAGTTTGCCATTTTCTTGTCTGTCTTTTTACAGATGAGGAAACTGAGGCAAACAGTTAAGTGACTTGTCCAGAGTCCCACAGATAGTAAGTGTCTGAGGTCAGGTTTGAATTTATTAAATAAGAGTCTCCCTGACTCTAGGCGCAGCATTCTATCTACTGTGCCATCTAATGGCCCCCTGACTAGACCTTGCTGATTGACTGATTCAGCTGGTCCTCATATGACATGGTTTCAGTAACATCCCCATCCTTTTTGCCCTCCTGTGGATGATTTGGATTGATGATCCAATCCTTGACCCATTTTTTAAAATAATTATAAATTAATTTTTTGTTTTCAGTTTTCAACAATCAATTCCATAAGTCTTATATTTTCTCCCCATCCCTCCCCACTCCCTCCTCGAGATGGCATGCAATTTTATATGGTTTCTACCATTCATTCTTATTAAACACATTTTCACATTAGTCATCTTGCATAAAAGAATTAAGATGAATGGGAGAAACCATGAGAAAACCCAAACGAAACCAAAACACAACACAAGAGAAAATGGTCTGCTTCATTCTGTGTTCTGATTCCATAGTGTTTTCTCTGGATACGGATGGTATTTTACCTCAAGAGCCCTTTGGGAACGTTTTAGGTCCTTGCATTGACCCATTTTCTTGTACCTACCCCCATACCAAATCATGTTTAAAAGTCTGACTTCGCAATTCAGAGGGAAGCACAGACAAGAAGAACAGTTTTGAAAGTAACATGTAGAATTTATCATTTTGACATTTTATTATAGTTGTTTATACATAAAATGATACATAGAAATTTAAATATAAAATTTAGATTTTTATTGTTTTTTATAAAGCAGTACAAAGTGGAGATACATGATTGTACATACAGGTATTTTTTGAGTTATGTTGTATATATGGACATGGTATTTTTTGTGGTTTAAATTCAAAATAAATTTCTTTAAATGAAATAGAATATAGGATAAACTCCAAAGATCCAAGCTTTTGGAACAAAAACTCATTATTTGACAAAACCTGCCAGGAAAACAGTGTAGTAGAAACTAAGTACAGACCAACATCTCTCACTGTATACCAGGATAAGGTCAAAATGGGTACATGATTTATGCATAAGGGTTAATACAAATTAAGTAAAAAGCAAATTAAGAGAGCATGGAATTGTTTATCTGTCAGATTTATGGATAAGGGAAGAATTTGGGACCAAGGAATATATAAAGAGCATTACAAAATCTAAAATAGATAATTTTAATTATATAAAACTCAAAAGTTTTTGCACAAGCAAAACGAATACAACCAAAATTAGAAAGAAAGCAGAAAGCTGGGGGAAATTTTTTGGGAACAAGTGTCTCTGATAAAGGCCTCATTTCTCAAATATATAAGGAACTGAGTCAAATTTATAAGAATAAAAGCCAATCACCAATTGATAAATCATGAAAGAATATGAACAGGCAGTTTTCCGAAGAATAAATCAGAGCTATCAGCAATCATATGAAAATATGCTCTAAATCACTATTGATTAGAGAAATTCAAATTAAAACAACTCTGAGGTACCACCTTACAACCTATCAGATTGTCTAATGTGACAAAAAAGAAAAATGTTGGAGGGTATGTGGGAAAACTGGGACACTAATGCACTGTTTATGGAGTTGTGAACTAATCCAACCATTCTGAAGAGCAATTTGGAACTATGTCCAAAAGGTATAAAACTGTGCATACGCTTTGATACAGCAATATCACTGCTAGGTCCATATCCCAAAGACATTCAGAAAAAGGGAAAAAAGACTTATTGTATAGTAGCTCTTTTTTTGATAGCTAAGAATTGGAATTAGAAATCAAAATAAAAAAAATTCATGGATACCCATGAATTGGGAATGACTGAACAAACAGTGGTATATATTGTAATGGAATAGTATTATGCTATAAGAAATGATAAACAGGATGATTTCAGAAAAGCCTGGAATGGCTTACATGAACTGATACACAGTGAACAGAACCAGGAGAATGTTTACACAATCAAAGCCATCTGGTTCAATAAAGAACTGTGAATGACTTAGCTTTCTTCAGAAATACAATGATCCAAGACAATCCCAAAGGACTAAGGATGAAGCATACTACCCACCTCCGGAGAAAGAACTAATATTATTTGAATACAGACTGAAGAATGCTATTTTTTCACTTTTTTTTCTCTCAATTTTTTTCATTCAAGTCTTTTTGTGCAAAATAACTAATATATAAATGTTATACAAAAAAAATGAAATGGAATTCTGGATACTGAAATTCTGGATACCTATTTATGTACCACGGTAAGGTGCAAGCTGGTTGACAGTAGATTTTTTTCCCTCATCATACTCTAAAGGATATTTTTTAAAGGAGAGCAGCTGTCTCCCTAGAGACTTTAGACTAGTGACATCATGAAAGAATAGGAGAGGAATATATTTCAGTGAGGCTCAGAACCTGGTATCCCCCTATGTGTCCACAATTACAACATCTCTTCCTGCCACTTAGATATGGCCAAGAGTCTCCTTCTTAATCAAGGGCCTTCAGAAACTGTCAGCAGGCTATCCCTCTGGAGACATTGATTAATGTTCCTCTTGCTATAATGACATCTGCATCCTGTAATCAGAATTGTAATCATTAATGGGACAATTATTCCACCCCACTTGTAGCTTTGGGTAATGACTCAGAAATGCAAACTAGAAATGATGAGCCTCAGTGCTGGGAATTCACAACATGTGGGGAGGGTGTTCAGGCATCTCTGTCTCCGGAAGCTATAAGAAATTCCTTCTATTTTCAATCATTCTCTTTTAGCAGGTGAAGCACCCTCATTCTGACTATTCCAATGTCTATTTCCTTTTCCTTTTAAGTATAAAGAGCCAAGGTTTCCAAAGTGGGGACTGAAGCCTTAATCTTGGGGGATTGTGATCAACCCATCAGATGTGGGAAGATGGGTCACATTTCATCACTCACCCAAACATCTTACCCGTGATAGCCCCCTCCCACTCTGACTCTTTTCTCAGATGTGCAGGCTCCAAACCCATTGACCCTTTGGGGGCAATTATAATCAAACAATTTCACAGACATTCACAGCAGCAGCTGCTCAGGTGCCACTGGGAAATTCCCACCCTTTCTCCCCAGGATACTTACCTACTGCCCCTTAGATTATGTTCTGACTGTGGTGAGTACTTCGGGAAGGGCAGGTTCTGTGATAGAGACAGTGATAGATGAATAAGACAGTGATAGGTGAATGAGACAGCAGTGATAGTGCATAAGACAGTGAAAGGTGAATTAAGTAAAAAGTCCAGGATGAGCAGATATGGATAGAATGTAAGCATCATTATAGATCTCATCATGTTATCTTTCCACAAAACCCAAATCTCCTCCAAACCTTCCTATTATCGTGGAGGGCATTGCCGTCTTTACACTCATCCAAGCTCATAAACTCAGAGTTGTATTCAACTCCTCACTCTCACTCACCCCCATATCCTATCAATAGCTAGATCCTGTCATTTCTACTGTCCCACCTCTTCTATAGATCCAATTCTTTCTACTCACACAGTGAGTCTATGAATTACCATTCATTTAATCCCTTATCACCTATTCCTGTTCTATTGCAAAAGCCTGTTAATCTCTGCCTCAAGTCTCTCTGCATTTCAAATCATCCTTCGTACAGCTGCCAACAGGATAAACCTAAATAAAGCACAGATCTCCATGTCAGTCCTCTATTCAATAAACCCTACAGGCTCTCTGTTACCTCTAACATCTACCTGGCTTTTAGAGGTTTTCACTATCTGATCCCCATCCTATCATGTTACTCACCTACTCAGTAAACCCTGGTGGCTCCCTATTGCCTCTGGATCAAAAGTTTTTGTTTTTGTGTTTTTACAATGTCTACATTGGTGGGATTGTGCATTCTTAGAATGAGAGAATGTCAGAACTGGAAGGAATCTCAAAGACAATCTGGCTAAAGGTGTAGCAGAGCAAAAGCCCTGACTTGGAAACCTCACACTATTTCTTACTAAGATTGTGACCTTAGCCTGGGTCCCTTCATTTCTGTCAGTCTCAATTTCCTTTTCCATAGAATGAGAGAGCTGGATTAGGTGATCTTTACTTGCCCAATTCTAATCTTCATCAAATTGTTTTCTTCCGTTAACTTTTGTATCTCCTTTTCCATCTGCCCAATTTTTCCTTTTAAGAAGCTATTTTCTCCAGTTAATTTTTGTACTTCCTTTTCCATTTGCCCTTTTAGGAAGTCATTTTCTCCAGTTAATTTTTGAACTTCTTTTTCCATTTGTTCAATTTTCCTTTTCAAGGAGATGTTCTCATCAGTGAATTCTTTCTTAATAATTTTAAAATCATTGGCCAGTTTATCTTCTATTTCCTTCTTCAGATGTTCCAGGAGAGCTGCTTGTACTTGTGAGTAGTTCATAGCCCCTTCTGAAGTTTCAGATGGAAGTACAGTCTCAGCTGTGACCTCTTTGGGGTTTGTGTTTTGGTCCTTATTCCCATAGAAAGATTCTATGGTTCTTTCGGCTCTCTGCTTTTTCCTGTTCATGATTTTGATTGAGTGTTGTGGCTTCTGGTTCTTTCAGTCAGAAGCTAGAGAACTTTTTGCTGAGCTGATGTGTGAAAAAGTTAAAAGCAGGTTTTTGTTTGGTGTTTCCCTGATCAGCCCTGGGTTTAGCTTGTTAAGTGTGGAGAAGAGGTGGTCTGGTCACAGGAGATCTCCTCAGCTGAATTGAGGCAAAGGCAAGCTCAGGGGCTGGTAATCCCAGCTGCCCTATTGTCTTTCTAATTCCCCTGGACAGCTGAGGCACGTCTAGATGCTAATGCCTGTGCCCACCCCTCCTGGGGCTCCTCTCCTGGTGCTGAGGCTTGCCTGGGTCCTAGTGCGAGTTTTCTCTGCCCTGGGTCCTCTGTCCTTCCAGTTTGCCTCTGCCACCGTAGGAGGAATCCCCCTTAGCTATTTTCCTCATCTCAGGTGTTATGAGACTATTGGTCTCCTTCTTCAATTTCTGCTGATCTGGGATTTTTCTGGGGAGATATTTTATGGTTCTTTCACGGTCATCAAGGGGGGAGGAGACAGCATTTACTGATCACTCCACCATCCTGGCTCCTGGAAGTTCAAGTAGGTGACTTACCGAAGTTTGATCTTCGGGCTGAAGGTCTCAGGAGCTGCTGTGCTGATAATCTGGCGCTCTGCAGCTCTCACTGACTTGGTCAGCTTGTCTCCTGCCCTGGGTGCCGCTCCTCTGGTTCCACCTGCCACTCAGGTTTCTCGGATCTCTTCTGCTCCACTGCGCTGGCCGTGCTGCACTGGCCACCCTGCACTGTGCACTATGGGTTCACCCCCGCGGAACAGATCCTTCCCGTGGACCTTCCAGTCAAACCTGAGCTCCGAATTCGTCACCGTCTCCCACTCGATTCCGCACCTCCAAAATTTGGTCAGATTCTCCTTTCAGAGGTACCTGGAGGAGTTTGTCCGAGAGCTTAGGTGAGTCGTTGCTCTCACTCCTCCATCTTGGCTCCGCCCCTGGGAAGACCTGGATTAGGTGATCTTTAAAGCTCCCTTTCAAAAAAAAATAAAGGTCCCTTTCAGCTCTAAATCTAAAGAGAAGCCTAGAGAGATAAAGTTACTTGTTCAAGGTCACTTAGCCTGATGGTGATAGATAGACCCAAGTCTGTTGATACCTAGCTGAAGGTCCTGTTTACCACATGATACTGCTATCTACTTTGGGGAAGCCCAAAGTCTAAGAAGGTCAAATGGTCAAATTTCCTCCCTCCTCAATAAAAATAAAAAATTTTTTTCAATCAGCAAAAATCTACTCTGACTCCCCTCCCCACTGCCCCATACCCATTGGAAAAAAAGAAAAACAAGACCCCTGTTATTGATCAGCATTGGCCAAATTTAAAAAATTCATCTCAGTCTGTGGGTCCATCCATCACTGTTCTATCAGGAGCTGGGTAGACAATTTCATCACGAGGCCTCTGGATTTGACTGTTGATTGTAATGCTGATCAGAATTCACAAGTCTTTCAAAGTTGTCTGTTTTCACATTATTGTCGTTAGTGTATAAAATCTTTTCCTGTCTCTGGTCACTTCTGCATGCATCAGTTTATAAAAGTTTTTCCAGGTTTCTTTGAAACCATCCCTTTCATAATTTCTTATAGAACAATGGCATACCATCACATTTATATACCAAAAAGTGTTCAGCCATTCCATGATATATAATATTTCCTTAGATGAGGGTATTTGAACCCTGATCATGGGTCTAAGCACTTATATATACCTCCTGGTGATATTTTAAAGACAGATGGGCTTATTTCCTAGAAATATTATAAAAAAATCTTGCATCACTGCTTCTAACATATAGTTGGACTCAAGCTTTGATATGACAAGTTCATTTAAAGTTTCTTACAGAATGACAGGTTTAGGCTTAATTCTACCTAGGTGACTGACTGATCATGAAGACTCTGCAAAAGGAATTGTTCCTTTAAGCTCTGACATATTTTCCATTTGATCCACTCAGGGTGATGGGAAGGTATGAAACAATAATACTAACAATTATAGTAATGAACTCAATCAACAACGTCAACAAAGAAATATCAAACAAATGGTGGAGTATTACAGATTTATTTATAGAAACAAAGAAGTTTATGATAGTGGTTCAGGACCAGGTTATCACCTGATAGGTTTATAGGTAGACTGGCTCCTTCAGGAGCTTAGAATTATTAATCAATATGGATTATGCTAGGAAACACTAGACATGATACAATGTATCATTTCAGGATGGAGAAATTAAGTTCCTTCGAAATCTAGCAGGACAAGAGCTTGTGACTAGAATTATACATCAGGAGTTCACTATCTTTCATTATCAAGTCAGTATTGTGTAGTGGACAGAAAGCCAGCCTTGATGCCAGGAATGTCTGAATTCAAATGTTGCTTCTGATATATTCCAGCTGTGTGCTATTGAACATTTCAATGCTTGAGGAAATCCTCTGACAATAAATCACAGGAAGGGTATTGACCTGCATTGGTAGAGGGAGAGCCCATTTGGGAGTTCCCTGTACTCAAAATATCTTTGAGAATTTGAGAAATAAACCATATTAGAAGAAAACCATTCTAACAACAGCACTGTTGCCCATGATTTCTTGGACATAGCATTGACCCACAAAAATATGAGAACATTTTAAATAGATGTCAACATAATAAATGCTCATAATTTGCACACCAGAAATAGGGAAAAACTTTCAAAATATAGAGACCTAGTTGAAGAAATTAAAACCAGGTAGGAGCAGAAGGAGATGCATCTTATCTCCATTGTCCTGTCTGTAATTGCAAAGGTTCTCCTTCAGTGAACCTAGAGAAGAGGAACTTCAATCCCAATGATTTAATTTAGTTACAGAAAGGGGTTATTTTATCTGTGCTATATACTTAAGAACATTAAATATAAAAGAATAATAGCAGGAGAACAACCTGTCCCAAGACCATGTCTCTTTGAACACCATTGGAAAAGATGAAAAGAATGAGATGATGATGAGGATGATGATACTGATACTTCAATAGAGCTATGACCTCACCAATGTGGGTATTCCTTGTCCTAGAATCTAAAGCATTCTCTCCATGCCTTCTCATCTTGTGTAATATATGCTCATGTCTTCCCACAAATCCTCCACAGAGAAATTGTCCAACATGTTAAAGGTTTTATTTTAATATTTGGTTACAATCTGTGTAGCCATAATAATAATAGCTCACATTTATATAATGTTTTAAAGGTTACAGAATACTTTGTTTCCTACTGAGTTGGGTAATGCTAGTGTTATTTTACACCTGAATGCTTATAGAGGTCATCTGAATTACCCAAGAATAATGATCAATCCGATTTTCTAAAGCACTTTAAGACTCATGAAATACTTTCTGTGCACCAGTCCTATGGGGCAGGTGATGTCAGAATGACTACTCTCATTTTACAGTGGTCTAAGGCAACAGGCCAAGTTTAACTTAAGGCAAAGGATGGAAAATGGTGCTTCCCGGGGCTGGGAGTAAATCTGCCTTTCTGTGTGGTGATCAGCTGTTATTGAATTGATTGTGACGACTCATACAGGGTGGGCCAGATACTCAGAAAATAAGTGGGTACTATACAACATTCACAGCAGGACATTATTAACCTGAAAGCTCAGCCTGTATCCATCATGCTCACTGGGTCCCCACCCACATCCACACTCTGCTAACCAGCTTCACAGTGAAGCTCCTGTAATTGCCTTCTGAGGTAGCTAATAGCATGATTCATAACCATTACGACATAGGAGATCATCTAACTGCTTTTTCTCCCCCACTAAACAACACCCCTTATTCTTCCCTAGTTTTTAGTTAATGCAATTATGTTCACCCTCCCCTTCCATGTATATGATAAAATGGAGTTGTCCAGACAGACATGTGGTGAATGTTCTCTCTGGCACATGCACTTGGCTTCTTGAAGAATATTGGGAGAAACAGACAAGCATTTATTTATTTATAAGAACAAGAGTTCTTAATTCCTTTGTGACCGTCCCATTCTGTTAGGGTGTGGCCCTTCATTTCTCCTTAGAGACATTTCCTAAAAGGTTCCATGGGAGCAAAGAATACCAGTTTAAGCTTTCCCTGTGTGGTTCTGATTTTCTAATTTGTAACTAAAAGCAGTTGTATAGGACATGGGCTCGCTCTCTCAAAGCCCCAATGGCCCTGGGAGATCAGATTCCCAGAGGGTAGTTGACTACATCTCTTCTCAGCATTGTAAGGGTAACCGTAAGGGGTTTGTGTGTAAGGGCGGGGAAAGAAATATCTAGTACTTTTGTGCATGAATCCCTATCTAGCATACTCCTCTCCACCTATCAGTCACCAGTTAATATTGTTCAAATTATCATTTAATCATTTTATATCAATTAGCTTTTACAAAGGGATATTTACTGAAGAGATATAGTAAGAATCAAAATATAAGGACCCTTCCACCTTGGAACACACTCTCCACTATCACTTTGGTTACTAGGGAGAGTGGATTCAAAATGGTTGGTACAAAACATTGTCCCAATAGAATTCATTTATAGCTCTGGTATAGCTACAACAGTTTAGTCACTCCTGTATTTGCAAAACATGAAGTTTCCACTGCAGAGTTGATTTACTACTGAAGTAGCTCAAGCTGACTCTTCACCAGACTTAACTATTGCCACTGCCAGCTCTGGTTGTTAAATGGACAGTGATGGCTCTTCTGGCCTTTCAAAACTTTCAGGGTCACAAATTGGTACATTATGTTTCTTATAGTTATTTGCCTAAGATCAGGAAAGAATAAATACAACAGAAACAGTGGTTCCATGTTCATGGCCACATGGTAACCAGGTAGGATCCACAGCAGTTTTGCCTTGGTAGTCACCAAGGAGAAGAGCATGCTTGAGCACACTCAGCCTTAGTTCACTATTCACTTCTAAGGTTTGTTTATTTTTTTTTGTTCATCATGAAATAAATTGACAGGCAAAGTTTAGAGGATACCTGTGCATAACCTGAATTGAGGAAGAAACAGACTCACCAGGACTCCACGGGCATATTTGTGACCAGTAAAATGTTTTTCAAATGCTTTAAGGTTTATTCCTCCGTATCATGCAACCATTATGAGTAGGCAATGGATTTAGAACCAGAAAACCTGGGTTTGAATCCAAGTTCTGATACCTGTTGCCTATCACCTTGGGTAAACCACTTTGCCTTTCTAGGCTCCAGATTCCTGTTCTGTAAAATTAGAGGGTTGGCATAGATGACCTCTGAGGTTCTTTCCATCTCTAAACCTATAAGCCTGTCTTACTATGAATCAGACCTTTCTGAGTCACTGAAATTACCAGCATTTGCAGGGGCGACCTTCATTTCAACAAAGATATATATATTTTTTTTTTCCTAAAGAAAAAGGAGGTTAAATTTTTTTTTGTGAGAAACAGACCAATCACCTTTGTTCCAAAAGGGCCATTACAATTTGTTTGCTTGTCAAAAGAACCTGCTGACCTTTCGGTGATTGGTTCAGCTGAGGCTTGTTATGGTCTACAGTGGCACTGTGTGATCTTTTACTAAAAAAACCTGACAACAATCAAACCGAAAACCAACCAAACAAACAAAACTGTTCCAGCATCCTTATTGCGAATGATTCCATTGTGAATCACAAACCTCCTAAGTTCAGCCGTCGCTAATTTGGACAGAGCCTGTACTTTACCACATAATAAAACAATATAATCATCACTGGAAAGAGTGCAGCATTTGACTGGGCTATGAATTAACTTACTTTCCCTGTGACTTCCTAGACATCTTTTTCTCTAACCTCCATTTCCTTCCACGTGTTGTCTCCCTGTTACAGTTCCTTGAACGAATACAATCTCATTTTTGTCTGTGAATGCCTAATACCTAGCACAATGCCTCTCAGAGAATAAACACTTAATTTTGGAGGGTTCATTCATTTAGTAATATCCTCCTAGCCAAACCTAGTGGCTGTTTTCTTAGTCCTTATTTTCCTCACTTTTAACCATATTTGACATTTCTGGCTTCCCCTCTTTCCTGACCTGCTTTGCAATCAGGCCAACAATTCTTTCATGTCCGTCTTCTCTGTGCCTAGTTCAATGTGAGGCACCATGGGGGCTGTCAGTGCTATTGAAGTACAAATGCTTGCTCTTTAGGAACTTTCAGGAAATAGTTGCTGAATTTTTTTCTCCTCCATGAGGTATAAAGTCTCCTTTTTATAAAGCACTGTGACAAGGCTCCCACACATGAAAAACTCAGAGAAGAAAGCAAGACAGCATATATAATCATCATTAGACCATGTGGGGCAGACAGTAAGCACCGTGGGAGTACAGGGAAGGGGGAGATCAGTGAAAGTGACAGAGAATGGGAAGGCTTCTGGGAGGAGGGAGGGCATGAACTGGGCTTTGAAGGGTGGCTAGATGCATGGCTGCAGACAGTCAGGGGGAGGGAAGGGGAGGGCAGGGGAGGGGCAGAGATTTGCAGAGCTGGGAATGAGCATGGGGTCAGGGAGGAAGGTGGGTGTAGAATTGGGGTGGGGGTTGGCCTGACTAGAGCAGACTGAGGAGCCATAGGAGAGAATACAAGAGAGTTAAGGTCAGGCTTGGTTTCTGTGATGCCACATTCTGCTGGTTTTCTTTCTTTCTTTGATACCTCCTTTGTCTTATGGAATCATGGAGATGTTGGCAAGGCCTTCAGAGGTCATTTAGTTCCACCCACACCTGAGCAGGAATCCCATTTACCAGGCTTCTGACAGGTGAGCATCCAGCTTCTTCTTGGGGAGCTCTGCCTTATGGCATTCCTCCTCTCCTATGATGGCCTGTTCTGTGATTGGCTGTGTCTGTGTATGAGGAAGCCCAAATCTGCCTTTAGGTAGCTTCCACCAACTGGCTCTCATTTCACCCTTTGGGGCCAAATAGAATAAATTTAATCCCTCTTGTAAATTGCTGCCTTTCAAGTATTTGAAGATAGCAATCATTATGTCCCTTCTAGGTCTTCTCTATCCTCAGTCTTCTACTCTTCTCTCCTTATTCTCTCTCTTAAGAGAGCTCATTTACTCCCACACTTTTAAATATAATCTCTATATGGAGAGAGGCAGCATGGTAGAGGGAAAAGAGATCTGGTCACAAAATCAGAAGATCTGAGTTCAAATTCTCCTTCTACCGCTTCTCCTTCTACCTGTAGGACTCTAGGAAAATCATTTCACCTTTCAGGTCCTCCCTTTCCTCATCTGTACAATGCTAGGATCCTATGATCTGTGTTTCTCAAATCTACATCTCTAGTCCAGATCTCTCATCCCCTCTTCCAACTACCTTCTGGATGTCTTCACTAAGATGTTCTGTCTTCCCTGAAAAGGTATATGAAAAGAATTTTCAGAAGTCTCACTAGGCTGTGGAGGTAACCTTATTTCCAGTGTGAGGGTGGAGGGAGGGAAGAGATTCTGGAGATGCTCAATGACGTGAGAACCTTACATTATTTTTCCCAAGACTAAAAAAAAAATCTTTTTATTCAATTTTACTTTTGTCAGTGTTAATTACTTTTATTATAATACTGTTGTTTCAACTATTTTTCTTTTAAAAATGCTGGTTACTGTTATTTTTACCTTACCTTCATTTCTAAATATATCCCTCCCCTACTCAATGAGCCATCTCTTATGACAAAAAAATTTAGAATTTTTAAAAAGAGAGAAAAAAGTTCAAGAACATTAATCAACACTTCAACTAAGTCTGACAGCACATATATAGTATGCTACACTCAAAGTTACATCTTCCAAGAAGGGAAGAAAGTACATTTTCTCAATTTTTCTCTCAGGAAAGGCCTGGCTATCATAATTTTACTTTAATATTCTCACCATCCCATGCCTGGATTATTGCAATAACCTTCTGGTTAGTCTCACTTCCTCAAGTCTCTCCTCACTTCAGTCCATCCTCCATTCAATTGTCAAATTGCTCTTAAAGCATAAGTCTAATCAGGTCATCCATACCCCTCCCCCTGGCCTCCTCCCCACTCCTATTAATAAACTCCAGTGGCTTTTAGGATCAAATATAAAATCTGCTATTTGGCTTTTAAAGACCCCTATAACCCGGCCCCTTCCTACCTTTCCAATCTTCCTCTTACCCCATATTCTCCCAGCTCCGGGGATTTTCACTTGCTGTCCCTAGTATTTGGAACTCTACACCCATTTCTTCCACCTTATTTTCCTTAAAGGTTAAATTCCTTAATTTAAGGCTGTATGACCTTGGCTTCCTTAAGGTTTCAATTAAAGTCTCACTTTCTGCATGAAGGCTTTTCTGTACCCCCCCATCCCCCCACCAATGGCAGTGCCTTCCTTCCAAGATCATGTCCAATTTATCCTATTTATGTCTTGTTTCCACATAGTTGTTCCAGGTTGTCTCCCTTGTTAGGTTGTGAACTACTGGAGAACATGGACGGTTTTTTTTTTTTTTTCCCTTTCTCAGTATCTCCAGTGCTTAGCCCAGTGCCTGGCACATAGTTTTGGTCTTTCAGGTGCTGTCTTGACTTGAACATGAATTGGATTTAAGTGAGGCAGGGTTGCACAAAAGCATCAGCCTCACTCTCTCTTCCAAAGTCATCAAAATGCAATGACAAGAGCAAAGTTCAGATAATTGAGGATGGTCTGGGCTGCAGTGGATGACCTTCACATCCCCCATGTCTGTCTGACCAAGCTCTAAGAAATCCACATTGCTTACTTCAGTTGCTTTCATGACTGTTGGAACAAACTGTTCTCATCTGCCCATTCCATTGGGGGACATGTTCACATACTTGAGGAAGACATCTCCCTAACACACTGATGGGTATGAGGCTGGTTGGTTACTCTCAGACTGGTTTAGCCCATCTCCTGAGACAGTTTTACCAGGGTGTGGGGGCTGCACGTGCTATAGCTTCTTGGAACCGCTGGTGAGTTGGACAGTACACACCAAAGGTGGATGAGCAGCTCTGAAAAGGGCTCAGCAGCCATTGTGCCAGAGGTGCTATTCCTCCCTGAACCCACACACCTCATATTACAGATAGAGAGCCATCATGTGAGTCAGGGAGACCTGGGTCACATCTCATCTCTGATACATACTAGCTGTGTGAGACTGGCCAACTCACTGCCTCTCAATGCCCTGGTCCACTCTCTAAGACTATGCATGGAAAAGCCTTGCTTTTCTTCATTGATTAGGAAAATGTCCAATAGCAATGAAATCAAAGCTCCAGAACAACCTACTAAAGTATCACTATCAGGATTTGAACCCAGCTCCTCTCATTCCAAATCTAGTGCTCTATCCCTGCATCAGGCTGTACAAGGCAATAAAAATTGATGTCCTTAAGACATGTAACAGATCTGGAGTCTCATTAGTCACTATGATATTTAACAGCTCATATTTCTATGGTGCTGTAAGGTTTTCAATGGGACAGCTAGATGGTGCAGTGAAAAGAGGGCTGGTCCTGTAGTTAAAAAGACTCATCTTCCTGAGTTCAAATCCTACCTCAAACACTTACTAGCTGTGTGACCCAGAGAAAGTTACTTAACCTTGCTTGCCTCAGTTTCCTCATCTGGAAAATGAGCTGGAGAAGGAAATGGCAAACCACTCCAGCGTCTTTGCTAAGAAAACCTCAAATGGGGTCATGAAGAGTCGGACACAACTGAGAAACAACTGAATAACAACAGCCTTCTATGTTTCTATCAATAGTTGTACATCTCAGCCATCTGGCACATAGTAGGTAGGCACTTAATGAATGCACACTGCCTTGATTTACACAGTGCTTGGTTTGTTCTTATTTCCTTACCTCATTAACAAAACTCTTCTCCATCCCCAATTTTAATAAAAGTCTTTACTGATGGACTATTGATTCTAGAAGTTACATTATGACTTGTAATTTTATTCCAGGGTCAAACAAACAAAAAAATCCTCCTCAAAACAACTGTAGTTCATGATATAAAATTAATATGATAGATATAATTATGATAAATTAAAGTGAGCATGAGAGGAAATTGCTAGCTGCTAAAGTAGTACATGCCATACATTTTTATGCCCTCTAATTTTTGGTGCCCTGGGGTCAATGCTTTGATCACCCCTCATAGTTATTATTCACAAAAGATTCCAAAGAGTTTTCTCCAAAGGCTCATATTTTCAAAAAAGTAATAAGCATTTATTTCCTCTTCTTCCCATATCCCTCCCATTAAGCAAAAAAATGAAAAGGAAAAACCAAAACTTTGTAACAAATATACATAATCAAGCAAAACAAATTACTGCATTTGACTGTATCCAAAAATGTACATCTCATTGTACCTCTTAAGTCCCTCACCTCTCTGTTAAGAGGTTGGAAGGCTTATGATTAAAGACAGAAGGAAAAAAAACTAAAAGGAACCCAAGTAGAGGAAACCTCAGGAATCTAGGAGCAATGACTTCCATCTACCCCATTTCTCACTGGGGACACTGAAGGTGAAGAGATATTTCACTTTGAAATCCAGTCAGTTCAGCTTCAGGGATAGGGAGCACCAGAACAAAGCATGCTTTCCTTCATTTATTTAACATTTATCGAGGGTCTACTCTCTGCAGTAATGGGAAGCAAGATGTCATTTGCTCAGCTGGCTAAGGGCCCCTGGGATGTTTCAGTCTTGGGCTATGTGTGAATGAGCCACCTTGTGGACCCCTGGTCCAAAGAAGACCCAGCCCTTTTCATCCCTTTGCTAATTAACATATGTTCCCAGAAAAGAAGTAGATCTTTGGGTTTTTTTGTTTCCCAAACTCATGCTGCCATTTTTAAGACTTTGTGCTACTGAAGTCAGGAATAGGAACAGAAAGGCAAGTGTCTATGGCAGGGAAAGGAGGAGATTAAGAGGGAATGGTGGGCAGCTGTGACATCTCCCTGGGGCCTTCTGGGGCCAAGCTTGAGGGCTGGTGAGCTGCTGTTTAGGAAAGCAGTCCAGCCGGAGCAAAGGATAGGGGCTGAGCAAATCTTTTTCTTTTCTTTAAAAAAAATGTGTCTTAGTTTGTAGACATATTAGTCTCTGAACACAGTCACCCAGGAGGGTAAGAAATACACACTAATGGAGTTAGAGATCAAGCACAGAACACAGCTGCCCAGGGGAGAGAGAGGGATGGATACATTAATGGAGAAAGATCATGTCCTGAGCCTGGCCTCCCAGAGAGGTGGTAGAGAGAAAGCTGCACTAATGGAGAGTGAACACAGACATGGGGGAACCACCTGGGAGCCAAGAACTGTGGGCAGTGAAGAGATAAAACCTGTAGAGGCATTCACCTATGTGGAGGGCACAGTCCCCGTAGCAGGCAGCTTGGCAGGGGGTGGAGGAAGGAGAGCTGGGCAACAAGGTCTGGTCCAATTCCCTGAGAACAGAGAGGGGCAAGGTTTACATACATACACCCAGCTCAGAAGCAATGCAACTACCTTCCATCAAAGCCACCAACACTCCAAGAAATCTTAGCTTCCTTGACATCCAGTCATGTCTGTCTCAGGTGACCTGCTGTCTGGTGCCTCAGGTCACAACCACACACTTCTAATATGGAGCTTGGGAAGAGAACCTGCTGGGTGACTTAAACTCTTTTCCCACCCAACTTGGGACACTTGGGACAGAGAGACGAATCAAAAATCCACTCATTGTAGATAGGATGATTTCACTTTTGGAGAAGTATTTTGGTCTTAGGAGACCTGGTTTCAAATCTCACTTTAGGTACTTAGTAGCTATGTGTCCTTGGGCAAATCCCTTAACCCCTCTGGGCCTCTATTTCCTCATCTGTAAGATGAAGGAGTTGGACTAACGATGTCTAGGGTCACTTCTAGCTCTGTGACCTTTTGATTCTAAGGTCTCCCTGTGGGGGCTGGGTGATGTTCAGGGCTGGTGGGCTGGAGAGGAGGGGAAGTATTTTGATTGAAAAGACATTAATGCTGACTGTCCCCTTACACCAGTATTGTGGCAGTGGTCTTCTAACTGCTCCCTGATGCTTGTCCCCTTCCTTCCGCTCCATCTTGTGGATGGTACCAATGGCCCTGCTTAACCATCTCCAATGGCTCCTCATTGCCTCTCGGATAAAGTCCAAACACTTCAACCTAATTTTGGTGGATTTTAGCAATTTGTCTCCACCTAGAGAATCCAACTTTGTTTCCCACTGTTCCCCAACACACAGCCTTCTGCTCCACAGAAGGAAGTGAGAAAAATTGAACAAATATTTAGGTTGTGCCTATGATGGATAAGATATTGTGCTAGCCCCTGGGACTACTAGAATGAAAAGCATAGCAATGACAGCAATAGTAATAGCTAACACACAGAGCATCCTAAGGTTTTTAAAAATCCTTTACATATTATTTTTCATTTGGTCCTCACAACAACCCTATGAGGTAGGTGTGATTATTTTTATTTCCATTTTACAGGTGAGGAAACTCTGACTGAGAGAGGTTAAATAACTTGTCCAGGGTCACAGAGCTATTAAGTGTGGAGCCAAATTAGAGCTCAGGTTCTCCTGATAGCAAGTCCAGCCTTCCCTCCCCATCTATACTACTTAACTGTCTCTATAGGACTTACCCTCAAGATGCTTATGATAAACATACTGTGGAAGGTGAAGGAAGGAAAGAGAAATAGAGAGTTGGAATGGGGTTGTTTTTCAGTCATTTTCAGTCATATCCAACTCTTTGTGATCCTATTTGGGGTTTTCTTGACAAAGATACTGGAGTGGTTTGCCATTTCCTTCTTACAGGTGAGCAAATGGAGGCAACTAGGGTTAAGTGACTTGCTCAGGGACACACAGCTAGTAAGTGTCTGAAGCCAGACTTGAACCCAGGGCAATGAGAGGGAGCTGCCTTGCCCCAAAGATGATCCATTCCATTATGGGCCATCTCTGAGGAGTATTTCTTCTTTAGATTGAGCTGTAATCTATCTTGTAGCAGCTTCCATTCATTACCCCTAGTTCTGCCCTTTTGCAGCCACCTGCTTACATTCTAATGGGAGAAGACAACATATGAAAGAGCTGAAAAGTGGAGGGTGGGAAGGTATTGAAGTTGGGGACCTGGTGGCAAAGTTCTAGAGAGTCAGAAACAGAGAGGAATGAGAGATGACTGACGTGGGCCCTTCTTCAAAATGGAGGCTCCAGGGGGAACTCATTAGTGGGAGAAGAGACAGAGGGATATTCCAGGGTGAGAAGTTCACAGGCACTGAGGAAAGTTCCAGAGTGAGAAGGAAGATGAGGCATGGTGGCCAAAGAGACAATCAAGGGTAGCATCATGTAGTTAGGGTGATAAACAGGGAGTGCCAAGAGCAGGGACAGATGTGATACGAGTAAATCAATCATGTTTTACTCACATTGACCAACTGATAGAAGCTTCTAGTTAAACATTTTCTAGGCATGTCCCATTCCAGGGTCTTATATGCTCCATTATCACAACCCTTCTAACATGCAATAAAAAAGGGTTTCTTCACCTTTATGTGGGTTCTGAACCCCTATGGGAGGTTAGTAAAGCCTATGGACCCTTTCTCAGAATCATATTTTAAAATACATTAAACAAAATACATAGGATTACAAAGGAAACCAATTATATTGAAATGCTGTTATTAAAATACTTTTTTAAAATTCCTTGACCAATAAGGGGAGATTTTCTCTTCACTAGAAAATCTTAAACAAAGAAAAATGCAACAAACATATTTTAGTGAATATTATTTTTATATTAGTTTCATTTCAAAATATATACCTCTACTTCCCTTCCCTACTGTGCTATTCCTGTTACAATAGAAAAGAAAGCTATTTGAAAAAAGAAATGTAATTCAGCAAAAATGACCAATATTAACCAGTTCTTACAGTTGTTTCCATCCATAGTCTCATGAATCTACAAAGAAAGGTTAGAGGCTCTCTCTCATTTCTCCTTTAGGACCCAGCTTGGTCATTATATAATTATACAAACATCAGGTCTTCCTTCCTTCCTTCCTTCCTTCCTTCCTTCCTTCCTTCCTTCCTTCCTTCCTTCCTTCCTTCCTTCCTTCCTTCCTTCCTTCCTTCCTTCCTTCCTTCCTTCCTTCCTTCCTTCCTTCCTTCCTTCCTTCCTTCCTTCCTTCCTTCCTTCCTCACTTACTTTCTTTTTCCATACCATGCTTAAGTCCCTACCATGCTGGGTGCTAGAAATGCAAAGATAACAAATGAAAGTCTTTGCCTTCAATGACCTTATATTCTTATATTACCTGGCTCATTTTCTGGAATCCATGATCCCCAGAAACACATTCTATGAAATGACATCAACTCAGATGTCATCCACCCCCCACCCCTGGAGCTCTCCTCTCCCTCCCTCTGATTGCAGAGGGTGGAGGGTATGTATTGGAGAGATCCCTCCTCCCAGATCCTCCACCATCTAAGGAGGTCACCCAAGGCATTTGTCTCATCGTTTCCCACTCAGGCTCCAGGACATCATTACACTCCTTCATTGGATACCCTCTCCTTCCCCCTTTTCAGCTTCATTTGATATATTTTCTTCCTTTAATTAGATTGTGAGCTCCTTGAGGGAGCACTGCCTTTTTCCTTCCCTTGTATCCCCAGTGCTTAACACAATGCCTGGACTATAGCAGGTATTTGATAAATGTTTATTGACTACTGGGAATACAACAGGTAAAGAGATATGTAATTTAAGGAAGTTCAAGTCCAGAGAGAGCCTTAACAAGTGAGGGTGGGGATTGTAGGGGTGGGGAAAGACAGGGAAGGTTTCACTGGAGAGGTGGTACCAGAAGTAAGGGAAGGATTTGGAGAGGTAGAGATGAGGGGGCATTCCTTCCAGACCCTGGTCACTATACCGTTCTAATTCCCAAAGTGTGGCCACTTTCTTGAAGCCAAACCTTGATGCCAGGGACACATCTGGCAATAGGGACATCTCCTACAAATGACCTCTCTTGGATGTAAAGCCTGTGAGACTTCAGAGTGCTCTCTAACACTTTGCCCAGGATAGAACTGTGGTATAATGGAAAGAGCTCTCTTAGTGCTGCCATTTTGGGTCTACTGCTTAATTAGCTGTATGACCTTGGCTTGCTCATCTGTAAAACGGTTATGATATTTCAACAGCCTACCTTGTAAAGTTATGATGAGGTTCAAAGAAAATAATGGCTGTAAAGCACCTTGTAAAGAGCTATAAATGCCAGCTATTGATTATTCTTAATAGCAACTCATTTCAGCCATCATTAATAGCAATTGATCATTGACGAGCACTAAAAATTAACAGATAACATTTGCATAGTACTTTTACAGTTTACAAAGTATTTTATATACATCAAAGCACTTACCTTGCAACAACTCTGTGAGCTTGTTATATTCATATTCCTGTTTCCATTTTACAGATGAGGAGACTGAGGTTCTGAGAAATTAGGTGACTTGCTATTGGCTACACAGCCAGTAAGTGTTTGAGGCAGTATTCAAACCCAAGTTTCTTGCTTGACCCCAGTCACTGATAATGATTCTCATTTGTATTCTATTATAATGTAAGTCTTTTGAAGGCAGAAACTATCTCCTTTTAGTTTTTCTATCTCTAGATAGAAATAGGACAGTGCCAAGCTTAACAGTGCTTAATAAATTATTTTTCTTTATTTCATTCATTAATTCTGATCTGGGGTAAAAAATTCTAGCAAAGGAAGTCACACAGGGCTATCTCTTTCTTTCCTCTGAGACTTCATGCCTGTCATTCTTTGCTCTGTGCCCTCCACAGATGTCCTCTTTCCTGTACTGGGGTATACTGGAATTCACTTGTGTGGTTGAGAAAACTCTTCAATTTTCAGTGTGAACACTTACACCTTGAAAATCAGCAAATGCTATAAATCACGACTTGATTTATTGTATTGCAGATTGTCTGGACTTAAGAACGGGAGGGATAAAATGTGAACAAAACAGATTAAACTTAAAAAGTGTGTCCTATGGGCATTTTTCTTTTTTTTGGAGAGTCATTTGTTGTTCACCTCCCAGCATATATCTGCCTGTACCTATCTAAACTCCAGTCATTCCTCAAGGCCCAGGTCCTATCCTTTTCCCTATTCTTTCCTGATGACTTTTTCCCTCATTGTCCTCTATCTCTTCTGAGTCTGTGCATCTCTTCTATCCTGTATTGCACGGAAAAAAAAAATCTATGAAATGTCCATTATGCATGGTGATGGGAGATAAAAAGAGTTCAGTTAAGATGTGATCCCTGCCCTCATGAACCTCACGGTCCACTAACAGGATACGATACTAACACATGTAACTAAGTATGTTCAGTGTTACACGATAAGTGCACAGGACAGATGCAAATTGCTCTGGGAAGTCTAAGGAGAAAAATACATAGGATCATAGGATGCTATGTTAGGACTGCAAGAGGACTGAGAAGTATGACCCCCCTTGTTTTACAGATAAGGAAACTGAGGCCCAGAGAGCTTGTTACTAACTTGGGGATGGTGATGAAGTAGATAAACTATGTGTAGGTTTTGTGTGTGTTTGTGTGTGTGTGTGTGTGTGTGTGTGTTAGGGGTGGGATTGGCCCAGAAATCAGGAAAGCATATACTTTTACAGTTTCTTCTTGTTTTCATGGGTCAGCTTTGTATCTCCCTAGGTTACTATAAATTCTTCATAGAAATCATTTTATATTTCCCTTTTATACTCTCACAGAACTTAGCACATGGCAGAATATGCATCAAGTGCTTAATAAAGTCTTATTGATTCTTTAGAAAAATGACCCCAGATAACCGTTTCTCCACCACTCTGTATACACACTTTCCCTCAGCACTCACCTACAGGTCTGCATCAGATTTGGAAGGTACCTTGGAGAGCATCCAGGAGTTCTTAACTTAGGGTAAATTAAAAAAAAAAACCAAAACTATTTTGATAACTCTATTTCAATTTAGAATTCAAATTAAGATTTCTATTGAAATTCTAAATATTTAATTTTATGCATTTTAAACATGATTTTGAGACAGGGTCCTTAGGTTATTCGTTAGACTAGCAGGTGGGTCCAGGACACACAAAAAGAGTTAAGAACCCCTGATCTAGCCTAACCCTTCTGTTTTACATGTGGGGACAGTGAGGCAGAGAGAGAGATTCAGTGTTTTACCAAAGGTCGCAGAAGTAGAAAGTAGTAGAACTAGCCTTCAAACCTGATATTACTATGTTTCTTGGTAAGCCTCGAGCCTAAATCATCTGTTCTCCATCTTGTCAACTAAATGAGAAATGCTGACTAGGATCTTAAGGCTCCGGGCAGAGTTGTCTGTGCTTCCATACAGAGCCATATTTAGGAATTCTGGAGCCCAGTGTAAATATAGTTTAACAAGGGCAGAGAGAACAGTCTATCCATGCAGGGTTCATGCGTCCTTGAGAGAAGGGGCAACTTAAGAGAACCTGACACTGCGGTTCATCTGACAGAGAAACAGTGGCAGATGCTTGGGGGTGGAGGTGGGGGAGGTGGATGCCGGGCTTGAAGGTAACGGTCTTGGGCCAGAAGAATGTTGTTGGAAAGAACTCCCTGCCCTTCTTCCCAAAGCCAGCACACTGGGACAAAGTCTTGGCTGACCTGTGCTAATTAATGAGTATCTCTGCCTTCATGGCCCATGTAAGGACATAGAATGCTATCCAAGAGAATCTCATTGAATCTCAGACAAGGTGTGTGTGGAGGGTGGATGGGAATGAACGAAAAGAATCTTCTGTGCCCTGGGGAGCCCTGGAGGGAAAAATAGGCTTCCATAATAGTTAACAACAAATGATCATTCAGGCAGCTCCTCTCTTCTTCCAAGTCCTAAACAAACATTAACTAGTTAATCCTAATGAGAGACTGATGCTTCATTGTGGCACAGTGTGTTTGCCTGAGCCTGGCCTTTCTCCCCAGGAGGCCCAGGAATTTTTCTGACAAGTTAATTAATGAAAATAAGCCTGGGGGCCCTGGGCCAGGTTTGCATAAGACCCCCAAGTTAGATGCTGCCAAAATTAGGAATTTTGGTTGGGAATGCAGGGCCATTGGCAATGTAGCAGTGACTCTCAAGAGGACAGTCCGAAGGAATAAAGCCTTCACACGTGGTGGGCCCTGGTACATCCCAACATGTGGATGCACCCACACCTTTCAAAGACAATAATCTCCCCTTGCAGAGGTGCCATAGGGAAAATCTCCGAACAACAGATTTAGAGAGAGAAGGAACCGAGAGCTCATCTAGGCCAATCCTTTCATTTTATAGATGGAGGGAAATGACTTGCCCAAGGTCAGACAAGTAGAAGGCCTGACAGTCAAGCTTCAAGTGCTGAATTTTAACCTAGTGTAGGAGGTTAGACGAGACAAAACTTTGCTTCTAGCTCTTAGAAGCTGTGACCGTAGTACACAGGCAAAACCAGAAGCCTAAATCTCTAGCAAAGAGGTTGGCCAAAGGCATCTTCCTCTTTGTTAGTTATAAAAGCACTATTTGGGTGTGCTACTGACTCCACTGAAGAGAGAAAATGAATGGCAGGGAATATCTTTCTTACTCTTAGTGTACTGAAAAGAAATATGAGACCTGGTTTCATTTCTTGCTTTGGACACTACTCTAACTATGTCCACATCTGGGCCACACATTTAGTAGCTGTGTGATTTTTATACAAACCTCTTTATCTTTCTGAGTTTGAGATTCTTCATCCTCAGGCCAATCAATCAGCAAGCATTTATTTTAACAATTTAATAATTTATTTTAATAATATTTTATTTTCCCCCCAATTACATGTTAAAATAATTTTTTAAACATTTGGTTTTTTTTAAGTTTTGAGGTCCAAACTCTATACCTTTCCCCTTCCCTGAGGTGGTAAGCAATCTGATGTAAATTATACATGTGTAACTATGTAAATATATTTCCATATTAGTCATTATTTTACAAGAATATTCCAAAAAAGAAGTAAGAAAGAAAGTACAAAATAGGATGCTTGAGTCTGTGTTCAGATAATGTCAGTTCTTTCTCTGGGGGCAGGTAGCTTTTTCATCATGAGTCCTTTAGGATTGTCTTAGATCTTTGCAATGCTGAGAATAGTTGTTATCCACAGTAGTTTGTTGTATGTGTTGCTGTTACTAAGTCCAACAGTCTCCTGCTTCTGCTTTCACTTTGCATCAGTTCAGGTTTTTCCAAAATCACCCTGTTTGTCATTTCTTATAGTCCAATAATATTCCATCATAATCATATAGCACAATTATTCAGCCATTCCTCAATTGATGGGCATGCCCTCAATTTCCAATTCTTAGCCATAAAAAAGAGCTGCTAGAAGTATTTTTGTACAAGTAGGTCCTTTCCTTTTTTTGATTTCTTTGGGTTAAAGATCCAGCAGTGGTATTGCTGTATGAAAGGGTATGCAGTTTTATTACCTTTTGGGCATAATTCCAAATTGGTCTCCAAAATGGTTGGATCAGTTCACAACTCCACTACATTATTGTCCCAGTTTTTTTCACATCTTCTCCAATATTTATCATCTTCCTGTTTTTTTTTTCCTTTGGTCATATTAGCCAATCTGATAGGTATGAGGTAGTACCTAAGATCAACAAACATTTATTAAATATAGTAAATATATTACTATATGCCAGCTACTGACCAAGGTAATGGGAATACAAAGACAAGAGTTATAAGGTAAGAGCTTTGCCAAACTTAAAGTCCTATAGAGACAGGAGTTATCCCTCCATGGGGACCCTAACACCTAACTCTAAATAGACAGGAGGGTCTTACATGCTGAAGATCAATAACTTTGTAATGATGGAGAAGGTTTACATAAGGGTAGTGCTATAAGTACTTTTATTATCTGATAGAATCTTGGAGGTTTTTTTATAAAGCTTTCTGGCTGAATTATGAAAACCTTGAATAATTACATGGGGATTGAAGCTGCAGCCACCATCCTGAGGTTCCTAAACTTCTCATGGCAATCTGAAAGGATTCTGGCTGCTTAGCTCCTGCCGTTGTAGAATATTAGAACTCTAGGATCTTAAAACTAGAAGGACCCAATGGTTCATCTAGACGAGGGGTCAGCAAACTGTGGTGCCTATGGGCCAGATCTCACGGTGTCCTTTTACACAGTCCATGCTAAGAATGGTTTTTTACATTGGAGATAATCAAGAGACCAACCTGCTACCCCACTGGGGGCATCCTGTCTACAACATCCCTCCTAAGGACTTACTTCTGAAACAGGCTGCTTTTGAACATCTCTGGCTATGGAACTCGTGGTTTCAGAAAGCAACTTGCTCTTCTACTAGACAGTTATTATTAACAAGGTCTTCTTTGCATTGAACTGAAATCTGCCTTGAATCCTTTGTTCTGTGTGACTCCAGATGGAAAAAGAGAGACAAATCTATTTTGATCCCTCAGTTGCTAATGCCCTTTCCATGTTATATCCACCATTTTGCATATTGTTGGTATTTGATTTTCTATGTACACATTGATGCTGTTCTGTCTTCCTATCCTCACTACCAAGAGTTTCTTGAGGACAGGGTTTTTTTAAAAATCTTTTCAGTCACAGCCGCTAGGACAGTGCCTGTATATGTGTTCAGTTACATCCAACTTTTTGTTGTATAGAATGGGGGAGTCTAACAACAGCAGTTTACATGAAAAAGATCTCTGGGTTTAGTACCAGGTCAGAATCTCAGGCTACCTTAATAGACTCCTAGTGCCCAGAACAGTGGAGAAGATCCTCTCTCTTGAATTCTCCTCTGGTCAGATCATATCTGGGGTATTAGGTCCAGTTCTGGGTGATACACGTTAAGGGGGTAGATTGACCATCCAGAAGTCATCCAGAGGAGAATACCTAGCATAGTGAGGAGTCTATTAAGCAATTCAATTCAACACTTACTCTATTCTAGGCACTGCGAAGGGTTCTAGAGACACAGGAAGCTTATGTTCTACCGAAAACTTCATACATTTGACACGCTGAGCTTAGGGAACATTCATTAAGTGAACAAACATTTATTAAGCACCTACTATAAGCCAGGCAACTAGATGGCTCAATGGATAGAGCATTTAACCTGGAATCAGAAAGCCCTAAGTTCAAATATAACCTGAGACACTTACTAGCTGTGTGACCTTGGGCAAGTCACTTAATTTCTATTTCCTTAAATCTGCTGAAGAATATAGCTTTGCTTCAGTTCAGTTCTGCAGAAAGTATTGACCCGTCTCACACAGTTCTTTACCATCTAGATCTCTTGCCTCTCCCCTGTGTGCTATCACAGGCACAAGACAGAGAGCAGAATGTGGAGAGCAGACCAGGTAAGCATCTCATGCTCAGCTTGACAGAACTTGACACAGGAACAAGAGGATTTTCATGAAAAATTAAACAAGGAAGTTACCACAAAAACCTACATGTCATTAAAAAAAACTCAAAAAAACCTGACATGGTTGGGTGGTGAATCCACAGGAGAAAGTAGAGATGTGTACACAGGAGGCCAATTCTGAAAGTAGTATCAGAGCCAGGGTGATGTAGTATATACAGTGCTAGACTGGCAATCAGGAAGAGCTGAGTTCAAATCCTGTTTGTAATATTTACCAGCTGTGTGATCATGGGCAAGTCACTTAACCTCAGTGAGCCTCAGTTTTCCCTTCTGTAAAATGGAGACTGTAGTTGCCACCTCATGAGATTGTTGCAAGGCTCAAATGAGATGATGTGTATAAAGCAGAAAGCACTTTTAGAGTGCTGAATAGATCACCCTGCTCTCTCTTATTATTAGCTGGGTGGCCTGGACAAGTGAAGATTCTTCTCAGGATCTCAGTTTCCTTCTATATAAAGTGAAGAAATGGAATGACATGATTTCTAATACTTCTTCTAATTCTAACATTCTATATTTTCACATTAAACTCTTTCTCCCCAGGTCTCTAACCCCATCACAACACACACTGATCAGAAGATAGGAGGATTAAAAAATAATTTTTGGTGTGAGATATCAAGTAAAGATAGCTTAGAAAAAAACTTTAATTTTAAAAAATTGATAAGCATTTATTTTCTCTCTCTTCTACATCTCCCTCTCCCAGTGAAAAAAGAAGAAAACCAAAAACCTCGTAACAGATACGCGTAGTCAAACAAAACTCATTCTTGCCTTGGCCATTTCCAAAAGTACATAAACCTAATAATGAGAATTAATACAATATTGAATGGCTTCCCAGAAGCCATCCATGTATTTTCACCCTTTGGAGAATGCTGACAGAAAACTCAGGTTTGACTTTCCTTACACAAACCATGATAACTTTTTATCCCACAGATGATGATGCAAGTAATCTTTGTTACAGACTCATCCTTCCATCAAATATTTATTAAGTGCCTGCTGCATGTAAAACACTGTAGGAGGCCCTGGGGGAGAAACAAAGTCTAGAAAAGACATATGTCCCTTGCCCTCCCTAGTAGAAGGATGATACATGCAGCCAAAAATTGTCAGAGCTGACCTGTAGTTGAGGAGGTCTACAATTATTATCTCAGTTGGTTTTTATAATATCCTTGAGAGGTCAGGGATATTGACCAATATTGCTAGGCATAGGTGATCTCACTGATATCAGTGATCCCTCCAACAATGCAGATCACAACCTATCCATACCTGCTGATGCTGGATCCTGTGTACAGCTCTAATCCATGTCCTACTGTAAGTTTGCCATGTGGGTTCAGTTAACATGCCAGAGTTTTCTTGCCATTGTAAGGTTAACCCTTACTATTACTATATGGCTACCCAACTTCTTTTTTGGCTATAGATTTCTTTAATGACATCCTTTAGGCTGCCTTTTCTGTATAATTCTTTCACAGACAAAATCTGAGTTGGAACAACCATATGGGCTTCTAACCCATGTGTAAAAGGTATATACCCTATAGTATATCCAATAAACTGTCATCCAGACCCTGTGTGAAGATCTCTGAGGAGGGAGAACTCATTACCTCTAGAGTCAGCCCTTCTGCTTTGGGACAGTTCTAAGGAGTCACTTAATCTCTGTTTGCCTCAGTTTCCTTAATTGTGAAATAATATGATAATATTACATATGGTATATTATAATAATAGGGATTTATTATATAACATGTATTCTATAATATTCATTATAAATACAATGTAAATAATGTAATATATAACATTATAGGATATATAAATAATATATGATAATATAGAAAGGATATAAATGATTATATATATTTATGCAATATATTATAAAGGATATAAATGATTATATATATTTATGCAATATATTATAATAATAGGGGATTATAATAGCACCTACTTCCCAAGGTTGTTGTGAGAATCCTGTAAGACATTTGTAAAGTACTTGGCATAGTAACCAGCACATAGTATGTACTATAAACATGTTTATTCCCCTCCCTTACACTTCCCTTGGAACTTCATCAGGCTGCAATCTAGGCTTCTCCATCAGGCACCTGTGTCAGGTACCTTCCTCTTCTCCCCTTTCCACTTTTCAAATTTTTTTGGAAGTGTTGTCCTCTTCCATTAGATTAGATGTTTCTTGAGGGTAGAGACCTTCTTTCTTTGTATTTTCAGCACTTAACACAGTGCCTAGTCCATAGAAGGAACTTAATAAATGCTTGTCTATAATGACTATTAAGTCCAACCCCCTCATTTTACAGAGAAGGAAACTGAGATACCATCAAGGTTAAGTAACTTGTCAAGGATTACACTGATACTAAGGATCTGAAGCAGGATTTGAGCTCAAGACTTCCTGATTCCATGTCCATTACTCTAGACACTATGTAACATACCTACATATTGTCAAATTCATTAGAGAATTTGGTGCTATATGAGGTCTTAAGGGGATTCTGCAGGTTTGTTTCAGGTAAAAATCAGCTGGCCAGGTCTCTTTTTACATCTTTCTGATGGACAGAAACAGCATCGGGCAATCCACCCATTCATTGGCAGGCTGTCTGTTTGCAACAACAGGTTATACATTTTGGCCAGCAGCTCCCCAATTTCACCCTTGAGTTCCTTCCAAGCTCTTGGGTGGCTGCCATGCAGGCCTAGTGACTCATTAATGTCCAATTTGTCAATTAGATCTAGAACGTCTCGGGTGCCTACTACCCCACGGAGCAGGAGGCCGATCGTCATAAACATAATGGAGTCCTGGTTAATAACCTGACTCGAGAGTAAATCTTCCAATCCATGGACCGCATCTGACACAGACGTGCTGACCCGAGGACTGACAAATGCTCTGTCCTGAATGTGGGAGCTTTGAAGATAAATGAGGCTTTCCATGGAGATGAAGGTTTCTGTACCACATTTTTCAATTGCATCACTGGCTGGCTGCACATTTTATGGACACAGATTTGCATTCTGCATATATATGTAGCTGTGGGCATTTACTTGCTTTGCTTGGGCTTGCAGCAAATAAGACACTCTTCCTAAAAAGCAAAGATTAATGTAGAAAAGGAGGGACTGGCATTGGGGCTCGGTGAGTTAGAATCTAGGGGACTAGATTTTAGACCAAATCAAAGTACTTCCTAAAAATCAGAAATGTCTAACACACACTGGAAAGGAATCAGAAAACTTGGGTTCAAATCCTAGCTTGGACAATGTTAGCCAGTGACCATGAGAATACCTCTCTGAGCTTCCTTTTCTTTCCTTACAAAATAAGAGAATTGAACCAGATGACCTCTGAGGTCTCTTCCAGCTCTAAATCTAGGGTCCTGTGATCCTCGATGTGGCAGTTAGGAGGCTCAGTGAATAGAATGCCTGACTGCAGAAGTCAGGAAGACTTGAGTTCAAATCCAACCTCAGATACTTACTGGTTGTATAACTCTAGGCAAATCACTTAAGCCTGTTTTCCTCAGTTTCTTGATCTGTAAAATGAGCTGAGGAAGGAAATGACAAATCACTCCAGAATCTTTGTCAAGAAAACCCCAAATAGTATCATGGAGAGTCAGACATGATTGAAACGACTGAAGAACACAAAAATATGAGCCTAGATGTGGCAGCATGGGCAAGTCACTTTACATCTCAGCTTAACTTCTTCATGCATAAAATAGAGATGATGATACTTACACTGACTCCCTCTTGGGTTGTTAGAAAGAAAACATCTGATAAGCCTCAAAGCACCAGAGAAACATTGAGGTAGTGAGCTCCCTGTTATTGAAGGTTCACCCTCTGGGATGATTTAGAATGGATTCGTGGTCCTAGTAAGAGTTGAATAGGATAATGTCTAAGACCTCTTTCCAGCTTTGAGACGCTGTGATTCTAAGGTAATATCTGAAATTCTCTCATCTGAGCTAAATTCTAAGTTCTTGCTTTAGCCCACATGCTTGGGGTCAGGGGCATGGAGATAAATTGTTACTGTTCGGTCATTTCAGTTGTGTCCAAATCTTCAAACCCCTTTGGGGTTTTCTTGGCAAAAATACTGGAGTGGTTTGCCATTTCCTTCTCCACCTCATTTTGCAGATGAGGAAACTGAGGCGAACAGAATTGAGTGACTTGCCCAGGGCCACACAGCTAATCTGAGGCCAGGTTTAAACTAGGAGGATAAGTCTTCCTAACTCTAGTCACTGCATAACCTAGGTGCTCTATAGACACAGAGTTGGGACCAAAGAACAGAAGGGAGGAAAGCTAACATTTCAGATTAATTCTTGCCTACTTTAAGAAGCTTCCTGATACAGTTCTTAGAATCTCAAAGCTGGAAAGGACCATGAATATTATCTAATCCAGCACCCTCATTTTACAGGGGGCATCTAAGTGGTAGAATAAATAGAGCACTGTGCCTGGAGTCAGGAAGACTCATCTTTCCCAAGTTCAAATTCAGCCTCAGACACTTACTAGTTGGAGAAGCACATGGCAAACTACTCTAGTATGTTTGCCAAGAAAACCCCAAATGGTGCCATGGAGAGTTAAATATGGCTGAAACGACTGAACAACCGCATAAGCCTAGATGTGGCAACATGGACAAGTCACTTTGCATCCAAGTCTATCAAAGGGCAGACTTCCTTTCCAAATTCTGGGCAACGCCTTTAACCTGTTTGCCTCAGTTTCCTTATCTGTAAAATGAGCTGGAAAAGCAAATGGCAACCACTCCAGTATCTCTGCCAAGAAAACCCCAAATGGGGTCATGAAGAGTCAGTCACAACTGAACAACATTTTACGGATAAGGAAACTGAGAAGCAGAATAGGGAAGACCTGCCCAGGGTGACACAGCTAGTAAGTATTAGAGCTGGGATTCAGACCCCAGTGTAGAATCAGAGAATGCTCTTGGGAAGGGACCTTAGAGGCTAGATTATTCAGCCCTCTCCTTTTACAGCAGAGGAGCCTCAGGCCCAGATTGTTTAATGCTTTCTTCAATGTCACAGGGCTTACATATGACACTCAGATCTCCAGCTTGGGTCTTTCTGACTCTCCATTTGGTGTTTTTTTTTTCTAATATTCCCTAACGCCTCCATAATATATGGCTCAGCCACACTGATAAATGTCTGGGTGCCCCCTACCCCACTGCAGCCGCATCACCAGACCCAGCTATTGATCTCTTTAATAAGACCAAGCGCTATCAGACGTCACTTCCCTGGGGATTGACTCTATGTCCTGTGGGCTTTTTGGTCAGTAAATCCTCAGTTCTCCCATCAATCAGGCAGAATTTGACAAGGAGGGCTGGGGTTGGAGGAAGCTGGGGTTTGGGGTCATAAAGGAAGGGTCTGAGTAATGGAGCTCACAGTGTTTCTATAAATTAGGAACGCCCAACTCAACACTGACTGAGTCGTCTTTATCAATTTGCCTTTTCACACCCTGCCAGCTCGGAACAATAAAGCTTCCTGTCCATTTCAGGCCTAATCACGCGGAACATAAATCGCATAGCTGAGGGCTGGGAAAGACCAACAGGCATGTTTACTCTCTCGTTACCAGAGGCGGCTTCATGGGATGGGAAATTTAGATTTAGATTGCAAGGGCCTGGACTGGCACACTGCCTCTGCTTCCTCTTTGAACTCAGGCCCTTTGGGAGTAAGCCCTGGGCCTCAGTCTCCCTGTCTGAGGGAGTCTGTCCCTCCCTGTCAAAGGAGGGATTTGGGTCAGTTGATCTCTAAACTTTCTCCCAAACCCAAGTCCTAAGATCTGATCTGATGTAGGATCTCCTCTCAAGGGCAGCTTTCTTTCCAAATTAATAACCTTGATTCAATTGACAGCCTCAGCCTGTCAGTGAACCTAGCTTTTTCTAAAGATTTTAGGGTCTTTGAGTCCCTCTTGGATTGTTTGGATTGGGTTGGCAGGGAGGGAGGCCACTAAACTACTCTTTCTTCCCTATTGTTTTCCCCAGAGGAAGACTAACAGTGTTCCTCCTTAGGCAGGAGATATAGGCTAAAACAAACAAAAGAACCTGCAAAAATCACTCTCATTTCTATAGCACCTTGGAGCTTTTAAAGAGCCAAACCAAAAACACTTTCCTTATGAAGGAGAGGTTTTATTATTCCCATTATACAGATCAAGGAACCGAGGCTCAGAGAGAAGGGAGAACCATAGATTTAGAGTTGGAAGGAGCCTCAGAGGTCATTTAGTCCTACTCTCTCATTTTACAGATAAGAAACTGAGCCTCAGGGAGGTTTAGTACATACCTAATGAGTGTTAGAGTTGGAACTGAAACGCAGGTCTTCTGACTCAAAGATCACTGTCCTTTCTACTGTACAGCATTGTCTCGCCATGCAAAATAATAGGACAAAAGTATATGTAACGTAACATAAAACAGTGGTTCTCAAACTTTTTGGTCTCAGGACTCCTTTGTGCTCTTGAAATTGTTAAGGACTCCATGGAACTTTTGTTTATATGGGTTGTATCTATCAATATTTTCCATGTTGTAAATTAAAATACTTCGTATTATTTTGAAAATAGTTTTGACTTTGTAAACCACCACTAAGGGTCCTTAGACCACAGTTTGAAAACTGGTGGCATAGAATATATGTTCTTTGAGGACAGGGGCTACTTTTTATTTTTGTCTTTCTATTTCCAGCACCCAGCATATGTCTTAGATATAGGGATGCTTAAAAAAGACTTACTGAATTGACTTGCAGAAGAAAGCTACCAACCTTGACTTTTCTCAGATGATGTTCATAAAACACCAGGGCTGGAAAGGCCTTATAAAAACCATCTACTACAAATCCTTTTTATCAAAGGAAGAAACCAAGGTTCAGAGAATAGGTTTGATTGACAGATGTAGAGTTAGATGACCTCAATTTGAGTGCTACCTTTGCCGCTTACTGCCCTGTGTGTCCTTTGACAAAGAATTTAACTTCTCTGATCCTCAGTTTGTTCATCTCTGAAACAAGGGAGTTGGATTAGATGGTCTTTAATTAGAGTGTTTGCTAGCTCTATATATCTGGTTCCCTGAAGTCAGGAGGATCTGAGCTCAAATCCAACCTCAGACACTTACTAACTGTGTCATCGTGGGCAAGTCATTTAACTACATCTGCCTCAATTTCCTTAATTGTAAAAAATGGGCATAATGATAGCACCTGCCTCCCAAGGTTGTTGTGAGGATAAGATGAGATAATTTTGTAAAGGGCTTAGCGTATTACCTGGTACATAGAAGGTGATTAAAATATGTTTGTTTCTTTCCCTCTCCTCTCCTCTCTTCCCCCTCCCCTGTCCTCCATTCCTCCTTTTCTCTCTCCCTCTTTCCTTCTTTCCTTCCTTCCAGTTGCCCAGAATGTAAATTCTAGAGCTGGAATTCAGACCTACGTCCTCTAACTACAAATTCTAGAAACAAATGCCTACTATGTGTTGTTTCCACTAGGAATATCACTGAGGGCTACTGTATGCCCAGAGGCAGAGTAGACAATTTGTAAACTAGAAGGATAAGATATCACCCAGTAATAATGAAAATAGTAATAACACTTATATAGAAAACACTTTATATGGGACACTTCATTTAATCCCTACAACTCTGTGAAGTAGGTTGTATTATGATCCCCACTCAGCTAGGACAGGCACTTCATGCCTGGACTGTAGCACTAGCCTGTCTCCCTGCCTCAAGTCTGTCTCTCCTCCAGTTTATCCTCCACTGAGCTGCCAAAATGATCTTCCCCAAGGTCTGACCAGTCATCCTCCTCCTACTCAATAAACTCCAGCGACTTCCTATTGCCTCCTGGATCAAATAGAAAATCCTCTGTTAGGCTGTTAAAACTCTCCATAACCTGAACTCTTTCTTGCCTTTATGGGCCTCTTATACTGTTGTCTTCTTATTCCATGATTAGACAACACTTGTCTTCTTGCTTTTCCTTACGCAGGACCTTCCATGTCCTCACTCCATGCATGTTCATTGCCTGCAAACCTTCTAGAATTCCTCTTCTACCTCTTGGCTTCACTGAATTGCTTCATGTGTTGTTGTTGCTAGCTATGGGATCATTTCAGTTGTGTCTGACTCTTCATGACCCCATTTGGGGTTATCTCAGCAAAGATACTGGATCCAGCCCATTTTACAGATGAGAAACTTAGGCAAACAGTAATATGCCCACAGTCACAAGTGTCTAAATAAGTGTCTGAGGCTAGATTTGAACTCAGGAAGATAAGTCATCCTGATTCCAAACCTAGTGCTCTATTCACAATGCTGCCTATTTGCCCTACATTATCCTTTTTATAGCCCCTTCTTATCTTAAGTAAAATTCTACCTTCTTCAAAAGATCTTTTTCAACCCCACCCCTGTCAAGTTAGTACCTTCTTTCTCCCATACCTATTTGTACTTTATATACCTTGCGTGTACATAATTATCTGCATGTTGTTTTCCCCATTAAAATAACAGTTAATAATAGCTAATATTTATGCAGAGCTTACTATGTGCCAGGCACTGTGCTAAGTGCTATACAATTATTATCTAATGTGATCCTGACAACAATCCTGGAAGGTAAGTTATTATCATTAGGCTATATATAATTTCCCCCATTTTACAGATGAGGAAACTGAGGCAAGCAGAGATTTTTTTTTTTAAATGGGTTGCCCAGGGTCACATAGCTACTAAGTGTCTGAAACCAAATTTGAACACAGGTCTTCCAGATTCCAGTCCCAGAATTCTATCCACTGTGCTACCTAGCTCCATCTTATTTGATCATTAGATCAGCATTGTAAGGCAGGTGATATTATTTTAAAGATTTCGCAAATGAGAAAACTGAGGCTGAGAGATTGGGTAACTTGCCCAGGGTCATACACCTAGGGACTGAAACAGAATTTGAACTAACCTTTCTTTGTATCCCCAGTGCTTAAAACATAATAAGTTCTTAATAAATGCTTGCTTGTTAACTGAGTGACATGATGAAAGAGACAAAAGGGATGCACTGAAGTTTGGGTTGGTTTTTTTTTTGACACAATTAAAGTGGAGTTTTGTAAATATTAATCTCACCCTAGTGTGTAAGGAATGCAGCCTGCAGAGAAGGAGACCTGTTGTAGTAATCGAAGCATAAAAGCTAAATACTGTAGCTGATTTAGAAAGCAAAAGTGGAAGTGGACAGAAGGGGACAGGTATGAGAGACAAGTGACTGAATGGACCGATGGATGCACAGGATGAAGGGTAGTTTCTGTTATAACCTTTGTAATCGATAGAAATAATAGTAAAAAAAAAAAAAGAAGAAGAAACAGTGGAAGGAATAGCTCTTGTATCTACAGTCAATGTTACAAAGCTTCTTCCCTTCATAGCAACCCCATACAGTTGATAATATATTATTTTCATTTTAAAGATGGGGAAACTAAGGCTCATAAAGCAAGTGAGTTCCCCAAGGTGGTATATAATAAACACAAGAGAAAAGAAAAAAATCCAGAACTTTTGACTCCAGTGTTTTTCTATTCTCTCATACACTTCTTGGCAAAGGAAAAAAATTGGAAAAAGCAAGGCCCTGTTCTTGCTAAAACTCCTTAAGGCCACATGCAAAGTTTTCAGAAAGACCATGATGTGGAAAATCAGGATGCACCTCTTGCTTTTACCCCATCTGTCCCAGAAGTCATCAGGATAAGTGGGCAGGGCCACATCCACAGGAAGGCAATCTTGCTTTCCTCTCTTGTCCAGGCTACTTGACTGCTTATATTCCCTCTGGTGAGAGGGAATACTCCTAGGCGTTACCATCTGCCTTGCCTTTCTAGAGTTATCCCTTTGACATCATGGGGGTTAGGTGTGAAGTGCCCCTCTGATTTGGAAAATCCACATAAAAATGTTTTGCTTTTCCTTCATACCAGAGAAGAAGTCTGAACTGTATGGTATTAAAAGATAAAACACGTTGATATCATACAACACTATAAATATATTTTATGCATTTCTGAGTTTCTAATTTTTTTCTGTCATTTGTTGGTGTTTAAGTGTTGTCTGCAGCTTCCTCTCAGTTCCCATTTAATTTCTTATGCTTACCCTCAATATATTTAAACTGCAATGGGGAAGGTTGCAGTGTGGAAGGAATAAAATGTATTCTGATGAACCGGGGCACTGTCATCTTGTTTAAAAAAATTCATATATTTTTTCTTCTTTAATATTTTATTTTCCCCAATAACATGTAAAAACAATTTTAACATTCTTTTCGTTTTCAAATTTAGAGTTCCAAATTCTATTCCTCCTTCCTCCCCCCCACAATTTGACAAAATTTATACATGTGTAATCATGCAAAACATATTTCCATGTAAGATATTCTGTGAAAGAAAACACAGACAAAACACCCCCAAGAAAAATAGAGAAAGTAAAGTAAAAGCATCTTTGATCTGCATTTAGGTTCTACCAGTTCTTTCTCTAGAGATGGACAGTACCTTTCATCCTAAGTCTTAAAGCATTGTCTTAGATCATTTTATTGATTAGAATAGATCATCATTCAATACTACTGTTACTGTGTACAATGTTCTCCTGGTTCTGCTCATTTCACATTTTTTTTCTTTACATTCATTTTCACATAATTTTGGGTTCCAAATTTTCTCCCCATTGTCCTCTCCCCCCACCCCAATACACCAAGCATTCTAATTTCCCCTATCACCAATCTGCCCTCTCTTCTATCATCCCTCCCTTCCCTTGTCCCCATCTTCTCTTTTGTCCTGTAGGACCAGATAACTTTCTATTCCCCATTACCTGTATTACTTATTTCCTAGTAGCAAGAACAATACTCAACAATTGTTCCTAAAACTTTGAGTTCCAACTTCTCCCCATCCCTCTCTCCCCACCCATTCCCTTTGGGAAGGCAGGCAATTCAATATAGGCCATATCTGTGTAGTTTTGCAAATAACTTCGATAATAGTCGTGTTGTGTAAGACTGACTATATTTCCCTCCATCCTATCCTGCCCCCCATTGTTTCTATTCTCTCTTTTGATCTTGTCCCTCCCTGAGTGTTGACTTCAAATTGCTCCCTCCTCCCATTGCCCTCCCTTCCATCATCCCCCCCCACCCTGCTTATCTCTTTCTCCCCCACTTTCCTGTATTGTAAGATAGGTTGTCATACCAAAAAGAGCGTGCATTTTATTCCTTCCTTTAGTCGAATGTGATGAGAGTAAACTTCATGTTTTTTTCCTCAGCTCTCCTCTTTTTCCCTCCACTAAAAAGTCTCCTGTTTGCCTCTTGAATGAGATATAATTTATCCCATTCCATTTCGCCCTCTCTCATCCAAATACATTTCTCTCTCACTGTTTACCTTAATTTTTTAAAGATATGATCCCATCCTATTCAATTCACTCTGTGCTCTCTGTTTCTGTGTGTATGTGTGTGCGCATGCACACGTGTACATGTGTGTCTGTGTGTGTGTGTGTGTAATCCCACCAACTACCCAGATACTGAAAAGTTTTAAGAATTACAAATATTGTCTTTCCATGTAGGAATGTAAACAGTTCAACTTAGGTAAGTCCATTATGACTTCTCTTTGCTGTTTACTTTTTCATGCTTCTTCTCATTCTTGTGTTTGAAAGTCAAATTTTCTTTTCAGCTCTGGTCTTTCCATCAAGAATGCTTGAAAGTCCTCAATTTCATTGAAAGACCATTTTTTCCCCTGAAGTATTATACTCAGTTTAGCTGGGTAGGTGATTCTTGGCTTGAGTCCTAGTTCCTTTGACTTCTGGAATATTCTATTCCACGCCCTTCGATCCCTTAATGTAGAAGCTGCTAGATCTTGTGTTATCCCGATCTTATTTCCACAATACTGGAACTGTTTCTTTCTAGCTGCTTGCAATATTTTCTCCTTGACCTGGGAATTCTGGAATTTAGCCACAATGTTCCCAGGAGTTTCTCTTTTTGGATCTCTTTCAGGTGGTGATCGATGGATTCTTTCAATACTTATTTTGCCCTCTGGTTCTAGAATGTCAGGGCAGTTTTCCTTGATAATTTCATGAAAGATGATGTCTAGGCTCTTTTTTTGATCATGGCTTTCAGGTAGTCCCATAATTTTTAAATTGTCTCTCCTGGATCTATTTTCCAGGTCAGTTGTTTTTCCAATGAGATATTTCACATTCTCTTCCATTTTTTCATTCTTTTGGTTTTGTTTTGTGATTTCTTGGTTTCTCAGAAGGTCATTAGCCTCCATCTGTTCCATTCTAATTTTGAGAGAACTCTTTTCTTCAGTGAGCTTTTGAACCTCTTTTTCCATTTGGCTAATTCTTCTTTTGAAAGCATTCTTCTCCTCATTGGCTTTTTGAACCTCTTTTGCCAATTGAGTGAGCCTATTTTTCAAGGTGTTATTTTCTTCAGCATTTTTTTGGGTCTCCTTTAACAAGGTACTGACCTGTTTTTCATTCTTTTCTTGCATCTCTCTCATTTCTCTTCCCAGTTTTTCCTCCATCCTCCAACAATTTTCAAAATCCTTTTTGAGCTCTTTCATGGCCTGAGCCCATTGGATATCTATTTCGGATGTTTGGGATACAGAGGCCTTGACTTCTATGTCTTTTCCTGATGGTAAGCATTGTTCTTCCTCATCAGAAAGGAAAGGAGGAAACATCTGTTCACCAAGAAAGTAACCTTCTATGGTCTTATTTTTTTCCCCTTTTCTGGGCATTTTCCTAGCCAGTTACTTGACTTCTGAGATTCCTCTCCACCCCCACCTCACTAGTGCTTGGTTTCTGAGATTCAAATGTTGCTCCCCAGCCTCAGGGCTTTCAGCAGGGGGAGGGGCTTCTATTCAGTGAAAGATTAAGTACTGCTGCTCAGGTGGGGCAGGGCCACCTCCCAGGCTCAGTTCCCTCAGGGGGTTTATTTGGAGACCTTCAGTAATGGAGGGGAGCTCCTGCCTGCTTTGGGAGCCCCTGTCCACCACCTCCCCCACCGCTTCTTCCCGAGGGGGCCTGAGCCACAGAGACACCCCGCTCCCCTTTCAGCCAGTCCAGAAGGCTGTCTCCCTGACCTGTTGCACCTGTGAGTGGAGGGACACTTGCAGCCTCCGGAGGTTCTGTCCCTGAAGCCTGCTTGGATCTGCTCCTCTGGGGCCGCGTGGCCAGGGCAGGGGTTCCGCTCCGCGTCTGGTACCTGATGGACCTTTGAGGTCGGTTTTTCAGGGCTCTCTGGAACAGAAATCTTCCCTCTGCTGCTGCATGGCTTCCACTACTCCAGAACCCGTTGGGAGTTCTTTCCATAGGTAATTTATGGGATGTGGCTTTGGACCTCACATATGTGAGTCTTTCTACTCTGCAATCTTGGCTCCTCCCCCTTTCTCATTTCACTTTGCATCAGTTCATGTAAGTCGTTTTCCTGAGGACATCCTGCTCATCATGCCTTATAGGATGATAGTATTGCATTACAATCATATGCAACATTTTGTTCAGACATTCCCTAACTAATCAACATCCCCTCAATTTCCAATTCTTTGTCACTACTAAATGAACAGCTATAAATATTTTTGTCCACATAGGTCCTTTTCCTTTTTGTTTTTTATTTCTTTGGGATACAGACCTGGTAGTGGTATTGCTTGGTTAAAGGGTATGCATGGTTTTATAGCCCTTTGGGCATAATTCCAAATTGCTCTCTAGAATGGTTGAATCAGTATACAATTTCACTAATAATACATTAGTGTTTAATTTTCCCACATCCCCTTCAACATTTGTCATTTTACTTTTCTGTCATATTAGACAATGTGACAGGTATGAAGCAGTAGCTCAAAGTTGTTTTAATTTGCATTTCTCTCATCAATAATGATTTAGAGCATTTTTTCATGACTATAGATAGCTTTGATTATTTTGTCTGAATACTGCCTGTTCATATCCTTTAACCATTTATCAACTGAGAAATGGCTCTTAATTCTATGAATTTGATTCAGTTTTCTATATGTTTTAGAAATGAAGTCTCTATCAGAGAAACTCACTGTATCATTTTTTTCCATAGTAATGACTGCCAACTATGTATTTCCCTCCATCCTATTTTCCTCTTGTTTATCCTATTCTCCTTTACCCTGTCTATTCTCAAAAAATGTTTTACTTCTGGCTTTGGCAAATTGCCAAATCACCTTCCCTTCTATTAGCTACTCAGTCCCTTCTCCTATCTCCTCTCCTTCCTGCTTTCTTGTGGGGTAAGATAGATTTCTACACCAAGCTGAATGTATATATTATTCCCTTTTTAAGCCAGTTCCAATGAGAGTAAAGTTCATGTGTTGCCCTCCCCACTTCTCTCATTTTCCCCTGCCCTGTAAAATCTTTTTCATGCCTCTTTTATGTCAGATAATTTATCCCATTCTACCTTTACCTCCTTTCTCATCCCTTAATTTAATTTTTTTTTGAGATAATCATACCACCACATTCAACTCTTATCTCTGCTTTCTATGTATGCCCCTTCTAACTAATAATGAGAAATTATAAATATATATAAATATATAAAAATATATAAATAGAGGGGGTGGAGCCAAGATGGCGGAGTAGAAGGACGCAAGTTTACAAGCTCCAACCCACAGCCCATAGAATTAAGGTAAAAAGAGACCCCCATAACTTCTGGGTCAATACAAGGTGTGCAGAAACGGAGTGGAAGAGATTTCCGTGCCAGAGAGCCCTGAAGAGCCGTCCCCGGGGTCCGTCGCACCCCAGAAAGCGGACCTCACCCCAACGTGGCCCCAGAAAAGCTGAACCAGCAGGCTTCAGGGACGGAAGCTCCGGCAGCCGGGAAAGTCCCTCCGCCCACAGAAGCTACAGGTCAGTGAGAAAGAAGGCTGGGCTAGAGGAGGGGAGCGGAGCATCTCCGTGACTCGGGCCCCCTCGGGAGGCAGTGGCGGAGGCAGAGACGGGGGCAGGAAGCAGCGGAGGCAGAGGGTTGGGCGGCAGCTGAGGCAGCAGTGGCCCGGAATCCCCCAGCAGCAGGCAGGATCTTCATTATGGAAGGTTTCTGCATGAACGGCCTGAGGGGGCTGAGCCTGGGAGAAGGCCCTGCCCCCACCCCGCTCTATTACTGAAGGCCTCTGCATAAAGCCCCTGAGGGAACTGAGCCTGGGAGGCGGGCCTCCCACCCCGCCCCCACCCGCTCCATTCCTGAAAGTCTCTGCATAAAGCCCCTAAGGGAACTGAGCCTGGGAGGCGACCCTGCCTCCACCCCAGCGCCAGAACTAAAGCTTGCCGCGGAAAGCCCATTTGAATCTCAGAGGCCAAGCACTAGCTGGGCGGATCCAGGCGGGGGTGGAAAGGAATCTCAGAGGTCAAGTAACTGGCTGGGAAAATGCCTAGAAAAGGGAAGAAAAATAAGACTATAGAGAGTTTTTTCCCAAAAATGCAAATGATCCTGACCTTCGGATCTGATGACAAGGACGTATTCTTGCCATCAGGGAAAGACGTGGAGGGTGGGGCCTCAGTACCCCAGACACCCCAGGGGGGTGGCAGGTGGGCTTAGGCCTTGGAAGAGCTCAAAAAGGATTTTGAAAAGCAAGTTAGACAGGTGGAGGAAAAACTGGGAAGAGAAATGAGAGAGATGCAAGAAAAGTATGAAAAATGGGTCAATACCTTGGTAAAGGAGACCCAAAAAAATGCTGAGGAAATTAACACCCTGAAAAATAGGCTCACTCAACTGGCAAAAGAGGTTCAAAAAGCCAATGAGGAGAAGAATGCTTTCAAAAGCAGAATGAGCCAAATGGAAAAAGAGGCTCAAAAGCTCACTGAATTTAATAGTTCTCTCAAAATTAGAATGTAACAGATGGAGTCTAATGACTTTATGGGAAACCAAGAAATCACCAAACAAAACCAAAAGAATGAAAAAATGGAAGAGAATGTGAAATATCTCATGGGAAAAACAACTGACCTGGAAAATAGATCCAGGAGAGACAATTTAAAAATTATGGGATTACCTGAAACTCATGATCAAAAAAAGAGCCTAGACATCATCTTCCATGAAATTATCAAGGAAAACTGCCCTGAAATTCTAGAACCAGAGGGCAAAATAAGTATTGAAAGAATCCATCGATCACCACCTGAAAGAGATCCAAAAAGAGAAACTCCTAGGAACATTGTGGCCAAATTCCAGAACTCCCAGCTCAAGGAAAAATCTTGCAAGCAGCTAGAAAGAAACAATTCCAGTACTGTGGAAACACAATCAGGATAACTCAAGATCTAGCAGCTTCTACATTAAGGGATTGAAGGGCGTGGAATAGGATATTCCAGAAGTCAAAGGAACTAGGACTCAAACCAAGAATCACCTACCCAGCTAAACCAAGTATAATACTTCAGGGGAAAATATGGTCTTTCAATGAAACAGAGGACTTTCAATCATTCTTAATGAAAAGACCAGAGCTGAAAAGAAAATTTGACTTTCAAACACAAGAATGAGAAGAAGCATGAAAAAGGAAAGAGCAAAGAGAAGTCTTAAGGGACTTACCAGAAGTGAACTGTTTATATTCATACAGGGAAAGACAATATTTCTAACTCTTAAAACTTTTCAGTATCTGGGTAATTGGTGGGACCACACATACACATGTACACGCATGCACACACATACACACATGCACACACATACAGAGATAGAGAGCACAGGTTGAACTGAATAGAATGGGACCATACCTTAAAAGAAATTAAGGTAAATGGTGAGAGAGAAATGTAGTGGGAGGAAAGAGGGGGAAATGGAAGGGAGTAACTATATGTCATTTAAGAGGCAGGTAGGAGTTTTTTTTAGTGGAGGGAAAAAGAGGAGAGCTGAGAAAAAAAAAAAAAAACAAGAAGTTTACCCTCATCACATTTGACTAAATGAAGGAGTGAAATGCACACTCATTTTGGTATGAAAACCTATCTTACAGTATAAGAAAGTGGGGGAGAAGGAGATATTGCAAGGGTGGGGATGATGGAAGGGAGGGCAAAGGGAGGAGGGAGCAATTTGAAGTCAACACTTGGGGAGGGACAGGATCAAAAGAAAAGAAACAATGAGGGGCAGGATAGGATGGAGGGTAATTCAGTTAGTCTTACACAACATGACTATCAGGGAAGTCATTTGCAAAACTACACAGATATGTCCTATATTGAATTGCCTGCCTTCCCAAAGGGAATGGGTGGGGAGGGAGGGATGGGGAGAATTTGGAACTAAAAGTTTTAGGAACAACTGTTTAGTTTTATGTTGCTACCAGAAAAGAAGATATACAGTTAATGAGGAATAGAAAGTCATCTGGCCCTACAGGACAAAAGAGAAGATGGGGACAAGGGAAGGGAGGGATGACAGAAGAGAGGGCAGATTGGAGATAGGGAAAATTATATTGCTTGGGGTATTGGGGTGGGGGTAGGGGATAAAAGGGGAGAAAATTTGGAACCCCAAAAGTTTGTGAAAATGAATGTAAAAGGTTAAATAAATAAATAAATTTAATAAAAATAAGAAATATATATATATAAATAGAAATTATCAATATCATTTTCTCATATAGAAATATAAACAGTTTAACTTTTTCAATCCCTTATGATTTTTCTTTCCTTTTTCCTATTTATGGTTCTTTTGTCTCTTGTCTTTGAAAGTAAAATTTTCTATTCAGCTCTGGCCATTTCATAAGGAATGCTTGAAAGTCCTCTATTCTGTTGAATCACCATTTTCCCCCTTAAGAATCATACTCAGTTTTGCTGGGTAGGTGATTCCTGGTTGTAATTCTAGCTCTTTTACCTTTTGGAATATCATATTCCTAGCATTCTGATCCTTTAATGTAGAATCTGCTAAATCTTGTGTTACCCTGACTATGGCTCCATCATATTAGAATTGTTTCTTTTTGGCTGTTTACAGTATTTTTGCCTTGATCTGGGAGGTCTGGAATTTTACTGTAATATTCCTGGGAGTTTTCACTTTGGGATCTTGTTCAAGAGTTGATTGGTAGATTAGATTATTTTGACTGTTATTTTACTCTGTGGTTTGAGAATATCACTGCAGTTTTTCTTGATAATTTCTTGCAAGATGATATCTAGGCTCTTTTTTTGATCTTGATTCTCAGGTATTCCAAAAATTCTTAAATTATCTCTCCTGTAACTATTTTCCAGGTCAGTTGCTTGAATCATATATTTCACATTTTCTTCTATTTTTTCATTCTTTTGACTTTATTTGATTATTTCTTGATGTCTCATAAAGTCATTAGTTTCCATTTGCCCAATCCTAACCTTTAAGGAGTCATTTTCTTCTGTGAGCTTTTGTACTTCCTTTTCCATTTTACCAATTCTACTTTTTAAGGAGTTTTTCTCTTTTGTGAATTTTTATGTGTTGAGGCTGATGGGTATTTCTGCTTTTTTCCAGGGCTACACTCAAGCACATATTGGTTCTCAGAGTTGGAGTCTGCCCATTCCCCTGACTGTTTTGAAGCACATGGGTGGTCCTGGTATTGGCGTTTGCCTCCTCCACCACACTGGGACTCAGGATCTCCCATTGGTTTGCTGAGGTCACCTTGCTGCTGACTTGCTGAGAGGTTTCCTGTACCGAACTGTATTCTCCTTTTACCCGAGTGAAACAGACCTTTCTTGGTGACTCTTCATGTTTCTTTGGCTAAAATATTGTCTTTTTGCTGGTTCTGCTCTTCCAGAATTTGTTTGGGGGCCACTATTGTATGGTTATTTGGAGGTGAATATGGCAGAGTTGCAGTGATTTACTGCTAACTGCACCATTCTGGCTTCTGGAAGTCCCTCTCCAATTCATATTTTTCTTTGAGGCTTTGGGTGTAGGAAGTTGGACTTTGTTGGTTTTTTCTGAGTATATGTTTAATCTTCCTTGTTACCACAGTAACTTTCTATGGTCAGAATTGTTTTTCCTGCTGTTTGCTCATTTTCCAGTCTGTTTCTTGATGTTTAACCCCTATACTAAAGTGGGGCTTTGCTTCCCAACTGGAAGGGACACTGTCCCAAGCTTCAGGTTTTTGTTCAGATGTAATTTTGGGGACCTGTAAGTTTTTGGCCCTTCCAAGGAGGTATGATCTAGGGAGAGGTGTGTTTACTACTCCCCTCGCCTGTGCACTGATTTGTGAGCATCCACAAACACTCTTTTCACCCGTGGAACTGTGACCAGGGTACCTGCTCCCTTCCTACCACAAGCACTGCCATGCCAGTGCTCCTCCTCGCACTGGGACTAATACCCAGACTTAATCCTGCGACCCAGATCCATGTATAGGCAATGCGACAGCATCCTGCCTCTCATGCCAGCAAAGGGACCCCTGTAAATCTCCTTCTGACCTGTTGTCTGATCCCCTTACCATCTTTGGCGAGAGGCCTGAAAACCACCACTGTTCCCACTGATTTAGTCACCCTGAGGCCTGCTTCTGGTTTACTAGGGTCTGGTCTGCACTGGCATGACATGTACTAGACTGTGCTCCTTTCTCACTCTGGTGAAACAAACCTTTCCTGCCAACCTTCTAAATTGTCTTGGGTTAGAACATTGCTTCACTCCAGGTTTTTGTGGGTTCTGCTGCTTTAGAATTTGTTTAGAGTCATTATTTAAAGGTATTTGGAGGAGTTTGGGGGAGAGCTCGGGAAGGCCTTGCCTTCACTCTGTTGTCTTGGCTCCACCTCCTGGGCACTTTCATTTTACCTACCTATGTGACCTAAGGACCTCTGGGCCTTGCCCGACATGGCACCCTTGGGATTTCTGGGCCTTTCTAACTACCCTGCAGTCTTTTGTGTGTTGTTTATTGGGTTTATGCAGTTCTTTTTTGTGTTGTTTCTCCCAATTAAACCATGACCTTGTAAAGAGAGGTCCCTGTTTTGATCTTCTGTTTGTATCCTCAGAGCTTGGCACAAAATAGTGTTTAATAAATGTTCATTCATTCATTTATTCTTTCACAGTGTAAGGTCACACAGTAAATTACCCAGTAGACCCCCAAATTTCCGCCCCAGGGTCCCTTACCCTATACTATGGTCCTATCCAAATGCAGTACATATATTGGTACATGAGGCCAAGGCCAATGCTACCTACAAAGGGAAGCTAACCACGAGGAGGCTCTCCTCTCCTTGAGGCTAACAGACAGCACAGGAGCTTCAGGGGAGTTTTTGATGGTTTTCTTTGTTTGTATTTTTTTTAAGTTTTCTAATTTAAGTCTCAATTTCCTTCCTAATGGTGCAATTAGAATCACTGAGCTTCAGGGAAAATTGGAACATGTCTTGTTAGATACAATAGGAAACAAAACATAGGTAAGAGAAAGAGAGAGAGAGAGAAAGACAGGATGACATATAATTGTTAGAGTCAAACAGCACTAAACTAAATGAAATCGTTCCTTAGGAGGGTGTGTGGCACTGAGCCCAAAGAGAGGAATAACCCCTGGGCATAGGAAAGCTCTGTTGGGATTGTTGGTATGTGGTTAACAGGATCAGCAGCCTTCCATCACAAAACTGTAGGATAATAGTGTGGGTATGTGGATGTGTGGGTGGGGCCTCAGAGTACTCTTAGCTACACAAGAATTCTATCTACAAATATTCAACAAGAGATAATCCAGCCTTTGGTTGGGGATATCTGTTGTGGTTCAATTGTCAGTTGTAGCCAACTTTTCATGACATTATGTGGAGTTTTCTTGGCAAAGACACTGTAACAGTTGGCCTATTCCTTCTCATTTTGCAGATGAGGGTGAAGTAACTCGTCCAAGGTCACACAGCAAGTAAGTGTCTGAGGCTGGATTTGAACTCAGGTCTTCCTGACTCTAGACTTGGTATTCTATCCACTGTGCCACATAGATGTCCTGGGGATATCTAGGAAGAGAAAAACTACCACCTCCCAAGATGGCTCATTCCACTTAGCAGCTTACTGTAAATGTTATGATAGCTCTAATGATTTAGAATCTTTTCCATTCATCAAGCTGTACCTCTTTGCTATTTCTCCTCACTGCTTCTAGTTCTGCCCTCTGGGGTCATTGGAATAAGACTGATTCCTTTTCCATATGACAGGTCCTTTTCTGGCATGATCTCAAAGCCTTTTACAATTCTGGTCACCCCACCTGACCCCAGTTCCCCTTTCTTGGATACTTACCAGCTTATTAATATCCTTTCAGAAATGTGACTCTCAGGAAGAAAACCAAAGATGCCACTGTGGTCTGATTTGGGCAGAGTACCATAGGACAGCCACCTTCTTAGACCTGTAGCTCGGTGCTTCTCTGAATGTACCATGAGATGCTATTTGCTTTTTCTTAATGCTATAGCATACTGTTGATTTAGGTTAGGGCAACCTAATGCTGTTCTCAATGCTCAAGGGAAACCGTGATTGTTAATTTATAGAAAACAGACTTCCACAATCAGGGACTGTGTCTCCTCTTTGCAAAACATCTTCTAGGTTCCTGAGGTTAGCTAAAAATCATTGATGGTAGGCCCAGATCCCCAGGGTCTACCCTCATCTCCTTCTGACATGATCCCATATGTTCCTAGGCTAGCTGGCTCACTCATAGCACACAGTAATATCATTTAGTTTCTATCAAATATCCACACCAGTGCATGGATTTAATAAATCTTCAAAATATACTTCAATCAAGTCACTTAGAAGCCATCAGAGAAAATGAAATGATTGCAGAAATTGGCCTCCACTTGAATCCTGAGAAGAGAGCAAGAGTCTTCAGAAGACTGATGAGGAAAATGAATGCTACTCTCCTTGCAGAAGGCAAGTGAAAGCATGGGTAGCTATGTGTAGGTAGCTTCCTGAGTAGGGAGCAACCCCCTCCTTCTGTATTCCCATTGCTACAACTCTTGGTCTTCATTTGGATACTAAGCAAAGTACTCTCCCTGATCCCAATCTCTCCCCTTTAATTTGGGAGGACCATCAAAGGTGACTTAATCTTCATTAAGCATATATCTGATCATGTCAAAAAGCTTTAGTGGATTCATTTTGATTATTTTAATCATAAAAGTTCTCCTGTCTGGCTCCCTAGGTCTTTCATCCCCTGGCCCTACTCCCCCTTGACCAAAATTACCTCCTATCTTGTCCTCTCTTCCTGGTCTTCTGACTCCCTTCATGCCATTTCCCTCAACTCTCATTTTCTGGGAAAGCTTCCCCTGTTCTCCTGACTATACAAATGCCATCTCTTGTATCTATTTCCCATTATGCCCTGCTTCCCTCTCCTTCAAACACAATCAATCAGCAAGCATTTATGAAGGAGCTCCTAAGTTACAGGGATCTTTCTAGGTGCCAAGGATACTAAGACAAAATGATGTTATTAGTTCCTGCCCTTAGGGAGCTTATATTCTATTGGATTCTGCCTAGCAAACCCTGTGTCTTTATTAGTTGCATCCATGATTCCTAGAATGCCCTCAGCCCCTGCCTACCTTGTTGACCTATCATTTACATCGTGATGAACTACAACATCCTTTATGAAGCATGTCAAGTGCTTAGCATTGTGCCCAGCACACTGTATGTACTTGTAAATGCCTACTGACTGACTGATGCTTCTGACAGGACTTTGTGTAATATTCAGGTTGAAAAGAATTTAGCAGCAAGGTGGGCAGTGAATAGAATGCTGGGCCTGAAGCCAGGAATACCTGAGTTCAAATTCAGCCTCAGATATTTACTAGCTATATGACCCTGGGCAAGTCACTGTTTCCCTCAGTTTCTTCATCTATAAGGTGAGCTGGAAGAGGAAATGGCAAACCACTCCAATATCTTTGCCAAGAAAATCCCAATTGGGATCAAGAAGAGTCAGACATGACGGAAACAACTGTACAACAAGAATTTAGAGCTAGAGGGGATCTTTTAGGCCAGGTAATTCAACCCCACCCAGGTTTACAAATGAGCCCCAAAGAAGCTAAGAGACTTGCCCCAAAACATAGATGTTTATTAGATAATCAAAATCAGAATTAGAACACAGGCCCACTGACTCAAAACCATTTTACCTGAACAGTGATAAGAGGTTATTATGGGGAATAGGAAGCTGACTTGTTGTTCCTTGCCCCAGGGGATGAAACTAATAGCAAGTTTTGAAAATTAGAGGGAGGCAGATTTCAGCTAAATGTAAATAAAATCTTGCTAACTGGGGAAGGTTAGGTTAACAAATTGTGTTCGAATATGAAGGTTACTGTCACAAATGAGATCCATCTGAAAGAGCAGTTGGCTGCCTCAGGAGGTACTTGGCTTCTCCTCTGTCACTGGAGGGTTTACCTGAAGTCAGGCTGACCCTTTTCTAAGCATGCTGGAAGAAGGAATTCTTGTTTAGGTGAAGGTAGGCTTTGTGACCTCTGAGGGCTAGTCCAACTCAACTCTGAGATTCTGTGTATGACCAGATAAGATAACATATATTGTGTCACAGCCCCTCTCTCCAGGCTCCTTCACTGAAGTAGAAGCTCCTTAAAACCACCAGCTTTCTTTTTAAAGTGAATCTGCTGTGATGTCCAAGTTTGACTACTTACTTGTCAAGGAATTATAGAAAAAAGTTCTGTTTAGATAGCTGTTGTGTTTGTCCTTCATTGCCAAAGAAGACCATGGCATCAGAGAAATGATGACACGATTTGCACTTGACTTTCTTTTGAGTGAGGGAGCACCGTGCAGGTCACCAGCCTCACTTGTCCTCCAGAGTCATCTGAATCCAGTGACCTGATATTCCTCAGGAGGACTGGAGATGACCCTGGATGAGGCAATGGGACTAGTGAGTGTCAAGTTTCTGAGGTGAGATTTGAACTCAGGTCCTTCTGACTCCCGCACTGGTGCTTTATCCACTGCACCACCTAGCTGCCCCTCTGCACCCTCTGAGAGGATTGCAATTCTGAGAGCCTGTGATTCAGTGAATGGATTCTAATCCTCTCCCCATTTAATCCAAGAGAAATTGCCCTTTCTCTTCATCCATGAGCTTTGCTTTTTCCTTCTCTTTTCAAAAATATCTTTTCTTTTATCTAATCTCCTTCCTGAACAAACAGTGCCCACCCTACCCAACTCCACCCCCAACAAAAGCCACTCTACACATCATGTATGGCCTCCCCTTGGCCTCTCAACACTATGGCAACAAGAACTCAAGAATTGCTATGTACTCCAGGCAAAGTTTGCCTCAGTGAAGGATATAATTGTTACTTTAAAAATATTTGGTGTGGCAAAATTATACAGCTTGTCAAAATATAGTCTGCCCAAGCTGAAAGCTTGTATTTTGTAGGTTTTTACTCCATTTCATAACATTTAAATAATCTTTAAATAAGGCCACACTATTTTTAAAGTTGAGCTTGCTAACATTTCCTTCTACCTTTCCCAGGTCCTCAAACTTTTGGTTGTCCCAAGAAGAACCAGCTTTCTTCATTCTCAACTTCACCTTGTATATATAGCAATTAAGCACCTGCACTGTGAACAGCTGCCTGTTAAAGTCCTCCCTCAAGCCTTTACACCTAAATGGCTATGGAGGGAACCCCAGCTTTTAAAAGACTTTGCCACCAGAGTACAATGTCTGTAGATCTCAGCCACCTTATCAGGCCTTAAGCCTGGCCCCGTGAAAATTCTACTCTACCAACCACTAAGGCAGGGAAGGGCTGCTTCTGCCTCAGTAAAGAGAGGCTATACGCAGAGGACATCTCAGACCCTTGGAAATATTGAAATATATACAGAAAACTTTGCTCAGGCCATGACCCAGTGACACTGGCCTCCTTTCTGTTCCTTGTGCACATGACATTCCACCTCCAGATTCTAGACTCTAGTTTTCTAGAGTCTAGATTCTAGTTTTACTGGCTGTCCTCCATACCTGCAATTCTCCCTGTGCTTGTCTCCACTTCTTGGCTTTCTTCAAGGTCTCAGCAAAAGGCCCGCCTTTTATAAGTAAGCCTTTCCTGGTCCTTCTTAACCTGTCCTAACCACTTACTAACTGGGTGACCTTGAGCAAATCAGGTCCCATCTGGGTTTCAGTTTCTTTATCCTGAGAATTTAGATACTCTCTTTTTGTTTAAGCCTTCTGTCACTTTCTCTTCTGTGATTTCTCTCTTTTTCTCTCCTTCCATCCACCTCTCAGATGAATCCCCCTTAATCCATGGCTTAGTAATGTTTGCTCACACTACTGGCAGGTTCTGCAGCATGTAAAGCCCCAGTCTCTGAAGAGAAATGCCTTCTTTAAATATTTAGCCACACTTTGTCAACATCAGTGGAGCAGCTGGTGATGGATGAAAGTAATTATGCCCAGTGTGTCTCCATTACCACCCTGTTGTCTCCAGGTATGGCATGAGCCTTTCAGGGGCTGGTTAATTATAAGGATGGAGCAAGAATGTTATGGCCACCCCTAGAATCAGAGGTTCTGGTTTTATGGTGTTCCACATCAAGAATAAAGTGTTCTAGAAAATGCATGGGGAATTCTTCTTAACTCAATACATTTAGTAATTGCCTACTAGGTGCTAATGGTTGTGTGAGATGGAGAAAAACAACATATATACAGATAAATAAATATAAGCTAAATATGAAGTAAATACAAAATAATTTCAGGGGGGAAATACAAAAAACATTTTAGGGGGTCAGGAAAGGTCTTTCATAGGAGGTGGCACTTGAGTTGCATGCTGAAGGGAGCTATGGATTGCAAGAAATGGAGGTGAGGAATACGAGAGTTCTGGGTATTGGAGACAACTGAAAGAAAGGTGTGGAGGTGGAATACAGAATGTTATATGTGGGGAAAAGCAAGTTGGTCAGTGTGACTAGAATGTAGGGGGACTAATATGGAATAAGTCTAGAAGGGTTAAGTTGGAGCCAGACGGTGAAGGACTTTAAATGCCACAGAAGTTGGTATTTTATACTAGAGGTAATAGAGGGCCACAGTAGATAGATAGATAGATAGATAGATAGATAGATAGATAGATAGATAGATAGATAGATAGATAGATAGATACAGTGGATAGAGTTCTGGGCCTGCGGTCAAGAGGATTCATCTTCATGACTTCAAATCTGCCCTAAAACACTTACTAGCTGTGTGATCCTAGGTAAGTCACCATACCCTCTTTGCCTCAGCTTCCTTATTTGTAAAATGAGCTGAAGAAGGGAATAATCACCCCAGCATCTTTGCCAAGAAAATTCCAAATCAGATCATAAAGAGCTGGACGTGACTGAAATGAATCAACCACAATAACTGGGAACCATTAGGATTAGTTGGCCAGGGGAGTGGCATGATCAGATCATTAATTTAAGACTATGATTTTGGCATCTGTGTGGAGGATGGATGGGCAGGGGAGATTTATTTAGAGACTCTTGTAGTAGTGCAGGTGAGAAGTGATTAGACCCAGAACAAGGATGACTATGTGAATGGAGAAAAGGGGATGGGTGTAAGATGTTGTGGGGACACCTCCGGAGGTCACAAGCTGTGAAAACCAGCTTGATCTAAGTAGCTAGAGCATTCCATTTGGAATAAGAGGACACAGTTTTGTATCCTAGTGTTGCTACCACTTAATAGCTGTGTGGCCATATGGGAAAAATGGGACACTAACTTCTTCTGGATCTGTATCATCATCTGTAAAAATAGGGTTTGGAACAGATGATCTTAAGCAGGCTTTTTATTCTAAATCCTTGATCTTGTATAAGCCCATAGCCTTCGTTTGAGCTGCAAGCTGTCTTTCTGCCTGCCTATGGTGGCTTAGCAGCTTTATTAAGGCCTCTGAGTTCCCTGGCTTATCACTAGGAACCACAAGGGCCATCTAGAATGATGATAGATGACAAGGTTGAAGTAGAAAGTATGCAGAGTCCTGGTGCTACAGCCAGGGAATAAGGGGTTACCTAAACCAATGTCTGAAGCTCAATCCATAGCCATGAGCCAGAAAAGAGGGCTTGCAGAGAAAGATGAGCAATGGAAATTTTCAACAGAACAGCCTTGGGGCTGAGCCAACATGCTACTGTTGGATGGTGATGAATTTCATTGAAATGATGACCCAAGCCCTCATGGCAGGAACATATGAAAGGTAGATATGAGGTCAGCCAAGGAGCTGGACCTCAAACATTGGAAAACCTGGCTGAGCACCCTGGCTTCAGGACTGGGCAGATTCCACTGAGGGTGAATCCTTCCCATCATCTCTGAAGAGCTCCACAGAGACCATTCAGGATTTAGTCTCTAAGTAACAGTTTCTGCCATAGAGTAAGAGTTTAATAAATGCTTGTGGACTGACTGACTGATGTGAGAGGACATTTAATAGACATAAGTATAAAGTCTTCTGACTAGGTTAAAATCAACAAGTGAGATAAGTACTAGATTGGTGTTGGAGGAGAAGTGACAATAGAAAGCATGGTTGTCAGCAGAGCCTAGATAGCAGATTAGGGGCAGCAACCCAGTTGAATTTTCCCAACATCCCCCTCCAAACAACTTTAAAATAATGCCTCAAATCAAATTTTGGAGTGGCAGAGCCAACAAAAATTAGGGAAGACCCTTTTTTTCCTAGCCTAAGACAATTTAAGAGGTCAGCAGGAGAGCAGTCTGTGGCATAGGGGTGGAAGCCTGTACCGAGCCCACACATATAGTGGAAGCAACAGTGGCCACAGCAGCTGCAGCAACTTTGGGAACTCTCAGCACAGAGATGGAAAGGGGGTTGGATAACTGCTCAGAATGAGGTTGCAGGGGGCCCTTTGTTGGCTCTGGGTGCAGCTGGCACTGATTGGCAACTCTGTTGCCCATACATAGTTCTGAGTCACAGTTCCAGAGTGGAGAGGAACTCTGGGTGTTGGTCACAATGGAGCAAGGGTGCTGGTTGTAGTTCTAAGGCAAAAAGGAGTGCTAATGCTTGTGGCTGCAGGGTCCAAGTGTCCTTCCTAGAAAACAGAGTACAGACAAGGAGAGCAGTGACCATACATATCCCAGGATCACACCATATTGGAAGCACCAAAAACTTGCAGACCCCCCCAAACTAGCTCTGAAAATAGAGCATGAAAAAGCTGAAAAATGTCTTCCCACCCCAAGATGAGCAAAGCCTAATTTTAACAAAAAGTTCAAAAGTAGGCTGAAAAAAATTGACAACAGAAGAAGAATTTGACCATTAAAAGCTTACAGTGGCAAGAAGACTAAGACAAACTCAGAAGGCAACAATGTGAAAGCAGCTGCAAAGAAAGCCTCAAAGAAAAATGCTAATTGAATCCCAAGACCAAAAAGAATTCCTGGAATAGCTAGAGATAAAAGAGCAGTAGAGGAAAAAATGACAAAAGAAATTAGAATGATGCAAGAAAATTATGAAAAGAGAAATAATGTGGCACAAAAGTAATACTGAAGAAAACAATACCTCAAAAAGCAGAACTGACCAAAAAGTAAAAGAGGCACAAAAGTTCACTGAAGAGAACTCCTTAAAAAAGCAGAATTGGCCAAGTGGAAAAAGAGGTACAAAATGTCCTTGGAGAAAATAATTCCTTAAAAATTAGAAGTGGGCAAGTGGAAGCTAATGACTCTTTGAGACACTAAGACAAAATAAAACAAAGTAAAAAAAAAATTATGAATAAGAAATGTGAAATACCTCATCAGAAAAGCAACTGATTTGTAAAATAGATCCAGGAGAGAGAATTTAAGAATTATTGGACTACCTGAAAGTCATGATGAAATAAAGAGTCTAGATATCATATTTCATGGAATTACCAAGGAAAAATTCCCTCATAGCTTACCCTGATAGGGTAAAACAGAAATTGATAAAAAAAAAAATCCATCTATCACTACCTGAAAGAGATCCCCAAATGAAAACTCCCAGGATTATTATAATCAAATTCCAGAACTACTAGGTCAAAAAGAAAATATTCCAAGAAGTCAGAAAAAGCTTTAATATCACAGAAACATATTCAGGATTATACAAAATTTAGTGGCTTACATGTTAAAGGAGAAAAGAAAGGGCTTGGAATATGATATTCCAGAAGGCAAAAGAACTAGGATTACAACTAAAAATAACCTACAGAGAAAAGTAAGTGTAATCTTTAGGGGGAAAATGGATATTTAGTGAAATAGAGGATATTCAGGCATTTTTGATGAAAATGCCAGAGCTGTAAAGAAAACTGACATTCAAACAGACAACTCAAAAGAAGCATGAAAAGCTAAACATAAAAGAATAATCATAAGGGACTCAATTGAATTAACTTGTTTACATTTCTATATGGGAAGGTGACAGATATAACTCCCAAGAACTTTATCATTATTAGGGCAGTTAGAAGGAGTCTACATAGACAGAGGGCATAGGAGTGAGTAGATTACATTAGAGTGATTTCCAAGTGGTGAGAAAGAGGTAAGATGCACTAGGAGAAGATGGAAGGAAGAGGTAGAATGGGGAAATTTTTCTCATAAAAGAATCATATAAGGAAGAGCTTTTATAAGGGAAAATGACTAGTGGTTGTGGGTAATTCTTGAACCTCTCTCTCATCAAAATTGGTTCAAAGAGGGAAAAATAGAGATACACACTCAATTGTATATAGCAACATAACTTAGGATAAGATAAAGGGAAGGCAGATTAAGGGAAGTATTAAGGCAATTAAGATTAGAAGCAAAATAGACTTTTAAGGAGACAGACAGATAGACAGACAGACAGGAGAACATGGCATGGAGGGAAATACAGCATTAGGAATCATAACTGTGAATGTGAATGGATGAGCTCACCCATAAAACAGAGCAGATAGCAGAATGCATTAGAAGTCCAGAATCCAACAATATAATGTTTACAAGAGACACACTTAAAACAGAAAGACACACATATAGTTGAAATGAAGGGCTGGAGGAAAATTTAAAATGCTTTAGCCAAAGTAAAAAAGGCACAGCTAGGAATCATGATCTCAGACAAAGAAAAAGCAAAAATAGACCTAATTAAAAGAGATAATCAGGGAAAATACAAAATGCTGAAGGGTACCATGGACAGTGAAATAACATCAATTTTTTTTTTTTACAGTTGACAAAGGCCTCCTTTCTCAAGTACATATTGAGTATAGAACTGAGTCAAATTTATAAAAAATTGAGTCATTCCCCAGTTGATAAATAGTCAAAGTATACAAACAGGTAGTTTTTAGAAGAAGAAATCAAAACTATCTGTAGTCCTATTTTAAAAAATGCTCTACATTGCTATGGATTAGAAAAAGGAAAATTAAAACAACTCTCAGGAACCACTTCATACTTCTCAGAAATGATAAATACTGTAGGGGATGAGGGAAAATAGTTACATTAATAAACTACTGGTGGAGTAATCAATTGGTCCAAACATTCTGGAGAACAATTTGGAACTATACCCAAAGGGCTATAATACCATGCATACCCCGGCACATCTAGCAATATCTCCAGTTGTCCTGATCTATTATCTTGCTACTGGACCCAGATGGCTCTGGGGGAGAAAGTGAGACTGGTGACTTTGCACAGCCCTCCTTCACTTAGAACCATTTCACCTGCAAGTCATGACATCACTTTCCTGACGTCATGGTCCTCCTCTAGAATGAAGGACAAACACTAGGTTTATATTCCAAAGAGATCAAAGAAAGAGAAAAAAAGAACTATTGGAGCAAAAATATTTATAGCAACTCCTTTCATGGTGGCAAAGAATTGGAAACTGAGGGGATGTTCATCAATTAGGGAATGGCTGAACAAATGGTGGCATATGATTGTGATGGCGTTCTATTGTGCTATAAGAAATGACAAGGCACAACAGTGGCTTAAGAAAAATCGGCAAGACTTAAATGAACTGATGCAAAATGAAGTGAGAAGAATCAAGATATCATTATGCACAATAATAACAAAGTTGCAATAATTATCAACTGAAGACTTGGCTGTTCTGATCAAAATAATGATATAAGACCATTTGAAAGAAATTACGATGGAAAAAATGCTATTCCCTTCCAGAGAGAAAACTGATGAACTTTGAGTGCAAACGGAAGTTAATTTTCTCATTTTCTTATTTTTTAATTTTTTAATATGGCTAATACAGAAATATGTTTTGTATGATTTTACATGTATAATTAATATTATATTGCTTGCCTTTTCAGTAAGTGAGGGAAGGGATGAGAGAGGGAGGAAATTTGGAATTCAAAATTGAAAAAGAAAAGGATACCATAATGAATAAATAATAAATTAAAATGTTAATTTTAAAGAGCAAGATTATCTCAAAAAGACAAATGGTGACTTCCAGACTCAAAATGAGTCAATAGTGTAATATAGTATAGCAAAAAGCTGGCATGATCTTAGGTTACCTTACAGGAAGAAGTGCCCAGAATAAAGGAGGTGATCATCCCACTGAATCTTTTCTTGGTCACATCACATGTGGAGAATTGTATTCAATACTAAGCCTCAAATTTTAGGAAGGTTATAGATAAAGTGGACAATGCCCAGGATGGTGAACGACCTCAAGCTTGTGCAATGTGGGAATCCATTGAAAGAAGTGATGATCTTTCTTTTATGGAAAGAAAGCACAAAGGAGAGACCACAGTCATCAATTATATGGAAAACTTTCTTGGAGAAGGGGGATTAACCTTGCTCTTTTTGGCTCCAGAGGAAAGAAATAGGAGCAAATGGATAGAAATGACAAAAAGATAGATTGAAATTTGATATAAGGAAGGAATCATTTTGTAACCATTAAAGCTATCCAAGAGAAGAATGGGTAGCCTAGGAAGGTAGCAGTTTTCCTTTCATGGGACATCTTCAGGTAAACACTAGGTGACTTCTTCATGGTTATATTTTAGAAGGTACTCTCTTTTCAGGGTAGGTAGGTGATGCAGCGGATAAATCTCTGGGCCTGGAATCAAGAAGATCTGAGTTCAAATCCAGTCTCAGAACATTACTAGCTTTATGACCTTGTTCAAGTCACTTAACTATGTTTGCCTCAGTTTCCTCATCTGTAAAATGAGCTAGAAAAAGAAATGGAAAACCACTCTAGTATCCTACATAAGGTCATGAAAAATCAGATACAGGCCAACAACAATAAGAAATGCTATCTTTTCAGATATGGGCTGGATTAGATGACTGCTGAGGTCCTTTCCAACTGTGAAATGTCATGATTTTTGTGATTGGGCAGGATGAAATGGCATAAGATCAGGAGAGCAGCATTCTGCTGCCAAACAAGAGGCAACAAGATCCATGCTTCTCTTATCTGGCTCTATAAACATAAATACAATGAAATAAATAATGGAATAACTTGTCTTCCTTGGCAAATGAGAATCTACAGTCATAATTCCACACCGTAGATAGCAAATTCTAGAGGCGAATTGGCTTCTTGAACAATCTGAAATAAATTCCCCAGGATAATTACAGAACAGAGAAAATCCCATAAATTTGATTTAATTGACACCAGCAAAATGAAAGTGTAAGAAAGAACATTCTTCTCCTGGAGTTCTTTGGGGGTATCTGGGTACAGGAGCTGGAACCTTGAAATGATGGATAGTCATATCTGTAAAGATAGTCAGAAAGCCTCAAGGCCAAATCTACCTCTTCACCACCAATGACCCAGACAAAGGCCAGGGACAAGGGAGTAACCAGGAAGAACTAGTTCAGTCAGTCAGGAAGACTCTGGGACAAGGAAACTCAGTGAAGATGCCACTGCTTTACCTGCCTGCCCAAAGGTCACCATGTTGAGTGATTTCCTGGGAAACCAGAATGCTTCAGTGTCTATGTGCTTATGGTTGCAGAACCATATTTGGATACCAACACAGATTATCAGACCTAGAGAGGACTTTAGAAATTACCCAGATCAACCCCCTCATTATACTGAGAAGGAGATTAAGGCCCAAAAAAGGAAAGGACTTTTCCAAAGCCATATTGTTAGGGAGAACTGGAATTCAGGTTTTCTGCCTCACAATCTGGGACTTTTGCTTTAACTTAATGAAAAATTGTATGATGCTCTGTATCCCCAATCAACACAACACACTTGAGTATTGCTAGCACAGGTGCATTCTTGATCTGATCAGACAGACACCTTTGGAGGGGTTAACAATCTTACTTTATTCTAGTCAAGTGTTTCAGTGCTCTCACAAGGGTTGGTTAATAATTTTATTTTATTCTAGTCCAGTGTTCCAGTGTTCTTACAGGGGTTGCTGACAATGGGGCCACTAAGTCCTACAACACTCCCTAATCATACTTCTTGCTGGGCTGGCAAGAAGTGGGGAACAACTACCCCTATATCTTGATGGGCACAACTTGTGCTTCCCTTAAATCCCCTTAAGTCTTGGTGGGGGAAGGTCAAGGCACACATAGCATTCTACCCTAAAGTTTCCTTTTATGAGAGGTCTCCTCTCATATTTTCCTCCATGAGAGGTCTCTTCCTCAAGCCTTGAGGGGTGTTGGTCAAGGCACACACAACATTCCAGCTTGTGTATTCAATCTTGAGGGTTCCCCACTCACTGACCAGTGCTCACCTGCTTTATAGAGTTCTTACAATCTCCACAGGTAACATGTGGCCTTTACAATATACACAGGTGATACTTTTTAGGGTAACAAGAGATTATTGTGGCAATGGATCCTGGGAAACTGAACTCTAAAAACAAAAATTCTCTTTACATGCTCCCATTCCTCCCTTCTTCTGACTCCAATCTATCCTTCCAGACTGATTATGCATTATACTCCCTTGTATACTCTATGTTTCATCCAAGCTGGACTATTTGCTGTTGACCATACATAACATTCCAACTCCTACCTCTATGACTTTTTACAGGATGCTCCCTGTACTTAGAATGCTCTTCCTCATCTCCTCTGACTCAGAATCTTCAACTCCCATCAAGGCTCAACTCATATACCCCATCTTACAAGTGGCCTTTCTTTATTCCTTACATCTGTGCTCCCCCAGTCTGAGATTAGTTTATATTTGTTTAGGATCATAGATTTAGAACAAGAAGGGATTTGGGAGTCCATCTGGCTCAACCCTCTCATTTTACAGATCAGAAGACTGAGGCTTTAGTAGGTTAGATGACCAGTCCAACATCACACAGGTAGTAAATGTCAGACATGAAATTTGAATCCAGGTCCCCTGAATACAAAATTAGTGTTCTTTCTCCTGTATTGTGCTGAGTACATGTGTTCCCTCTAGTAAAATGTTATTTCTTTGAGGATGGGGATTTTTGTCCTTATGTTGCTAGAGCTTAGCACAGTGCCTGGCACTTAATGTTGTTGTTGTTGAAAGATACTGGAGTGGTTTTGCCATTTCTTTCTGGATTTCATTTTACAGATGAGGAAACTGAGGCAAACAGGGCTAAGCAACTTGTCCAGGGTCACACAGCTAGTAAAAGTGTCTGATGCTAGATTTGAACTCAGGAATCAGTCTTCCTGATTCTAAGCCCAGTGTGCTATCCACTGTGCCAGCTAGCTGCCCCTAGGTCCCCTTTGTGACTTAGGTTATATGACTGTGTGTTTGGTTCTGGAAGGGCTCTTAGACTTCATAGGCTCCAACTCCCTCATTTTATAGATATGGGAACTTGAGACAAACAGATATTAAGTGACTTATCTAGGATCACACAGCTAGTAAATGTCTAAAGAAAGCAGAATTAGAACCAGATCTTCCAGACTTCAAACCCAAAGCTCCAAGTTTTATAAATGTTTATTGAATTGAATGAGAACAGAAAAGTTTTGGATTGGCTTGAGGGAAAAATCCTGAATATGAGCAGAGACTTTGATTTTATTGACAGTGGGTATGGAAACGCAAGATGCCTCATTCCACAAACTTTTAATAGTATTTATAAAGTGCTTTCAAGTGATTTATAAATATTTTCTTATTTCATCTGTGCACAACACTCCTGGGGAGGGAGGTGCTATCATTATCCCCTTTTACAGAAGAGGAAATTGAAGCAGACCAAGAGGTTAGTTAAGTGACTTGCCCAGAGTTACAGAGCTAGTGAATGTTTGAGGCTAAATTTCAGCTTAGGGCTTCCTGACTACAGATCCTAGTTTTAGCACCTAAACCACCTACTAGCTTCCTAAGCATCTGCCATGTTTGAAGTGCGTAAGGAATACACAGATGAAAGATCTAGTCACCCCTGGGAACCAGAATGTCACCTGTTATATGCCTTCTTCCCTGGGCTCATCTAGAAAAAAGGGCAAAGAGAAAAGAATAAGGGGAAATCCTGACTACCTGCCTCCGTTGAAGGCAAGGGAATTGATCATGTTCAGTCACAAGCAGGTACATTTCTCTGCATGTTTGCAATGGCCAGCAGCTGCCGCCCAGTGACCAGAGCAGAGACTTGACTGAGCCACAGTGGGTTTTGAGGTGCTCTCACTGTTGCTCTGCAAAATCTCACAATGTGTTTATGATATTCTCGGCCTCCTGTGGGGCCTCTCAGCCTCTGGTCTAACCCATCTCCTAGGAATCCTTCCTTGCTTATGTGCCCTTTTTCCTGAAAGTGGCTTATCTAGAATCCTCCCTCCACCCATGGAAGGCCCTTGAGAATCTTCCTAGGAGCATAGTTGGATCTGTCCTGTTTTAATTGCCTTCGTGGCTCTGTCTTTTCATCCTAATCTAATGCCCTATCTCCATGGCTGCATCATTATAATAGTCCCAAGTCCCAGCTCCCTACCTCCTTCCCTCTTCCCCCGCTTCTGCTCTCCCTATGCTGCCTCAGAAGACCGCCACAGAAGACTGCCACATATATTGCCGCACTTCTCTATCTGCCAAGCATCCCAAGTTGCCCACTTCTTTGTTTACCCTGAAGCCTCGGTCTATTTTTCTTCTTATTTATTTTATTTTTGAACAGAAACATTAATGTACTCTGGTTCTCTTAGAAATTCCTATGCCCATCTCCTTCCCTCTTGGGTGGATTGACGGTTTTATCAGCCCACGTTGTTTTCAGCTAGTATTTCCTCAAAACTAATTTGGCCACAGAGCACTTTGGGGCTTGAAATATACTGACAGAACTCATCCATGTTGCCCTGGGGGGTCTGGGGGTGGAACACATCTGGAATCAAAGGGAACTTGAGGAATTTTTCTGTGCAAAACTAAGCTAGTCTTGTTACTGGAATAAAAGATCACCACAAATAAAAAAATATTCTTCATGCATTCAAAATTGCATATTTGAAATAACAGTATTAAAAAATCACACTTTTTTTTATTGGAAGGGGAGTTGGTTTACAACTCAGGGCTGGGGCTTTTCAGGTAGTGATCAACTGAAAACAGAGACCTATGGGATCTCTGAAAGGACAGGTAAAAGGGACTCTAACTTGCACCATTACAGATTAGCAAACTGAGACCTAGAAAGGTAAAATTGCTAGTCTGAAGTCATGGAGGTAATAGGAGGTAGGAGAGTGTAGAGTAGCAGAAAGAATGGTAGTTTCAGAGTTAGAAGAACATAAGGACCTAGTTAAATCATGCCTGACATCTACCAGCTTTGTGCACATGTACAAGAAAGACATTTAACCTCTCTGAACCTCAGTTTCCTCATCTGTAAGTTGCAGAAGCCTATGTGTTGCAAGGCTCAGATGAAATATACAAAGTAGTTGGGATATAGAAATATTAACTATTATTACTGCCAATGCATCAAGGCAGAGTTCCCATTTGAATTCATGTCCTCTGACTGCAGTCTACATTTTGCTATTTCTTGACCCTGGTGGATACATTCAAAGCTAGTTCTCTTTCCTTCCTTCTCAGTCACTTTCATTTGGGTCTTAGGGCTTTTTTTTTCTCTTCCAAGTTTTCAAAGAGGCAGGGTGAGTTTTTGCCCCACCCCCACCCCCCTTGCTGGGCAACAGCTGAAAAGGGAGTGTTTGAATTCTCTTCTAATGACATTAACCAGGAGTGGATAACTTTTTACTTGCTTTTAAGCAGGTAAAGGACTGCTTTTAAAGCAATTTGCATAGCAATGCTAACATTTGCATTCAAATACATCAATCTCCAACCCAAACAATAGCCGCACCTAGGGAGCTCCAAGTAGCTCAGAAGACTAGAAAATGTGGGTTCTAAAGGGTTCAAAAGGGGGTCAGATTAGGGCCATCCAGCCCAGGTGCTGTCTTTCTTCTGAACACCTATCAAGTACAACCTGGAACTCAGTGAGATCAAACCTGGTCTTAACTTTCAGAGATTTTTTTAAAAAAAATTACAAATTCCTACAAATAAAGCCACCTTTTATTCTGGATGGGAGGATACAAATTTGCAGACAAAATATAAGAACTAGATCATCAGGTAGGACTCACATTCATCTAGTATTTGATTCCAGTATGACAGGAAATTAACGAGTATTTTTGGTGAAGATAGAGTAGTTCTCCTGGAGACCAGTAGGGATAGTCAAGGATTCAGTTAAAGAAATACACGCTTGCAATGTTCAAAGCTGGGAATATAATGACAAATGGAGTGGACAGAGGGGGAAAGAAATCTTTTTCCTCAGGGACCTTACTTTCTATTACTGGCTAGATTTTTTCTCTTCTCTTCTTTTACTGAATGGGCATCACCTCAATTTAAGTGAGTACCTGAAAAGGTCTTAGCCTGAAAAGGCCACAGTCTCCCTGTATCCTAGGTGGTCTCCAGTCATGCTGATGAATATCTGGTCCCTGGAGCCAGATGGCTCTGGAGGAGAATATGAGACTGGTGACCTTGTACAGTTCTCCCTCACTCAAACAAAGTCGAGTGCAAGTCATGTCACCATTTCTCTGATGTCATGGTCTTCTTTGAAAACAAAGGATGAACACAACAACTTTCTATTGGTGATTCAATATTTATATAGTTAAGAAAGTGCAAGATAATTCGAGAAGGGAGAAAACAGTGAAAATTGGAGGAATCGGAAAAGGCTTCCTATAGGACATGGCATCTGAAGTTGAATCTGGGAGGAAACTAAAGATTCTTTCAGGAGTAAGACAAGAAGGGGGTACACTCTGGACATGGAAGTGGGATGAGGAGGGATAGTTTGGGTCAAGTTCCAAAGGCAGGTGATGGAATGCTGAGATTGGTAGGGGTCCTCAAGTAATTCATTAGGGTGCTGAGCATCTGGAATAGATCCCCATGTACTAAAGATCATGTTCATAACTTATCAGAGAGTTTTTTAGACCAACATTCAGTTTATTTACAGTTATATAGCTCCTTCCCCCTCTTCCCATTCCCTTAATTCTTAATGCATTGGCAGGCTAGGTTCCCAAATGGGTAAATATTACATGCAGGATTCTAGGAGTAATCCAGAGGAGTTGTGCCTTCTCATACTATTGCTCACAAGCTACCATCTACTGTATTCTCTAATATTGGTCCAATAGTTGACTTCCATAGCTTCTGTTAGAGGTAAAATTGGCAGGTAAGTGGTGCAATGGATAGAATGCTGGGCCTTGAGTCAACAAGTTGAGTTGAGTCATTTTTCAAGTGATGTCCAACTCTTTGGGAACCCATTTAGGATTTTCTTGGCAAAGATGTTGGAGTGATTTGCCATTTCCTTCTTCAGCACATTTTTTAATGGATAAGGAACTGAGGCAAACAGGGTGAAGTGACTTGCCTAGGGTCACACAACTAGTAAGTGTCTGAGGCTGGATTTGAACTTGGGAAGAGGAGTATTCATGACTCCAGGCCTGGCATTCTTTCCACTGTGCCACTAAGACCTGAGATTAAATCCAGCCTCCAACTTTTACTAGCTATGTGACACTAAATAAGTCACTTCACCCTATTTTCATCAGTTTCCTCATCCATAAATTGAATTGGAGAAGGAAATGGCAAACCACTCTAGTATCTTTGGAAAGAAAACCCCAAATGGTGTCACAAAGAGTCAGACATGACTAAAAACGACTAAATAATGACAACAAAGGTAAAAGCAGAATGAATAGTAGTTCTAAAATCATCCCTTCAAAGGGAAGCACTCTCTCCTTGGCACACACATGGTACTTGTGGGGAGTAAGATCGTATGTAAAGCACAAAAGTAGTGAAGCAAACACATAGGGCACGCTGGGAACTGAGGGAGCAATTCCTGGTCCCAGAAGTCCTATTCTAGCTCCAAGGTTTGATGTTGCCAAGGGACAAGTCATGCTCTTGCTCACCTTTTGGGGTTCTTTGTCTTGGGGGATGGGTCAGGGTCAAGCAGCTTGCTCAGCTGCTACCCTGGCTCCTCACTGAACTCAGTTGCTGACTCTACAGTTGAGATTGTCAGTGGGACCTCTTTGATGGCTCTGATGACGTTCCAATCTTACTCCCATCCTGGAACATGCATTTATTTGCCCAAGATCAGGAAAGATCAAACCCAAAATGAATAAAGATGCCATGTATAGCAAATAAAAAGGTTCAAGAAACATAATTCTGGATAATTTAATCATTTTATTAATAAGGCCTGCACATTTATTAACAAAAGGACTATCATTTGGCCTTAGACTGAATACATGGGGGTGGGTTCACAGTATGTGGATGTACCCTTTGAAGAGTAGGTGTTCAATGAGGGCCTGAGAGTGACATCATGTCACCCTTTGACTGAGAAACTATCTCTCTACCCAGAATCCCCCATTACTAATGGGTAATATATTCAAGCAGTTTATGCTCCACCAAAGTGCAGAACACAATGGCTACTCTACTGGTGTGGGATCTGAACAAGAAAGTTAGTCCAGTCTCATTATGAACAATGTCCTCTAAGAGACTGAGTTTTATAAAATCAGGCCTTTAGAAAAAGAAGAGAACTCTGGATTTCCCCAAATCAGTGGTTATTAATAACCATTTCTCTTACCTGCATCTATGTCTCCATGTTGGTTGGACAAGGGGCAGGATAAGGCAATTATTTCCTTTTGCTGGGCTGCTCACAGAAATTCTTGTTTCTGTATGCCAGGAAGAAAGTCCATAAAGTGGGCTGAAGGAGAGGTAAATCAATCCATTTATGTGGTAGTTCCCATTCTGTATTGCAGAGTCTCTCAGGTTCTGACCAAGGGGAAAGGCTTTTCATCACACTATACTATGAGTCCCTGAGTCCTCATGGCAAAGAACCACTCCCAAAGTTGAATATGTTGAATTGGCAGAGGGCAGAGAATATCTGCACGTTTGAAGGACTAGGCTCTCATTGGCCAGTCTCCCTCATAACACTTATTTTAGATGTAATTTGAACAAATTTGGTTTCCTAGGCCCCAACAGTTTAGGTGCAATCAACTAGAGAGTAAGATGGGCATTAGAGATTGGCACTAATAGCAGAGAGCACTGATAGTTAATATCAATGAAGGTGCCAGAAAAAAATTTTTAAAGACACAGACACAAGAAGTCACCAATTCTAGAAACATGGAGTCAGTCAGGACAGGCTCAAAAGGCCACTTCTCTTCCCTCATCACCTTATTGTAGCACAGGACAAAATCTAGTTAGATAATGTTAACTCTCAGCAAGAAAAGCTTAAGAGGGGTAAAAAAAAATTTTTGAAGCTTTCCATAAAATTATATATTTTTTTAAATTTCAGCACTTAAAGGAAAAAGTTTCAGTTGTCTATGTTTCCTGCAGGGGCAGGGAACCTTTGGCTTTAAGACCACATATGGCCCTCTAGGACCTCAAGTGCAGTCCTTTGACTGAATCCAAGCTTCACAGAACAAATACTCTTAATAAAAGGATTTGTCAAAAGATTGCACCCAAGGACCTAAAAGGCCACATATGACCTACCTCTGCTTAGTGCATGGGTTCTCAATCTTTTCTTGGGAATATGACATGGATTCCTTCAGTAGTCTGGGGAAGCCTATGGATCCCTTCTTGAAATAATACATATTCTTGTCATATGCTTTAAGTCCAAGTAAATGATACAATATTCCTTTGATCTAACAGTCTAGTAACCCAGGCTTAAAAGGAAATTAGGCTAGTCTGTATGATTTATTCTTGATGAAGCCATCAAGTGCTTTGTGATCATTGTTTCCTTTCCCCTCTAGTGTTCACTATTTCTTCAAAAATTAATATAGACTATAATTTTGCAAGTAATTGAAGCTAAACCCACTGACCTATAATTTTCAGGCTCCAATCCCTTCCTTTTTCTGAACACTGGAACATTAGTCTTTTCCCAATCCTGAGGATTAGTCTTTTTCCTGTTCTCTTTGATATTTCAAAGGTCATTTTCAGTGGTTCAGGAACCATATCTGTCCATTTTTTTCAGTTCTTCTGGGTTTTATGACTTGAATGAATCCAGAGCACCTAGGGGCTCCCTTATTATCTCCTTTCTTGTCCTGCATTTAACCTCCCCATTAGTCATTTTCCCCTGTCCTTTCAAGTCTAAAGATCATTGTTCTTGGTCTAAAATAGGGGTCAGCACACTATAAACCCTGGGCCAAATCCAGTCCACAGGCTGCTTTTGTATAGCCTCTTTAGCTATGAATGGTTTTTACATCTTTAAGGTCTATAAGATTTTTTTCTAACTCTGACAATGAGTTGGAGAAGAAAATGGCAAATCACTCCAGTATCTTTGCCAAGAAAGCCCTAAATGGGGTCATGAAGAGTCCTACATTACTGCAACTACTGAATAACACCTTGTAAGTTTCTTTCTAGCTCTGACAATCTATGAGTCTAAAAAAACTGGGAGCCTAGGGGATAATTTAATCTCTTCAAAAAATTGAATGGCATGACTATAGAAAAGAAAGGACAATATTAATAGGGGGTCCATTGATTTTCCCACCTCACTTAAAAGTAATTACCTTTGTCAGGTAAGAATATTTCTTGATTGAATCAATTAGAACAAGGCCTGGACTCCTTGCTGAATCACCAAAAGAATTTTAACTGGATGCAACATAAATTCTGTTTTGATTGGTTGAAGGATTGGCTAAAGCCCTATGAAGTTTGTATAAATTTAGGGGGGCAGTTTGGAGTTGGAGTTGAACTTCTGGTTGCCAGGGTAAAGGAGAGATATTTCAGTGAATCCCCTAAGAAGGATTTTTTTTTCCCATGAGGAGGGATAGGGGTTTGAGGAGGAAAATGCATTGGCCTTGACTGTTTTTATATCTCCCTGCCTCCAGTCTTGACTGAAGAAAGATCCTGTGCCTTGTGAAGGGTCCAGAGAATTTTGGACTTCCCTTTGGTATCCTAGCAGCCTCCCTAGAATAACTGACAGAAACATCTACATTAGAAGGTATGGATGGACTGTTGTTTGTCCTTTGTTTTCAAAGAGGGCTAATGACATCACAGGTTATGTCTCGACTCTCACATGTATGGAATTTGTGAGGCAGAGTTGCACAGTCATCAGCCTCATTATCTCTTCCTGAGTCATACAAGCCCAGTGGCAGCACAAAAGTCAAGATGCTGGTGATAGCCCAGAGTGATGCAGTGGATCACCTTGGCGTCTTCAATGTGTGACCAAACTCTAAGTACTCCACAGCACCAACTTCCACTGCCTTTATGCCCATTGGAACAAATTGTTCTTATCCATTCATTCCATTTGGGATAATCTTCAGCTATTTGGGGTAGACATTCCCCTAACTCAGTGACAACCTATCAGTTACCCTGAACTTGGTTTAGCCTACCTGCCAAGACAGTTTCCTGAGATGTGGCTGCTATGCACACTACAGCTTCTTGGAGTCATAGGTAAGAGTTGGATGAATCAGGTGGATGCCAAAGGTGGATGAGCAGCCCTGAAAAGGGCTCAGTGAGCCTTCACACAAGAGGTGCTCATCCTCAAGAACACCCTATACCCTCCAAGAACAGACCTACATCCAGCAAAGTAAGGAGACCAGCAGAAAAGCTGGGTAATATCCTGAGAATTCTAGCAGGAAGACTTCCCTGTGAGGATTAGGGAGTGGTTGTGTGTGCGTGCATGTGTGCATGTGTGTGTATGTGTGTGAGAGAGAGAGAGAGACAGACAGACAGACAGACAGACAGACTAGGAACAGTGCATTTGGCAGGATGTTTGTGGACATGATCAAGAAGATTTCAAGACTGTCTCCCATGCTTAGAATTCTTTCCCTCAATATCTCTGCCTCTAGGGGCATCTAGGTGGTACAGTGGATAGAGCACCCGTGCAGGAATCAGGAGGACCTAAGTTCAAATCTCACCTCAGACACTTGACACTCACTAGCTGTGTGACCTTGGGCAAGTCACTTAACCCCAATTGCCTCATCCTGGGTCATCTCCAGTCATCCTGATGAATATCTGGTCACTGAATTCAGATGGCTCTGGAGGAGAAGTGAGGCTGGTGACCTGCACAGCCCTCCCTCACTCAAAACAAAGTCAAGTGCAGGTCATGTCATCATTTCTCTGATGGCATTGTCTTCTTGGGCAATGAAGGATGAACACACACCTCTGCCTTTTGCAAGCTTGATTTCCTTCAAAACGTAGCTCAAGGGTCACTTATACATGAAGTCTTCCCTGGTCTCCCCAAGTCATCACTCCCAAAGATTACCATGTATCCACTTCGTATATATTTCACACATGCCTGTATATGGGCATGTTGTCTCTGCCAATAGAACATAAATTCCTTGAGGTTAGTGACTTTTGTCTTTGTGTCTTCAACACTTTGTGTGCCTAACACATAGAAAGCTTATAATAAGTATTGGTTCATCAGTTAATTCCTTGATATGAATTGTCTCTTTAAAATAAATTTTAACAAGCAGCAAAGATATGACCACATCTGTTTTTGTAGGCAATTTCTTCCTTAACCTTTTGGACTGAATGCTGGAACAACCACCTGCTGTTTCCTAAAGGACTCAAGAGAGATGGCATCTGCAATGGAAGAACACATGTATTTGATCAGCAAGGTCACAGAGAGGGATGCATTCCCAGAGGACATGCAATTCAAGTCATCTTCATGTTGCCAACTTTTCTTATTTTTGAAAAAATTTAAAGCACATTTAAAACTTTAGCAGATTCACATTGAGGGAATGAGTCCCTTGTTGAAAAACATTGAGTGCAGATAAACAAACCCTCCAATTTGTTGATTAGTCACAAGGAATCTTAGCATCATGAGGAAATTAGAGGAAAACTCTTCTGTCATAGAAGGAGATGTCACTGCTTTGGGTTCCAGAGCCTGTAGAAAAGGGTAGAAGTATCACCAGACCTGCACAGCCTGAAAGTATTTATTGGCATTTCTCTCATTATAAATATTGTTATGAGTTTCATGAGTTTCCTGCCTAGAAAATTCAGGTGCTTCTTGCACATAAATAAAAATTTAATGAGACTGGGATAAATATGACTATAACAATTAATGCTGTTCCCCAGGTATTTGAGGTTGACAGCAAATGACTTGTTAAAGTGGGTGATGCAGATCAGCAAAGGTGTTGTTCACTGAAGATGTCCTAGTAAGGTTCAACTGAGTGAATGAATGAAAAGGCATTCTGTCAAAGCATTTTCATTCTGTCAAAAGCTTACAATGTGCAGGGCATTGTGCTAAGTGCTGATGACATGAGCGCAAGCAAGCAAGATAGGCCCTGTCTTCAAGGAGCTTATATTCTAAATGAATATTCGTTCATTTACTAGTACTAGGGACATACATAGGATAGTATAACAATCCTTGATTTTGAAGAGTTCACATTCTAGTTTAAGAGAGAATGCATATGGAAGGTTGCATTATATAAAATTAGATGAAAAGGCCCCACGATTATTAAGTAAAACTGAAAATAAAATCTCTTCTTTAATGTCATTTTTACAGATAAAAATCATCATTTCTGATGTTGAACCATTAGAGAGTGCAAAGTATCTAAAAGAGTTTTATTTTCTGGGTCTTTCATGGACCCATGCACCTGCATGGGCACCTTCATGGCTATAACACCTGCAGGAGAAGTTGTCAGGCTGCATTTCCACAGGTCTTATATCTCAGGATGATGACTACAGATATTGGGCTGGAAGCAAAAACCTTGGGGACAAGTGTCTTGGGTTCAGGGTCTTGTAATCTTTCTATCAGGGTTTGAGGAGAGATGAGTATCAATATGGTGGTAGTGATGATTTGACTTGCTTGGCACGTGTTCTCCCATCTCTTCCCTTGAAGTGCTTGCTGCTTCCTCTAGGTTGAATTGTTGGCTTTGTGAGTGGTTGTTGGTAAGGATAGCTGACATTTTTTCCACAAAAGTTGGGCTGGAAGAAGGACCAATGGATCTTGGGTTGCTGCCTTTCACAGGGCTCCTGTGCTTATCTGCTGGATCCCCTAGGACAATCCCAAGACCAAATCCCTATGGATAAAGATAACCTACAGGAACTTAGTTCTCAATAATAAACACACTTCTACTTGCTTATACCCAACCACCCAAGGGATTCTTAACCATTGGTTGCCATTATTCAAATCCCATTCTCTACCCCTCACTGTCTGATCTCTTTATTCCCCTCCCTCTCAGCTCAGTCCCCTATAGCCTTCCACTCTAAAGCTACTCAACCTTTCCATTATATGCTCTGGAATGTCTACTCTATAGGTAACAGATCAGATTTCATCTTAAGTTGTTTCCTTTCTTCCTCTGTCTTCTTGTACTCACTGAGACATGGCTCCCTCCTGATGACACATCTTCCCCAGCTACTTTTTCCAGTTTTGGTCCCACTTTCATTCATACCCCTAACTCACTCTTTGCTCCCTGTTGTTTCTTGGCTCTTTCTCTTCTGCCATCACAGTATAACCTCTCTTCCTGTAAGGTTCATTCAATCCATATTCATCATCCAGTTAAGATTCTGATAGCTTTTTGTCTATGTACTTCCAGGATACTCCCCTTACTTTTTCAATGAGTTTCATACCAGGCTCACCATCATTCTCTCCTCTCTAATTTTTGTTCTCAAACTAAGGAATTTCAATATGCTTATTTTTACTCCTTCTAACAACTTAAACTCACAAATTTACTCATTTTCTATAACCTACTCCTTTACCCCACTATGGTTTCACAAAGAAATGGTAATAACCTTAATTTTGCCCTCATTTACAATTGCTTCACCTTCATGTTCATGAATTCTGAAATTCTTTAACCTGTTACAATTTCACCTCTTTCTTTGCCATGTAACCCAAACCCTACCCTTTGTCTGTATCATGACCTCCAATCCTGCTACCCCTCAGTCTCCAGGCCATGGCCCCGTGCTCTGTCTTCACTCTCTTCCCTTCTCTGGCTTGACCCTTTGGTGAATCAGTTCAACTCTACAGCATCCTTTTGTCTTGAATTCATCACTCCTTTATCTTATTAAGGATCTTGCCTCTTCCAAACCGCCACTCTCTTAGATTCCTCCCACTCTCTGCTCCCTTTGCTTCTCCTCACATGCAGTGGAATGAATCTGAAAATCATGGAACTGTGCTGACGCAGTCTACTGTAAGTTCATGTTACATAATCTTGCCTGAGCCCTCATTATAGCAAGGGAATCCTTTTATGCTTTCTCAACTGAGTCACTATCCCATTCACCCCAGCCACTTTTCCAAGCTTTTTCATCCCTCTTTCTTCCTATACCCTCTCAGCTAAGAAACTTGCCTCGTATTTTATAGGAAAAAATGAGACCATTACCAGAGAATTCCCTCTTTTCTCTTGTTCCTCATCACAAATTACTCAGATACCTTCTGCTACTACCTCCTTCTTTGCCCTTCTCTCATAAGAAGTGACCTTTCTCTTTGCCAAAGCAAACCTCTCTCCACGAACGTGATCCCATTCCATCTCATACTCTCCAGCAGATTACCCCTTTTATCATTTCTACACTCTCACTACTCAATCACTTCCTTTCTACTGGCTGTTTCCCAACTACCAACAAACATGCTCATGTCTCCTCCATCTTTAAAAAAGCTTTCATTTGATCTGTGTATCTCCACTAGCTAACATCCTATGTGTCTCCTCTCCCTTGTGGCTAAACTCCTGGAGAAGGCTGTCTACGATAGGTGATTCTGCTTTCTTCTCACTCTTCTTAACTCTTTGCAGTCTGATTTCTGTTCTCATCATTTAACCAAACCTTCTCTCTCTAAACTTACTAATGATCTCTTAATTGCCTGACCTCAGCCCTCATCCTTCTTGGTTCCTCTGCAGCCTTTCACACTGTTGAATAGCCTCTTCTTTGCGATATTCTTTCCTCTCTACGTTATAATGGCACTGCTCTGTTCTCATTCTCTTCCTTCCTTTCTGACTACTCTTTTTCTGCCTCCTTTGCTATATCTTCACCCATGTGCCACCTAGTGAGGATACTCCAAGGTTCCATTCTGAGTCTTCCCTTCTCCTTCTATACTATTTCACTTGGTAATCTCATCAGCTACCATGGTTTCAATGACCATCTCTATACAAATGCCTCTCAGTTCTACTTGTCCAGCCCTAACCCTTTTCCTTATCTCTAGTTTCACATCTCCAGTTGCCTTGTAGACATCTTGAACTAGATGTCCCATAGGAATCTTGAATCTGACATATCACAAACTAAACTTATTTTCTTTCCCCTAATACTTTCCCTTTTTCCTAACTTCCCTGTTACTGTCAAGGGTACCATGACATCCTGGTCACCTGAGCTTACAAAAGAGGTGTCATCCTCAGCTCCTCACAATTTCTTACTCCCCATATCTAATCTGCTGCCAAGGCTTGTAGATTTTTATCTTCATAACATTTTATGCATACCCTCTTCTCTCCGCTGATACTATACCATCCTAGTAGAGGGCCGCATCACCTCACAGCCAGACTATTGCACTAGCTTGTTGGTTCCTGTCCTTGCCTTATCTCTCCACAATCTGATCATTTTTCCATTCAGCTGTCAAATTGATCTTCCTAAAGCATAGGTCTAATCATATTACCATGTTACTACCCCTCCCCCATCCAATAAACTTCAGTAGCTCCCTATCATCTCCAGGATAAAATATAGAACTCTTTGAAGGATTTTTGAAGCCCTTCATAAACTGATGCCTTCCCACCACTCTTCTCATACTTTCCTCACCAGTGACATTAGCCTCTTTTATCGTCCTTGCACATAACACTTCATCTTTTGACTCTGAGGGCTTTTTACTGATTGTCCCCTATGCCTGGAGCACCCTCCTCTCAATTTGCCTCCTAGTATCTTGAATTCTTTCAAGTCTCAGCTAAAGTTTCACCTTCTTCAAGAATTCTTTTCCACTTCTCATTTTTATTATGTTCCCTCTAAAGCCACCCCAGATTTATCCTGTGCATACCTTGTTTGTACATAGTTATCTGCATGTTATTTCTTCCATTAGACTGTGAAATCTTGGAGAATTGGGCCTGGGTGGCGGTGTTTATTTATTTATTTTTTTGCCTTTTTTTGTATTCCCAGTGCTTAGCATAATGTCTGACGCATAGTAATAAGCTCTTTACAAATTCTGACTGACAGACTGTTGGGGGCAGTTTGTGAGATGCTGTTGCTGGTGATGGTGAAGATTGGTCTCCTTTTCCATAACATTTTCTCTTCAAAGATAGCTGTGGCAACTGACCTGGAAGCAGGTGTAGTGTTCTGGAAAATACTGTTATTCACAATGTTCTTGATTTCAGTCTTGGGCTATCTCCATCAGGGTCTGAGAGAGGTGGTAGTCAAGGTGCTGGTGGATATTTTTGACTAGCCCCCAGGATATGTTGCTTCTAGTTCTCTCTCTCTCTCTCTCTCTCTCTCTCTCTCTCTCTCTCTCTCTCTCTCTCTCTCTCTCTCTCTCTCTCTCTCCTTTCTGTTTCTCTGTCTCTCTCTCTCTGTCTCTGTCTCTTTCTTCCCACCCCCTTTCTTTCTCTCCTGCTCCTTCAACTAGACAATCATAGTTGGAAAGGGGGAGGAATAAGCACTGTTACATGTCATGGAAATGACCAGGAAGTGGCATGGTGGGACTGGATGAGGGCAAAAGAAGGTGAAAGTTCACCAATCAGTCCATGGTTCCAGGGGCTGGGGCATTGAATGGGTAGAGGTAGGAGACTGAAGTACATGTGGGATGATATGGACATAATCAAGAAGTGCTCAAAAAAGGAGGACATTGCAAATGTAATGGCAGTTTATTAATTGCATTCTGGGTCCCAAATCCAACAGAGTCCCCCACAAAGAAATCCATAGTAACATGAAAATGTTTGGTCTGAGTATTTCTATAAAAAAACTACACGAAAACACCCAGATTAAGATTATGCACTCTCCACCCAGCTGCATGTTGCTTCAGCAATATCTTGTCCTAGTATTGCTTGTGAATAGTGGTCTGGGTCTAGGATTTAGTAAGCAAGAAAAACTGATCTCCATTGTTTTGAGATATGGTGCCATGCTTTCAATGATCCCAAACTTCATTCTACTATAAAATCTCATCTCTAATATCAATATTCTCCTGTTGATGCTATAGGGTTGTAAGTCATGGCATACTCTTATGATTTTGTTGGAATAGGTTTTGTGGGCTTCTTATCTATATCTGAGTAAGGAAACCCCCATCTTCCAGTGTAGCTTGGCATCTTTTCTGAAATATTGTAGTCTTAAAGAATTACTTGGAGCCCTGATGCATCATCACTTGTCCAGCCAGTATGTGTCACAATTAGGACTAGAATCCAGATCTTCCTGGCTTTGAGATCAGCTTTTGAGACACTATACCACCTTCCTCTAATATGATCATAGATGAATTAAAATTTCAAACAACCCAAAAGTCAATGGAAATACATGTAATGGGTCCAAGTAGGCTGCAATATGTCACTTTTAGTGACCTGTGAGCAGGAGTATGGTTATAAATTTTTAGCAAATGTTTCTGGAGTGAAGGGGGGAAGTACATATGATACATTTTTAAGTTTAATATTTATTAGTAATATTTCTCCATCATTTTATCAAGTCTGAACAAACAATAAAATGGTAAAGCAAGCCCCAACATATAGCACTTGCTGATTTCCAAAGTATAAATACCCACACTGCAAATTTAGCAATAACCTCTTAGGAGGAGGTTGGAGCTGGCTCCAGCATACCTCTGTTTGTAAACCAAGAGTGGTGTAAAATATATTGTCAAACATGTACATGACTGGAAAAGGAAATGAGGTAGTTTTATAAGGAATATGAAAAGCAATGGAAATGGCAGCCTGATGTATTTACAAAGAGTGCTGGACTTGGAAGCCAGGAGATCTGGGCTCAGATCCTCTCTCAGATACCTACTTACTGTAACCGTAGAAAAATAAATTTACCTCTCTGGGCCTCAATTTCTTGTTTGTAAAATGAAGGGTAGATACTCTTTGGCCTCTAAGATCCTTTCCAACTGTAAATCTATGACACTATGAATATACTGACTGGTGTATTCATATACCCAAGTCACTTAAAAGGATAAGGTAGCCTTCACCAGACTAGGTAGATTTCTTATACTACCAATAATCATCTAAAATATTATGTATACTGTACAAATAACAAATATACTGTACTATGTTTGGAGCTTCTGTACAGCTAAGACTATTGCTCACAAATGTCCAATATTTATTGATCCATAAAAATTTAAGAAATTTTGAACAACTATCTACCACAAAGATGACTAGATACAAAGTAGTTAAATATAAGGTTTAGAGTTGTATTGAAGATTCTTTGAGTGAACTTATGCATATATCTCCAAATTTTTTTCAGTTACTAAAAAAGTAACCCTATTACTTTGATTAACTGATTAACTTTTGCTGTTGCATACAGAGCATAAAAAGAATGAGAGCAAGATAGTGATTTGACCATGATATCTAAACTCCATCCAAAAAAGATGAGAATGAGATGGATTATAATTGCTGTGGTTCAGTCATTTCTTTGGGACCCCATTTGGGGTTTTCTTGGCAAATAGAGTAGAATGGTTTGCCATTTCCTTCTCCAGCTCATTTTACAGATGAGGAAACTGAGGCAAACAGGGTCAAGTGACTTGCCCAGGGTCACATAGCTATGTAATAAGTATCTGAGGCTGGATTTGAATGCCAGGTCGGTGCTTGATACCCTGTGCCACCTAGCTGCTCAAGATGAGTCATAGTCACATGCATACAGGACAAATAGTATAGAATATTGGAGAGAGGGACATCTTTGGAGTCCATAAAGCCTAACTTCAATGCCTCTGACCGTACCGGCTGTACGATCCTCGGCAAAAACTTAACTTCTCAGTAATAAGTTATAGATAAGTTGCTGATCTGCAGAAATGGGAGAAATTTTCACTCTGAGAGTTCCCCATAACAACCTCTAGGATTGGATCAATAGTGCTCTATATAAACTATTGCAATGATTGCTGATCACTAGAGGGTGGATAGGGATTCAGTTCTAACCTCATAGGCTGTTAACAATAAAAGGTAGACTCTAGAGGTCACAAGGGAAGAGTAGGGGAGAATGGAAGAGGGACTCGGTGGGATGTGGCTGACATGGATGAGTATAAAGGAGTAGAGAGTGTTACTTAGGGGAAATAGCTTAGGCCTATGAAATCAGTGAGTCAGAATCAGAGGGACTGGGTAGAACCATAGCAGTGATAATTCTGACTTGATTTTCATTCTAGGAAAGAGATAAATTGGAAATCAGAAAAGAGCAGTATGGCATTGGCAGGGCAGACAGTGAATTCCTGGTCCTGCTTGATGCACAAGGTGAGGTTTTGTGGAGTTCTGCGGCCTGATAGGTTGTGGACAGGTGAGCTATGTTTAATATAACTCATTTCAATCCCTAACAAGGCCCACTCTGCCCCATAACTCATTCCAGTGTTGAGATGATTTTCCTGGGGACAAGGGGAGACTAAATCAAGTGGGTAGTAGGTCCTGGGATCCATTCAGCTATATCCCTGAGAAGAGTTCACCCAGACTCTGCTTTGGAGTTGAGGCTCACCACCTAGTAAGGTAATTCAGTTCATTGCTAGAGAATTCTTATTGTTAAATATTTCTTCCTTATACTAATGAGAAAAGCTATCTCCCATCACTGTTCCTAGTTCAGCCATTTGGAGGGTAATAGGACAATTTGAATTCTCATATAACACAACTGCTTTTTAGATATTTTAAATGAGTCATCACATTCTTCCCCTCATCCCATGCCAAAAATCCCTCCTTTACCCCAAGAAAAACATCTCTCTCATCCTTCCTCATATGGCATGGTTTCTAGTCTTCCAAATATCCAGGCCCCATGATCCTATGAATACTCCAGCATAAGTATTTTAAGGTAGCACTCAGCTTCATAAAATGTAGTATCTAGTACTGGACACAATATTGTCTGAAGGTGCTGGGAAACTCTTGGCAGCCCCCATGACAAGTAGCTGGTATTTAAAGCTTCTTGCGACCATGCTTCTGCCAACTTACATCCAGACATAGTCTGGCCAGGCTAGGGAGATAATTATCACATATTTCAGTCAAGACACTAGACTTTTATTTAATGGTGACTAAGATCCCATCTCATCCATAAATTCAAAGGAGTTATTGACTTGACCAGGCTCACACATCTAGTAAATGTCTGAGGCTAGATTTGAACTCAGGAAAATGAGTCTTCCTTGATTCCAGGACTGGTAGTCCATCCACTGAACCACCTTGCTGCCCAATAAAAAAGATCCCATCTCCATAAATTCAGAGGAATTATATACACTATGTACTATGCCAAGAAGACAGTCAATAGAGTTAAATATACATTTTTACCCTATTTTAAGCTATTCCAATGTACAGAAATCCAAACGTGCAAAACATACGAGCTAGGAAATGGTAATTCACATTCCAAAATTGCAAATTTTCCTAGTTCATAGAAAAAGTAATTTGGTTAACAGAAATTTGATTTACAGGCCACCTTTCAGGAACAATAAATGTTTGTTGCATGAGTGAAGAATTGGCTGAAGTTGTTTTCATTACTTTCTAAATTACATGTCTTTTAAAAGGATTTCCCCTTCAGCAATTCAAATTGAAAATGCATTTATTTTCAGGTTTTGTGCTCAGGAGTGAGTGAGGGTGACATAAAAATGAATAATATAAAATCTCTGCCCTCCTAGAGCTTCCAATCTGGGAGGGAGGGGGGAGATAAGATAGGGACAGTAAAAGCCAACCTACAAAATAGGATATAATCAGTGCTGTCAGAAAGGTGTAAATGAAATACTTCGAGAGTTTAGAGAGAGGGGCTGAGAGGAGCATGGAAGGCTTTGTGGATGAGGGAACACTATTGCAGTCTCCCTCCCCCCACCCAAAAATCAATAACCCACAATCTCCTAAATCACTAAAAGACCAATTCAGTCATGTCTGACTTTGTAACCCCATTTGGGGTTTTCTTGGCAGAGATGTTGGAGTGGTTTTCCATTTCCTTCTCCAGCTCATTTACAGATGAGGAAACTGAGACAAACAGGGTTAAGTGACTTGCCCAGGGTCACACAGCTATTAAATGTCTGAGGTCAGATTTGAAGTCGTGAAGATGAGTCTTCTTGACTCCAGGCACAGCACTCCATCCACTGTGCCCAGAAAAAAGACTATCCAGTTTCTACCCTTAATAGAATGTTACACAATGACAGATCCTCAGAGTTCAAAAGGACCTCAGAGACCAATTTATCCAACACTTGTCTCTCTAAGGATCTTTATATCATACTTGACAAGTGCCTTTACTTAAAGAGTTCCAATGAGGATGAACCAACTTCCTCCCATTGCTCCCTGTTCTGTTCTCTGTGGCCCAGCAGAACAAGGCTAATCCTTCTATATCATAGCACTTCACTTATTTGTAGGCAGCAGTCACACGCCCCTTTTCTTCCCTTCCTCCTAAATTGCTCCAGCTGTCCCTTACTGTTGCATGATATTAAAGTTCTTCACCGTCTTGGTTGTTCTCAGCTACATGCTCAATCTGGCTTATTTAGCTTATTTTCCTCCTTCCTGCAATGGTATACCTTGAACTTAATGTGATGTTTCAGATATAAGATGACTGGTGCAGACTACAGTACATTCATCCTTATTCAAATTCATAATATTAAATTTTATATCAGATTCTCAAGTCCTTATAACTTACAAAATAAATGGTGTACAGGACATCTCTAAAATACTTAGGAAATTTTGGGAGCTTGAGTTCTAATCAAAGGATTTAGAGTTGTAAGGGACCTTATAAATAATTTACTAAATCATTTCAAAGATGGAGAAACTGAGGGACAGAGAGGGTAAGAAAATCGCCCACAGTAGCAGAATAGTAAGTTTGTAAGTAACAGAGCCAGAATTTGAACTCAGGACCATGGACTTCAAATCTAGTTGTCTTTCCATTATACCAGCCACCATATGCTTTAATGCTCCCTCTCACAATGACTGCTAGGTTTCATTATATTACCAACTTGATATCAAATTTCCTCTTCCCCAACTTACTTCACAATCATGTCTCTATTGGTGATGAGGTTGTCTAGTACAATCCTTTCATTTGACAAGCTGGGAACTAAGGCTTAGGAAAAAGAGGATTGGAAAGTTCCTTGCTCAAAGTCACCCAGCAAGTAAATGACATCTGGGTTCTAGGCCAGACTCTGTTCTAACTCCCAGACTAGGTCTCTGTCCGTTGCTGGGGGACCTGAATGAGTGTCTCTGGAGAAAGCATCCAGTGCTGACTAGGATAAATTTTGAATGAACCTAGTGTTCCCAGCTTTCCTGGGGTGGGAGTATGTATTCTCTTGTTTGATTAAAAAGCAGCTTTGTTCTTCCTCACACTGATCACCATACAGTAGGAAAAGAACCAGACCCGGACAAGCCTCTATACTGGCAGGAAAAGCTATTCCAAGGCTATCTTTTTGCTGTGCTCCAGGGACTTCATTTTATCATTCTTTTAATAATCTTTTATGGTCATTAACATTAGAATTGAACATAGTGCTCATAGCTGATTGCATGATTATGGAGTTCATTTAAGACAGCCAGGATGCTGTGGCCCATTCATATGCTAAAATAATACAACTGGAAGGGCTCATCAATTCTCTGTGCAATGAAAGGGTAATCTCAGGGGCCAAGAAGGGAAATGACATGCCTGGTATCACACAGGAACTTAGGGAAAGAACTCAAACTTGAATCCAGATCTACTGACTGTTACTCAGTGCTCTTTTGACTCTACTATATATAGTATAACATGTCAAGGGGCCTAGTAATGGATGGGGGCAGGCAGCCCTGGGACACTCCCCTGGACATGGAACAGCTCAAGTGAGGCTGGAGGTAGGAAAAATTGTGGCAGAATCAGTCCTAAAGACTGGGAAGGGGTGTGCAGGTACAGGACTGAGGAGAAAGCTGAAAGTTCATGTTCATACCTTTCTTTCTACCCTGAACCACCTCCATCTTTTCTGAGTTCCCAGAAAACTAAGATGTACTAATGACTGCAGGTAAGGGGAGCTGTGGCATTAAGCACATTTTTATTAATTAACAATTATCATTAACAGTAATGTTAATAATAACAACATTAATAAACAGCCCCCACTCTAAATCTGAAGACTAAAGCCACCCCAAGGCACAAGAAGCCCTTGATTCATTCCTTTGGGTTACAGTCCAAAGATCTAATTTATTTAGAACTCCCAAAAGTCTAGTGTTTTTAGATGAAAATAATAACTCATACTTTTCTACCACTTTTAAGTTTATGAAGTGTATTCCTCATAATAATCCAGTGAGGATTAAACACAGAAATTGTTAACCCATTTTACTTCTGAGGAAACTGAGGCTTCAAACAATTAAATAAATTACCCTGTGTCTCACTCAGCTATTTACATAGTATCATAGTCAAGACTTGAATCTGGGTGTCTCCTGACTCTGTGTCCAGCACTCTTTCTCAAATAATACTATACTGCCTCTATAAATTATACTTGAAATATGATGGGCTCTGGATGTGTGTGATACTGGGGTAATCAAGTATGGATATATGTCTTTCTCCCACTTCCCACATCCCTACCTATGTAGTCCCAAGGCTCCCACCTTAGCTCCAAAAGCAGAGGCTCTGAGAATCATTTAGACCCCCTCCTCTGCTCCTCCCTCCACTTTGGAGCTTTCAAACCTCCTGGCTGGGCTATTGGGGGCTTCTTTGTCTGTCAGTCACACACTTTTGTTTGCTAGAAACAATGCACCTAATGATGTTCATTTTCTTCTCGGAACATAATTGCCGTATAGCTCTTGCATAATGTTTCAATAATGTTAAAATTGCTTTATTCTTAAAAGGAGAAGCACATGCTCAATCCATTTAAATTCCCGCACACAATTTGCAGGTCCCTTGGTACATTCCTGGGAGTGGGAGTGGGAGAATATTCTAGGAGGATGTCAGTGAGTTCAGAGAGACTTTTCCCATCAATTTCTAGAAGGGAGGGCCCTTGGCTAACATGGTAACACTGAAGGCAAGAGGCAGTCTAACCCAGTGGAGAGGAAAGAATGATCTGGACCTCAGTTTCCCCGTGTGTAAATAAGGAGTTAAACAAGATAATCTTCAACCTGCCTCCCAGCTCTCAATTTATGATTCTCTGATCTCTAAGCTTCCTTTAGCTACAAATTCCATGGTCTTGGTTCTTTTTTTCTGTACCTAATCAACACTTATGATTTATACTATGTAGAAAAAACTCTGCTAAGCTGTCTTCCTCCCTCCTCCCCCTAACAAATTTCTTCATTTCCTCAACCAGGTGTTAGGAGAAAGGAAAGAAATCTGACTAAAGGAGTTCCCATGAAGGCCCCTCCCACTGGTACTTACATCTTGGAAGGGACTTATGAATCAAAAAGAATTTCAAAGTAAAAGATTTTTACCCAGTGTGACCAAGGGAAGACTGTCAGGTAGGGTAGGAGAGATTTCGGGGTGGGAAAAAAAATGGGAATGTGTGTATGGGGAGATTTTCTGTCACTGGGCATCAGGCAGCTCTAATCTTGAGGGAGTTACAGCTTCTTTGCTAACAGATGGAAAGCTTTAAGTTTAAATGGAGATAAATATGATTAAACATCTACTATACTGAGAATGCCACTCTGGTTGTTGGGGGCCCATACAAAGCTTAGACGGAGCTTGCATATTCTAGGAAGGATCTAGATGCGCACATATTTGGAGAGAGAGGAGGTTGCACCATATTGTGTATAGAATACTGGACATAGAGTCATGAAAGCCTGAGTTCAGATCCCGCCTCTGAAATTGGCTGCATGACCACAGCAAAGTTACAAGATCTCTGAGTCTTGTTTTCATTATTTATGTAAGTGGAGTTGCACAGAGTACATGTGGCCTTTTTGATGTCTGTAAAATGGGAATGATGATACCTCTAGTGCCTATCTGATGGTGTTGTGGTGAGGCTGAGGTTAAAGTTTGTGGTTCAAGTTCTCTGCATAATTTGAAGTGCCATACAGTTGTTAACGTGATTATTGTTAGCAATCATTTAATGAAGTGAGGACAAACACAAATGATCATTTAATTTATAATATTCCATTTATAATTATACTCCCAACATCTGCTGATTCTGCCTTCAGACCAAGACACAGTGTGTTTGCTTTCCACTACCCTAAGAAAGATGAACAGTTATCCCCTGTCTGCTTATACATATTAAACATCCCTGGTTTTTTCCACTGATCCATACCAAATATAGTCTCTAAAATATCTTCCTCTGTATTTGTTACAGTTTGTCAGTAGGGATGGGGATGCTGGACCTGGGATTTCATGGTATAAGAAATTCCCAGATGCACAGACTCCTTCCCCTAGAAGTTGGTACCTCCTATGCAATGGATAGTCAGAGTCATTTAGCAACACTGTGCAATTAAGTGACTCACCCAGGGTCACAAAGCCAGCATGTGCTACAGGTGGTACTTGAACCCAGGTTTCCTTGCTCTTAGATTGACTTCTCATAAATTATATCATGTTGCTTCTTGCTTGGGGGTATTGTTGATTTTCCTCCTAAAATGTAGTGCCCCAAAATGAACACGATACTCTTGATGTGAACTGATCAAGGCAGAGGACAGTGGAATTATATCCTCACATCCTCTGTTTACTCTAAAATGGCAGTCCTAGGCATCTCTAAGACTCAGTAAACTGCACACCCATTTGTACCCCTAGGGAGAAGGCGGTCAAAAAACTCTCTCCCCAGTAGCTGTACACCTGTCCCTGGTTTCCGGTTGCCCCCTGGTGGCCTGTTGGTGTTTTGGCTCTATTTGCTTTGTCAATAATCCCTGGGTTCTCTCCTTCAGACACTGAGATGGGATGACAACAGCTGCATAGTGATAAAATTGAGAACTCAAATGTTAGAAGAATGGACTCTGTCTCTCCAACTGTGTAGTGATGAATCCAGAGACTTGCAAATTTCCCATCCATTCCTGGGGGATGTGGTAGGGAAGAAACACAAATACCCAGCCTGACTCCTCTGGCTCTGCTGTCCTCTACCTGCTAAGATACAGTCTATAGTTTCAGTTTCAGTCTTATTCCAGGGCAGGGCGTCATTCCAGATACAGGACAGGGGAGAAAAGAGCGATAAAGACTCTAAAATATAGTGAAAAAGCACACTGCCCCACAATCCTCCTCAGATCTGTGTCTGATGCTTACACCTGTGTGACCCTGGACAAATCTCTCTTTGGGACTAGGTGTGACCCTGGACAAATCTCTCTTTGGGACTAGCCTCCTCATCTGCAAAATGAGCTGGCTAGATGAGATGGCCTAATCCTGGGTAGTCAAGGCCAAGATCCTCTTCAGTTTTGAAATCCATGTTCCTATGACTCTCTACATGCCTCAGAATCAACACTGTGACCCCTATTCTCAGCACCAGGAACTATTGCTTATTATCAAACCTCCATCTCAGCTCAAAGTTCCCCAGGAGCTAGGCTCCTGTTCTTTCCCTGATCTCCTATCGGATAGTTCCAGTTCTTCCAAGATGGCACGCCCTCCCTAGTTCTCCCAGTTTTTCCAACAGCTGTAGAATGGCCTCTTACAGTACTGTTAGCTGCCTTTATCTATGACCTGCTGCTTGACCACCTGCTGCTGACTGACAGCCTGGACCTCTGCTCACTGCCTGTTGCTGTACTCATACTATTTTCTGTCTGCCTGCCAAGACATCTGTCTGTTGCCACTTGTCTCCTGGGCAATTTTGCACCATGCCATAAGCTGCCTCTCTCACAACCAAGAGAGGGCAGGAATGCTCTTTTCCAAGACTGTGATTGGCTACTCTGTAGCATGGAGCTCCTGTCTCCCTCCTCCAAGGAACTGCATCTATGTATAAAGCAGCCTGAGTCTGTAAATGATAGATGGGGATTGAGACACAGTGAAGGCTCATGGAGTTATGGGGAGGAGGGAGGGTGGTGCATGCATAGTGAAAATAGAAAACTTATGCCTGAAGCACTATGTTACAACTAGAGTATAACCTCACTGAGAGCAGAAGTCTGATTCACATGTTTTATTCAAGCTTGCAAAGCCCTACTGAGGCTCACAGAGACTTGCATGTCACTACTCTTGTTCCAAAGCTTTTGGAATTCCTTGCACTAATTATTTAGGAGATTGGTTTTAGAAAGTTTCCCAAGGCTCATTGAGATTAAGGGATATCTTCAGGGTCACTAGTAAGTGTCAGAGGTGAGATCTGAACTCAGGTATTCCCTGACTCCAAATCCAGCCCACTCTCCATCATGTAACTGCCTCTCATTTGATGCATTGAATACAATCAGAAATTGATTTTTTTTGGGGGGGGAGCCAAGCAGGATTAAGTGACTTGTCACACAGCTGGCAGTGTCTAAGCTGGATTTGAACTCAGGTTCTCCTGACTCAGGAGCTGGTGTTCTATCCACTCGCTGCTCTTATAATCAGAAATTACAATTGGATGGGTTTTTATGGTCTAGGATTCAAGGAGAACCTTAGAACATGAAGTGAAATGTTACTAGGACTCAACAATAGACTTTTGCTGTGGATAGGGTACCTGGGACCACATTGCCTACAGCTGTGCTTAAAGCTCTGGAAAACCTATTTCCCTTGATTTTCATTAGTTCTCCATAGAATCAGATCCACTTCTTCCAAAGTGGGGAAGGAAGAGTCTAAAGAAATTGCAAACCAAGAATGGACTTTATTTAGATCAAACTCCACTCCTGTTTTCTCAGACTGTACTCCCTCCTCAAATCTCCCAGAAAGGAAATAGTCACAGCCAACAATTTTCTGATTAGTTTATGAAATAGATTGAAACAGTGTTTGGTGATGAAGGTGATGTCATGAGGGACTGTTTATTTTACAACCAACACCACAATGAACTTGAAGGTCTTCTCTGACTAAGAGCTTGATTTTATGAGACCAAGGAAGGAATCTGTAGGGCAACATTTAGTTAAAGGTTGTGTTACTTACCTGGTAGGTAGCATGGTGAATAAAAAATGGGAATCAGAAAGACTTCAGTTCAAATCTAACTTCAGATACTTCTCAGCTGTGCAACTCTGGGCAACTTGTTTAACCTCTCTGTGCCTCAATTTCTTTATCTGTAATATGTGTGTGTGTGTATGTGTGTGTGTGTGTGTGTGTGTGTATAATAGCACCTACCTCCTTTGATTGTTGTGAGCATAAAATGAGACATTTTAAAAGCACTTTTGCAAACCCTAAAATGCTATGTAAAGATTTATCATCATCAATTTATTTTATCAAAGTCAGAAGAAACCTTTAGCTTTATCTAATTTAGCTCCTTTGTTTTATAGGGATGAGAATTGAATCTCAGAGAAGTGAAATGGTTTACCCAAGGTCATGCAAAGTAAATGTTAGAACCCAGGATTTCTGACAAGTCCAGTGATCCTTTGTCTGCATCACTATGCCTTCTAGATTAAACAAATGTTCACTAGTAAATGTCCTGCTTTAAGGAATAGAAAGAAATGACTGATAATGAGCACCAGTCTAAGATGCTCGGTCTGACTGAAACCTAGAGTCACAATGTTGCTGCCACCTACTATATACAGCATTAGTGGTGCCAAGATTTCCATCTGTCTAAGTGACAGTTTCATTCAATTCAGGAGCTCACTTTAGTTGGGAAAGAGGCTGAACATAAATGATTGACTTGGGATAGTTGGGATTTGGCATCATGGGGATACTGTTCATTCTGAGCCAATCTTCTCAGTACACCAAGGGTTAACGTGCAATGAGTTGGGGGTTGGGGAGGGCATTCTTCATGTGGCCACTGGAGGCAGCTGAGAGCTAGGGGCAGGTGCAGAGGTATCAAGGATATGGGGGTTGGGGGGCAGTGGAGCAGAGAATACCACGAATAGGTTATAGGTGATTACAATTTGTCTAAAGTCAGGGCAAAGGGGGAGAAAGAAATAACCAGAGGAGAGATGTTGAGTTGGGAAGCACCAAGATGGATCCGGGAAGGGAAGGAGGTAGAAGGTAAAATTTGACAACTTGTAATAAACTCTTGAGAATCACTCAGGAGTCAGTATATCTATTCTACAGGTACATGAGCAGCACAGTTAGGAAGAGCCAGAGTCAGGGTTTGAACAGTGGTGAGTTTCAGTGTCAGCTTTCTAGGACAAAGTAAGATGGGAGTGGCCAGAAAATTGTTTTGATAGGCAGAGCACACTGCTGCCTTCTAAGGCTTTAGGCAGCTGGGATATAAAGCTGCTGTTTTGGTACTGGGTTCAAAGGACTCCTGTGTTCTGAGACAATGGGGCACATTGGGAGTTGAGATGATTTGAGGTAACAGATATTATTCGAGGATACACTGAGACAGCTAGAAGTTAGCTGTCCTTATTAGATCTTTAAGCAGTCAGGGCTGCTTTTGCATATAATCTGTAAACCATAGAGTCTGGCACATAATAGGTGCTTAAAACAGACTTGTTTCTTTCATTTCCCCTTCCCCCACCCTAGTCAGTCCTTAATTCATGGGATTTGAAGGATATCCCCCTCTACACAGATGGGGATTTCTACCAGAGCTAAGAGATCTCCCTCCAGAGTTAGAGGTTGTAGCTTACACAGAGGGTGCAGGCGAAGGGTCATGTACAAAGAGACGTAGCTACTTCTGTTCAGGTACTAGTTACCCTAAAAGGTGTTTTTCTCTAATATTGGGCATATTTCTGGCCTTGAGTGATACATACAGGCTGAGGGAAGCTGTAGTGTCTACTAATATGAATCATTTTGTAGAGAGGGAAACATTTCTACAGATGTCAAATGACTTATCCAAGGTCGCACAGTCAGCAGGTGTCAGAGTCAGGATTCCCAGCCAACGCTTCTGACTTTCAATTTATTTGTCCTTCACCAATGTTGCTATCAGGTTTTCTAGAAAACTTGCTCAGAGGTAAATCAGGTCTCTTGGAGAATCCTCAGGCCAACCAAGAAGCCAGCTAGATGCAGAATAAGAAACACATTCCGTGAAATGACATTAACCCCAGGGCACAAAAACCCAGCTCATTAAGGGCAGAAGGGCCAGTGACAGCCACCTAAGTTGAAATGTGCTTAATAATGATTTACAGTGGGCTCCAGTGACATCTCATTACAGGTTTCCATCACAGGCTGCTCTCTCCCCTCTCTTCTTTCCCTATCCATCTTCCAGCTCTAAGTATGTAATTAGACTCTGTATTGACTCACCATAAATTAATTTTGTTAGGCTGGGAAAAAGCTTTGCCAATTGTATATACAAGCTCCAAGTTGTTATCACAGGAAAGTGAGTGTCATTCATTCTGCCTCGCCTACATTGTGTTGAAAAGTGTGTTGGAAAGTTCATGGGAGAACGAGCAGAAACAGTAGACCATGGCATGACCTGATATGATTAGCTCAATAATGTGAAAGAAAACAACATTTAAAGACTTTTGAATTCCAAAGAATGCAATGAGGACTTATGGATGAAGTCTTAGCAGAGAGGTGGTAGACTGCAGGTACAGGATACAAGAAACTCTGGAATCAATTGTGAGACATGGGAGACACTGGCACACAACCACCAAAGATGACGTGCCTGCATCACAGAAGGTACTTGCTGTGCTTTATGAACAAGGCAAAAATTTCAGTAGATCAAAGTGAGATGCACAAATTTAGAGATCTCTTTACCTAAAATGTTCATAGGCATTATTTGTGCTGGACCTGTGGTAGAGCATTCTGAGCTCATATTGGTCTGATCATGTACCTTGACCCCAATATGGTGATGTCGTTTTGGTCCTCTTCAAGAACATAAGACAGCAACCAACCAACCAACAGCAAGAAATGACTTACTTGACTAATGGACTAATGGGTTTGTTTATTTTGTTTTATCAAAAGTAAAAAAAATTCTCAAAACCTAATTGGTTTTTACATAGTCACATTTTAAAAAATAATAACAGTAACCTTGAAGCAAAGAGTAATGCATAATAGTATAAAAGCATCAAAGAGAGAAGAGTCAGAATTAAAGGCTAATATATTCATTTGGGAAGGTGGTGTTGTCCTGAACAACAACAGGCAAGTCTATGGGAGAAAAGGGACTTTAGGTGAGAGGATGAGGAGTTTGGTTTTGGATGACTTGGCTCTGAGAAGCTCTTCTGACCTCCAGGTAGAAACAGACATTCAGCAGACAATAGAAACTTGAAGACCTGAGTTAGGAAGGGAGGTTAGGGTTGGAGAGCTCTTCTTATCCAATTCAATTCAGCTTAGTAAGCACTTATTAAGTGAAAGCACTGAGTTAAGTATTAGTGGAGAAACTGAGATAAAATCACCTTGTTTTCAAAGGACTTTTCATTCTTCTTTTGTCATTTTTATATTGTCGTATTTTAATTCCTGTAGTGATCTGGCAAATTTTTTTGAAACTCTAGATCTAAAGAGGTTTGTTTGCTGAAGGGCAGAGGAAAAGTTGGAAGCCTGAATTCCCTCCTGCTGGAAGAGCAGGGAAGACAAAAAGCCAGGGATGACAGGTGATGGTCTAGGGGTGAGGAGATGGGGTGGGGAACTAGTAGGAGGAGCCAGCAAGTCAAGTCAAACATTGGTCTCACTGATGGAAGAAAAGTGGGCGAAAGGGCCAGGACCTGGAGCATCAGAAATTGTCTAATGGCAGGCAAGAATTCCATCTCAACATTTCTGTGTTCTGTTTTCCTCTCCTCCACCCCACACCACTTACCAGGTGCCTACTATGTGCAAGGCACTGTGTTAAGTATGGAGTGTACAGAGACAAAATGGAAAGGATTCACTGATCCCAAAAGCTTCCATTCTCCTGGAGGGGATACAATATGTAAATAAATAGGGATAGGCATGATTTATATGAGGCAGCAGTTTTCAATATGAGGTCCATTAATTTATTTTTGAATTTTTTTATAACAATATTTCAATATGGGCAGCTAGGTGGCACAGTGGATAGGATGCCAGGTCTGGATTCAGGAAGACTCTTCTTCCTGAGTTCAAATCTAGCTTCAGACAATATCTGTGATCCTGGACAAGTCACTTAGCTCTGCTTGCCTCAGTTTCCTCATCTGTAAAATGATCTGGAAAAGGAAATGGCAAATATATCTTTGCCAAGAAAACCCCAAATGGGGTCACAAAAAAATCAGACATGACTGAAATGGCTGCATTTTGTTTTATATATTTAAAAACATTATTCTGAGAAAGACTCCATAAGCATTACCCAACTGCCACAGGAGTCCATGTCACAAAAAAGATTGAGAACCACTGACTTAGGAGGATCAAGAAAGGGTCCTCTTAGGAGGTGGCACTTACGTTGAGTCTTGAAGTATTCTAAGTACTAAGTGGAAGTGAGGAGAGAATGCATTTCTGACCTGAAAGATAGTCTATGCAAAGATGGAATGCCAAGTTTGGGGAACAGCAAGTGGTTTAGTTTGGTTGAAAAGTGAGATGGATGAATGAAAGTAATAGGAAATAAGAGTAGAAAGGTAGGCCAGAACCAGAAAGTCTCAAAGAGATAAACTGAGGTTTTGTGTTTTATTTGAGATGGAGAACAGTGGAAGATTCTTAAATAGGAGAGTGATGTGGTCCAATGTGCATTAGAAAGATTATTTTGGCAGTTGTAGATTGGATAGGAGGACAAAAAGCCATGAGTAGAAATAGGAGGCTGTTGCAATGTTTGGGTTAGGGATGATGAGGTCCTGAGCTTGGGTGGGGGTCATGTGAGTGGAGAGAGAGAAATGAAGGGAAAGGATGTGGAGGTAGAATTGAAATAGCGTGATAAATGATTGGATATGGGAAGTAAAGGTGAGTGAGGGTTGACTGGGTTTGCCGATTTGGGTGAATGGAAAAATGATGGTGCCCTAGACAGAAACAGGGAAGTTTGAAAGGGGTGGGAGGGAATAATAATGAATTCCATCTGAGACCCATAGAGTTGGAAAGACTGATGGAACATCCATCTGGAGATATGCAAATAGGAAATTGGTAATGCAGGATGGGAACTCAGGAGAGAGATTAAGATTGGATATATAGACCTGCAAAGAGATAAGTGGATCTATGGTAGTAGATGAAATGACATGCTCTTAGAGAGAAGAGGGCCCAGGATTAGTGATACCCAAGGTGATAGTCCATTAGAAAAAAAGGAGGAGTGGTCAGCAAGGGGGGAGCAGAATCAGGAAAAGCAGTGTTGTGAGATTTAAAGGAGAGTATGCAAAGGAAGACAATTGCTTCATTGATTCAAGATGACAGAGAAGTCAGGAATCCTGAAGACTGAGAAAAGACTATTGGGTTCAGCAATTATGAGAAGCTTGATAACCTTGAAGAGAACAGTTTCTAATGAATGGTAAGGTCAGGAACCAGATTGTAAGGGACTGAGAAGTGAGTGGGGGAAAAATACATTTTCTACCTGAGAAATCTGACTGTAAAAAGGAAGGGAGAAATGGTAAGACCTTTATATTAAACTCTTCTAACTAGATGCTAGTTATAGGTCATAATTACTGAAGTCTAGGATGACAGGGAATGAGGTATCTATCTAACTGCTTTCCCCCTCCCAGGTATTCCTATCTACATACAGATGTTTCCTGGTTGAGTAGCCACATATCTCTACTTCTGTACTGATGGTCGATGAGGACCACTTGAGGAAGGGGATGGCAAAAAGCCAGGACACTTGGATGGGGAATGGAATTGGTGAGGGATCCTACTTGCTACCCGAAGGGTGTGCTTGGTTGGGAGTAGAGTTGGGGTAGTAAAAGGGAGCAAATTATTGATGTTTAAGTATACCCCTTTCGCTATCTGTCCTGTCCCTCCACTCCCCACTAGTTACTTAATGAGTCTCATTATCATAACAACATTCTGTCTCCCCTCAAACACCAATTTCTGAGTAGGAAGGAATACTAGACTATCTAGCGAGGGTAGAGAGCTAAGAAGAAAAACAGGGAAAAATATAGAATGGTAGCAGCCCCTTCTTCATCAGGATAAGGAGACCTCAGATGTTTAGCATGATCCAGTAATAAGGAATGGTTAAAAAAAAAGGAAAAAGAAAAAAAAGGTGAAATCTTGGACAGCACTTTATTCAAAATTGTGAAGTAACCTTTTTTCTCCCTAGAAAATATGCCTCCCCCGCCACCTCACACACCTCTGCTTTCTATTCTTTGTTCTCTCTAGGTTAAGAAACAGGCTCTCAGGAAAAGAGCCAATAAGCAAATTCATTGGGAGCTATATAAAAACAAATGATAAAACTTATGTGGTTTACCCCTTCCAGTGGGATCTGAATGTTCAAGTGTTTTAAAGAGAGACTTGGTCTTGAAAACCAAAGGTAGAATTAATTTGTTTATTCATTCAGCAAACTTACTGAACCTTAGGGAGCCTAGTTCAATGGAAAGATGGTTCATTTCAAAGTCATTGTTCAAGTTGGAGCTCTGCTACATGATCTCAAGCAAGTCATCTAACTTCTCCCCTGTAACGTGAGTCCATAATGCCATAGTCTTGGACTTCCTTCTTTGTGTATAAAGTCAGGGCTAGTTGAGATGGGTAAAAGGGAGGTTAAGAACTGATACAGACTTATAAAAGACCTCTGCTTTCAAGGAGCTTATAATTTAGTTGGGAAATAAGGCAGATATATAATTCTAATTCATTTGCAGGCATCAGCAAAGGGGTTTGGGTGTAATAACTGGAACTTTCCTGAAAAAGCAGTAATGAAAAGAATGTGCCACATAACCAGGGCATCCTGGCTCCAGGAGCATGTCCCATCTGTGTGACTTTGGGCAATGTCTCCGAACAATAGTTTTTCCATCTGGGAAAAAACCCCGAATACTTTCATTCTTTATATCATGGTACTGTTGTAAGGAAAGCATTTTTAAAACAATAATGTGCTTGGTAAGTGTGAATTGTCATTCTCAGAGGCCCTAAAATTATACCTGACAAGTGGCTACCAATTTTTTCAAATTAAAACCTTATCTTACACTGAAATGATTTTCAGACTTCTGTGTGCTATCCTCAAAATAGAATAGAATGCTATTGCCCACCTAGTATAGATCTAAGCACTGGGAAAGATGCTAGTTTCTCCATCTTCAAAATGTAGGGGGTTGGGATAAAAATCCTTAAAAGAAAAAAAGGACCTATCTACAAAAAAATATTCATAGTTGCTTTATTTTTAGTAGCAAAAACCATACAAACTGGAAACATATATCCGATGATTAGAGAATGGCTGAATAAATTATGGTACGTTAATGTCTGGACCAAAAAAATTATATTAATGTAATGGAGCATTATGGCACCATAAAAATGATAAATATGAAGAATACAAAGGAAACAGAGCAAATGTATTTTTTTTATTTCTTAGTTTACTAATTCATTGGGCTATATATTTTTAAAATGCTAAGGATTTTATGAAAGATTTTATTTCTTATTTAGTATGCTCATTTGATTGTATTTGTTAATAGATATAAAGTTTACAATAACATTTTTTTAAATGAGGGATGTGGACAAAGGAACTGACACTCAGCAAAGTAAATGACTTCTCTAAGGTCATATAGTGTGCTGAGGACAATCGTGACCTGAACCTACATCTACTGACTTCTATTCTAGGGCTCTTCTGACAATTTACAAGTCAAATGCCAGTACCAATCCATTCATAACAAAGACTTCCATATAATAAGAAATTTAAGGCCCAGGTCAATGTCGAACAGTAGTCTTATATAACAAACTCCTATAGTACATATAGTTATGGCAGTAGTTTCTTGGAACTAGTCATACTAGGACTTGACCTAAACATCCTCCTGAATAAACGGCAACTTGATACATTAAGGTGATTGTGGAGCACTTGGATTCCTATTCTGGCTCTCTTGCTTGCTAATGCCTGATCTTTTCAAATCATTCCCCTTCTTTGGGGCCTCAGTTTCCTCATTTGTAAATTTTATCATCACCATTTAGGTGCTCCCTGTTCTGATGGGAGTAGGGGAAAATGGCTACATGTGTTTATGATTCAGATGCCTCACAATGTGGGCACCATGCCTTTCATTTCTGTCTGATGGAAGATAAATTGATTCCCAGTCTCTTCCCTTGGCTCTTGCTTGAAATGACACAGACCACCAAAAATGGGGAGGCCTGAGGAGGGCTGGTGAAAGGAGTCAATCAGAAGCCAGGAAGCACCAAAAAGGGGATGGGCTGCATTAAGTACTCTGCATCAGGCTTAATGGGCTCAGAAAGTTGGCACAGAGCCTCTGGTTTCTTCAGAGAGAACATGGGGCTCCAGGAAACAAAGAGAGTCTCCCCCTTTCTCCCTCTCCCTTCCCCTGCAGAAATGGAGAGGGGAGATGCCAGGAGTCTCTGAATATGGAGTGCCCAATCTTTGTTGGAGCCTCCCACAGGCAGGACTGCTCTTGGGGCTGGTAAAATTAACCTCTTCTTCCTTCCCTGTCAGAAAGTTCTTCCCTTTTATGGCCACCTTGCCTCAGGGGAAATGGATTTTTACTACTCCATCTAAAGGTAGCTTTTGCATAGACTCCATTACCTGTTTATAATTAAAATCATAAAATCCTTTGTTAGAAACTTAATAACTTCCGCCAGCCTGAAGTAGGGTTCCATAAAAAGACCCATTAAAAGACCTCATGGTCATCACTGTAAAATGAAAAGTATATAAAAATGTGGGCTCTTATTATACTCTCCAAAAAGAAGGCTTTCTTTTCTTTTGTGTCCCTGTCGGGCCAATACTAGAAGCTGGAGACAGCACCTCTGACTCCCCCAGTCTGTTGTCAGGCTTCCTTATTTCTTCCTCCTTGGGCTACACAGGTAGTTAGGATGCTGAACAGCATATACTTGAATCTCACAGAGCCCATGCTGGGAGAACAACTAGTATTCCCAGACTCCTGGAACTGCCCTGGGGAATGCAGGAGGGAGCTGCCATTCAGGTGGGAGACAGCTGACTCAGCAGCAGGAAGGTCATGGTTGCATGTAATTTTTCATGAGAATTATAGGAATTTATGAAGACTCATAAAGTTAATTTTAGAGATGAGGACTCTGAGGTCCGGAGAGGGAGAAGAGAAGGGAACAAACATTAATTAAGTTTCTACTAGGTGCCAGGTACTTTACAAATATCTTATTTGATCCTCTCAATAACCCTGGGAGGTAGGAGCTATCATTTTCACTGTTTTATAGTTGAGGAAACTGAGGCAGACAGAAGTGTCTTGGCTGAGTTCACACAGCTAGTAAATGTCTGGGGTTGGATTTTAACTCAGGTCTTCCTGAGTCCAGCCTCTCTTTCCAGATTAAGGAGTGGGGAGAGAGAGAGAGAGAGAGAGAGAGAGAGAGAGAGAGAGAGAGAGAGAGAGAGAGAGAGAGAGAGAGAGAGAGAGAGAGAGAGAGAGAGAGAGAATGAGAATATGAGAGAATATAAGAATGAGAATGAATAAGAATTGTCTTGCTTCAGGTCATATTGGTAGTAAGTAAATGTGAGTGTGCTTTTTCATTATACCTCAATTAGAGCATCATACTCTGAGTTTACCAAGATTTTTGGGCAAGAAAACAGTTCCTAAGGCTACTAAAAGGCTTTTCTTTCTCTTTCAGGGCTACTTACAGATTAGAAAAGTTTCCATGGACATTCCAGTCTATTAAATAACCAAATAACTAAATCATTGCCTTATCTTATCTGAGTCTTCCAGGTCCCAGTTAGCCATTTGATGTCTCATAGAGACCAGCCTGAAAAATAGGTACTCCAAGCATTGTATGGGATCCTTTGCATGTAAACTTCTCTGCATCCAAGAATCATACTATAAGAATGTGAGCTCCTTGGTGCCCTTCAATGCAACCATGAGGAAGGGAGGAAAGGGAAATTCCCTCTGTCTTTCAAGAGTGATTGAGGGGAGTGGGGGTGGAGCCAAGATGGTGGAGTAACAGCACTAAATTTTTAGAGTGCTCCCTCCAAGCCAGCAAAATACCTGTGAAAATTAGCTCTAAACAAATTCTGGAGCTGCAGAACCCACAGAATGATGAAGTGAAGCAAATCTCCAGCCCAAGATAATCCAGAAGGTTGCCAGGAAGTGTCTATCGTACCACACTGGGAGTAGAGCACAGTCCAGTGTGGGCTGTGCCAGCACAAATGGGACCTGAGCAGGCCTTGGGGGGACTGAATCTCTCTCACCTGTGGCAGTTTCCAGACTTCAGGACCTCAAAACACCAAGGACAAATTGGAAGGTCAGTGGAAAAAGCCTGTGGGACCGGTGCAGGAGCAGAGTGGTCTGGCCCCAACCCCAGGGAAGCAGAGGGGAGAGGGGACAGAGGAGTTTGTGGCAGCCACAGCAGCATCAGAGGCAGCAGCAATGACTGTTTCTGGAGTTCTAGGCCCACAGATTGTGTGTGGAGGAATCCAGCAGCTAATGGTACACCCCCCCCAACTCCCCTGGAAGCAGAGAATTACTTTGACAAAGAGCTAAAAAGTCAAGTAAATGACTGAGGAGATGAGCAAAAACCAGAAAAAGAATCAGATTATAGAATCTTACTTTGATGATAAGGAAGACAAAAGCACCCAAACAAAAGAAAACAAATTCAAAACTCCTCCATCCAAAGGCTCCAAGAAAAATATGAATTGGACACTTAACAAACTAACCCCAGGGCTGATCGGGGAAGCACCAAACAAAAACCTGCTCTTAGCTTTTCCACACAAGTCGGCTCAACACCAATTTCTACAGCTTCTAAATGAAAGAACTAGAAGCCACAACACACAATCAATACCATAAACAAGAAAAAGCAAGAGGGGTGAAAAAATCATAGAATCTTTCTATGGGGATAAGGACCAAAACACAAACACCAAAGAGGTCACTACTGAGACTGTACTTCCATCTGAAACTTCAGAAGGGACTACGAACTGCTCGCATGCACAAACAGCTCTCTTGGAACAGCTGAAAAAGGAAATAGAAGAAAAACTGGCCAATGATTTTAAAATTATAAAAAAAAGGATTCACTGATGAGAACATCTCTTTGAAAAGGATAATTGAACAAATGGAAAAGGAAGTACAAAAACTAACTGGAGAAAATAACTCCTTAAAAGGAAAAATTGGACAGATGGAAAAGGAGATGCAAAAGTTAACTGAAGAAAACAATCTGATAAAGATTAGAATTGAGCAAGTAGAAACTAATGACTCAGTGAGACAGCAAGAATCAGTCAAACAAAATCTAAAGAATGAAAAGATAGAAGAAAACGTAAAATATCTAATTGGAAAAACAACTGACCTGGAAAATAGAACCAGGAGAGAAAATTTGAGAATTATTGGCCTGCCAGAAAGCCATGATGAAAAAAAGAGTCTGGAAAGTATCTTCCAGGAAATAATCAAGGAAAACTGCCCAGAAGTGCTAGAACCAGAGGGCAAAATAGTCATCAAAAGAATCCACCGTTCACCTCCCGAAAGGGATCCCAAACTCAAAACCACAAGAAATATCGTTGCCAAATTCCAGAACTATCAAGTGAAGGAGAAAATACTACAGGAGTCAGAAAGAAACAATTCAGATATCAAGGAGCTACAGTCAGGATCACACAGCACCTTGCAGCTTCTACATTAAAAGATCAAAGGAACTGTAATCCAATATTCCATAAGGCAAAGGAGCTGGGACTACAACCAAGGATCAATTACCCAGCAAAGTTCAGCATAACATTTCAGGAAAGGAGACTGTCATTCAACAAGGTAAAGGATTTCCAGATCTTCCTGACAAAAACACCAGAACTTAATATAAAATTCAATCTTCAAATACAGGTCTCAAGAGAAGCATAAAAAGGTAAACAGGGTAGGGGAATCTTGTTACTCAATTTGGGCAAACTGTTTACCTCCCTATAAGGGAAGATGATACCTGTTAATCTTGAAAATTGTGCATCTATTATGAAATATAAAAGGGATATACATAGAGGGAAAGGGTATAAAGTAAAGAAAGTCATGTTAAAAATATGATTTAAGTATGCCAAAGGGATTGTAACAAGAGGTGTGAAAAGGAGGGAGCAGAAAATGGTAAATTACATCACAGGAAGAAGTACAAAATTATAGTAGAGGGAAAGAGGGGAGGGTGATGAGCATTGTTTGAGAGGTACTCTCATCTGATTTGTTTCAAGGAGGGAACAATAAACTTCAGCAGATAATCCTATCTAGCTCTATAGGCAGTAGGAGGGGAAGGGGGAAGAAAAGGGAGGGAAGCTAAAAGGGAGGGAAGAAGCAGTAAGGGTAAAGGGGAGTAAAAGGGAGCGGGGCTAAAAGAAGGAAGAGAAGGCTGCAAGAGGTGGTGGTGAAAAGTGAAAACTATTGAAGAGGGGAAGGGAGACAGGAGAGTTAAAAGCACAAATGGTGGGAAAGAGGATGCAGGGGAATACACAGATTGTAATCATAACTGTGAAAGTGAATGGAATGAACTCTCCCATAAAATGGAGAGGAATAGCAGAATGGATTAAAAGCCACAATCCAATAATATGTTGTTTACAAGAAACACATTTGAAATGGGGGGAATACACACAGGATAAGAGTCAAAGGTTGGAGCAGAATATATTGTGCTTCAGCTGATGTAAGAAAATCAGGAGTAGCAATCCTAATCTCTGACAAAGCAAAAGCAGAAATAGATCTAATCAAAAGAGATAAGGATGGAAATTATATCCTGCTATAAGGCACCATAGACAATGAAGCAATATCATTACTAAACATGTATGCTCCAAGTGGTATAGCATCCAAATTCTTAGAGGAGAGGTTGGGGGAGTTGAAGAAAGAAATTGACAACAAAACTGTACTAGTGGGGGACCTCAACCTCCCCCTCTCTGAACCTGATAAATCTAACCTCAAAATAAATAAGAAAGAGGTTAAGGAGGTAAATAAAACTCTGGATAAGGTAGATATGATAGATCTCTGGAGAAAATTGAATGGGAATAGAAAGGAATATACCTTTTTCTTAGTGGTACATGGCACATTCACAAGAATTGACCATGTACTAGGACATCAAAACCTCACAATCCAGTGCAGAAAGGCAGAGATAATCAATGCATCCTTCTCAGATCATAATGCAAAATTTATATATATATATATATATATATATATATATATATATATATATATATATGGAACAAAAGGCCAAGGAAAGATAAACCAAAAAGCAATTGGAAACTAAATAATCTAATCCTAAAGAAGGAGTGAGTTAAAGAAGAAATCATAGAAACAATCAACAACTTCATTCAAGAGAATGACAATGAGACAACCTACCAAATCTTATGGGATACTGCAAAAGTAGTTCTTAGGGAAGAATGCCTACATAAATAAAATGGAGAAAGAGGAGATCAATGACTTGGGCATGCAACTGAAAAAGCTAGAAAAAGAACAAATTGAAAATCCCCAAGTAAACACCAAATTAGAAATACTGAAAACCAAAGGAGAGATTAATAAAATTGAAACTAAGAAAACTATTGAATTAATAAATAAAACCAATAGTTAGTTTTATGAAAAAACTAATAAAATTGATAAACCTTTGGTCAATTTGATTAAAATAAAGAAAGAAGAAAATCAAATTACTAATATTAAAAATGAAAGGGGTGAACTCACCTCCAGTGAGGAGGAAATTAAAACAATAATTAGAAATTACTTTGCCCAACTTAATGTCCACAAATTTGATAATCTAAATGAGGTGGATGAATATTTTAAAAAATACAAATTGCCCAGACTAACAGAAGAGAAAGTTGAATACTTAAACAATCCCATCTCAGAAAAAGAAATTGAGCAAGCCATCAATGAACTCCCTAGGAAAAAATCTCCAGGGCCAGATGGATTTACAAGTGAATTCTATCAAACATTTAAAGAACAGTTAATTCCAATGCTATATAGACCATTTTTGAAAATTGTGGAAAAAGGAGTCCTCCCAAATTCTTTCTATGATACAAATATGGTTTTGATACCTAAATCAGGAAGAGACAAAACAGAGAAAGAAAACTATAGACCAATTTTTCTAATGAATATAGATGCAAAAATTTTAAATAAGATTTTAGCAAAATAAATACAGCATCTTATCACAAGAATAATACATTATGATCAGGTAGGATTCATACCAGGAATGCAGGACTGGTTCAATATTAGGAAACTATTAGCATTATCCATCATATCAACCACAAAACTAACAAAAAACACATGATTATCTCATGATTATCTCAACAGATGCAGCAAAAGCTTTAGACAAAATACAACACCCATTCCTATTAAAAACACTGGAGAACATAGGAATAAAGGGAACGTTCCATAAAATAATAAGCAGCATCTACCTAAAACCTTCAGCAAGCATTAAAATCAATGGGGATAAGCCAGATGCATTTCCAATAAGATCAGGGGTGAAACAAAAATGTCCGTTATCCCCACTATTATTCAATATGGTACTAGAAATGTTAGCTGTAGCAATTAGACAAGATAAAGAAATTGAGGGAATAAGAATAGTCAAAGAAGAAACTAAGTTATCACTACTTGCAGGTGATATGATGATATACTTAGAGAATCCAAGAGATTCAAGTAAAAAAGTACTTGAAACAATAAACAACTTTGGCAAAGTTGCAGGTTACAAAATAAACCCACACAAATCTTCTGCATTCCTATATATTAGCAACAACACCCAACAGCAAAAGATAGACAGAGAAATCCCATTTAAAGCTAGGGAAGACACTACAAAATACTTGGGAGTTTACGTGCTAAAACAAACCCAGAGACTATATGAACACAATTACAAGACGCTTTTTGCACAAATAAAGTCAGATCTAAGTAAGCAGGAAAACATCAGTTGCTCATGGGTAGACTGAGCTAATATAATAAAAATGACAATTCTACCTAAATTAATTTACTTATTTAGTGCCATACCAATTAAACTATCAGATAATTATTTTCTAGAATTGGATAAAATAATATCAAATTTCATCTGGAAGAACAAAAGGCCCAGAATATCAAAGGGACTAATGAAAAGAAATGCTAGGGAAGATGGCCTAGCACTACCAGATCTCAAATTGTACTCTAAAGCAGCAACTATCAAAACCACTTGGTACTGGCTAAGAAACAGAAGGATAGACAAGTGGAATATACTTGATGCTCAAGGCACAGTAGGCAAGGAATATAACAACCTCTTGTTTGATAAACCCAAGGACCCCAGCTTCTGGGATAAGAACTCACTGTTTGACAAAAATTGCTGGGAAAACTGGACAACAGTGTGGCAGAAACTAGCCATAGACCCATGCCTGACACCGTACACAAGAATAAAGTCCAAATGGGTACACGATCTAGGTATAAAGATTGATACCATGGACAAACTGGAGGAACAAGGAATAGTGTATTTATCAGATTTATGGAGAAGGGAAGAAATTTTGCTTAAAGAAGAGATAGAAAGCATTATGAAATGTAAGATGGATAACTTTGATTACATTAAACTGAAAAGTTTTTACACAACGAAATCCAATGCAACCAAAATTTGGAGGGATGTAGTAAATTAGTAAAGAATTTTTACAGCTAATCTCGGGGATAAAGGCCTCATTTCTGGAATACATAGAGAACTCCGTCAAATGTACAACAATATAAGTCACTCCCCAATTGATAAATGGTCAAAGGATATGAATAGGCAATTTTCAGAGGAAGAAATTAAAGATATCTATAATCACATGAAAAAATCCTCTAAATCACTTTTGATTAGAGAGATGCAAACCAAAACAACTCTGAGGTACCACATCACACCTATAAGATTGAAAAACATGACAGAACAGGAAAATGATAAATGTTGGAGAGGATGTGGGAAAGTTGGAACACTAATTCATTGTTGGTGGAGTTGTGAGCTCATCCAACTATTCTGGAGAGCAATCTGGAACTATGCCCAAAGGGCTAAAAAATGTGCATACCCTTTTACCCAGCAATATTGCTACTAGGACTGTATCTCGAAGAGATCATAAAAATGGGAAAGAGTCCCAATGTATGAAAATATTTATAGCAGCACTCTTTGTGGTTGCCAAAAACTGGAAATCAAGGGGATGCCCACCAGTTGGGGAATGGTTGAATAAGTTGGGGTATATGAATGTAATGGAGTACTATTGTGCCATAAGAAATGATGACCAAGAACACTTCAGAGAGGCCTGGAAGGACTTAGATGATATGATGTTGAGCAAAAGGAGCAGAACCAGGAGAAAAAATGTGCACAGTTACAACCACAGTGTGCAAGAGTTTTTTCTGGTAGACTTGGAACATCTTAATAACACAAAGACAAAAAAAAAAATAATTCCCCATGGTTGTCTAAGGCAAAACATCTTCCACATTCAGAGAAAGAACTATGAAATTCATTTGCAGAATGTAGCAGATCTTGTTTGTATATGTGTGTGTGTTTTGTTTTGATTTGTTATAGGATTTCTTCCATTTATTTTAGTTCATCTATACAGCATTACTATAGTAAAAACATATTCAGTAGGAAAGTATATGTGGATCATATATAGAATTGTATGGCATCTTGGGGAGGGAGGAGGGTGGTGGTGGGAGGTGGGGGGTAAAAATATAAGCTTTTTGGTAGTGATTGTAGAACATTAAAATAAATAAATGAATAATAACTGGTCTATACCTGGAAAAAAGAAAAATATGAATTGGTCTCAGGCCATGGAAGAGTTAAAAAAGGATTTTGAAAATCAAGTAAGAGAAGTAGAGCAAAAATTGGGAAGAGAAATGAGAGTAATGCATGAAAATCATGAAAAACGAGTCAACTGCTTGCTAAAGGAGACCCAAAAAAATGCTGAAGAAAAATAAATCTCTAAAAAATAGACTAACCCAAATGGGACAACAAATTCAAAAAGCCTGAGGAGAAGAATGCCCTAAAAAGCAGAATTGGCAAGATGGAACAGGAGATCCAAAAGCATATGGAAGCTAATGACTTCGTGAAAAATCAAGAAATTATCAAACAAAATCAAAGGAATGAAAAAATAGTAGACAATGTGTAATATCTCATTGGAAAAACAACTGACATGGAAAATAGATCCTGGAGAGATAATTTAAAAATTATTGGACTATGTGAAATTTATGATAAAAAAAGAACCTAGACATCATCTTTCATGAAATTATCAAGGAAAACTGCCCTGATATTTTAGAACCAGAGGGTAAAATAAATATTTTTTTATTTGTTTATTTAACTTTTTACATTCATTTCCACAAAATTTTGGGTTCCAAATTTTCTCCCCTTTTATCCCCTCCCCCCCACCCCCAATACCCCAAGCAATCTAATTTTCCCTATCTCCAATCTGCCCTTTCTTCTGTCATCCCTCCCTTCTCTTGTTTCCATTTTCTCTTTTCTCCTGTAGGGCCAGATGAATTTCTATTCCTCATTAACTGTATGTCTTCTTTCCTAGTAGCAACAACAATACTAAACAGTTGTTCCTAAAACTTTGAGTTCCAAATTCTCCCCATCCCTCCCTCCCCACCCATTCCCTTTGGGAAGGCAGGCAATTCAATATAGGCCATATCTGTGTAGTTTTGCAAATGACTTCCCTGATAGTCGTGTTGTGTAAGACTAACTGAATTACCCTCCATCCTAAACTGCCCCTCATCGTTTCTCTTCTGTCTTTTGATCCTGTCCCTCCCCAAATGTTGACTTCAAATTGCTCCCTCCTCCCTTTGCCCTCCCTTCCATCGTCCCCCCTTGCTTATCTCCTTCTCCCCCACTTTGCTATACTGTAAGATAGGTTTTCATACCAAAATGAGTGTGCATTTTATTCCTTCCTTTAGTCAAATGTGATGAGGGTAATCTTCTTGTTTTTTTTTGTTTTGTTTTTCTCAGCTCTCCTCTTTTTCCCTCCACTAAAAAGTCTCCTACTTGCCTCTTAAATGACATATAATTACCCCATTCCATTTCACCCTCTTTCCTCCCACTACATTTCTCTCTCACCATTTACCTTAATTTCTTTTAAGATATGGTCCCATCCTATTCAATTCACTCTGTGCTCTCTGTCTCTGTATGTGTGTATGTGTGTGTGCGTGCATGCATGTACATGTGTGTGTGTGTGTGTGTGGTCCCACCAACTACCCAGGTACTGAAAAGTTTTAAGAGTTACAAATATTGTCTTTCCATGTAGGAATGTAAACAGTTCACTTCTGGTAAGTCCCTTAAGACTTCTCTTTGCTGTTTACTTTTTCATGCTTCTTCTCATTCTTGTGTTTTGAAAGTCAAATTTTCTTTTCAGCTCTGGTCATTTCGTCAAGAATGATTGAAAGTCCTCTGTTTCATTGAAAGACCATATTTTCCCCTGGAGTATTATACTCAGTTTAGCTGGGTAGGTGATTCTTGGTTTGAGTCCTAGTTCCTTTGACTTCTGGAATATCCTATTCCATGCCCTTCGATCCCTCAGTGTAGAAGCTGCTAGATCTTGAGTTATCCTGATTTTATTTCCACAATACTTGGAATTGTTTCTTTCTAGCTGCTTGTAAGATTTTCTCCTTGACCTGGGAGTTCTGGAATTTGGCCACAATGTTCCTAGGAGTTTCTCTTTTTGGATCTCTTTCAGGTGGTGATCGATGGGTTCTTTCAATACTTATTTTGCCCTCTGGTTGTAGAATGTCAGGGCAGTTTTCCTCGATAATTTCATGGAAAGTGTTATCTAGGCTCTTTTTTTGATCATGAGTTTCAGGTAGTCCCATAATTTTTAGATTGTCTCTCCTGGATCTATTTTCCAGGTCAGTTGTTTTTCCCATGAGATATTTCACATTCTCTTCCATTTTTTCATTCTTTTGGTTTTGTTTGGTGATTTCTTGGTTTCTTGTAAAGTCATTAGACTCCATCTGTTCCATTCTAATTTTGAGAGAACTGTTTTCTTCAGTGAGCTTTTGAACCTCTTTTTCCATTTGACTAATTCTGCTTTTGAAAGCATTCTTCTCCTCATTGTCTTTTTGAACCTCTTTTGCCAATTGAGTGAGCCTATTTTTCAAGGTGTTATTTTCTTCAGCATTTTTTTGGGTCTCCTTTACCAAGGTATTGACCCTTTTTTCATACTTTTCTTGCATCTCTCTCATTTCTCTTCCCAGTTTTTCCTCCACCTGTCTAACTTGCTTTTCAAAATCCTTTTTGAGCTCTTCCAAGGCCTGAGCCCACCCAACATCCCCCTGGGATGTCTGGGGTACTGAGGCCCCGCCCTCCACGTCTTTCCCTGATGGCAAGAATATGTCCTCCTCGTCAGATCCAAAAGTTGGGATCATTTGCATCTGTTCGAAAAAACTCTCTATAGTCTTATTTTTCTTCCCTTTTCTAGGCCTTTTTCCCAGCCAGTTACTTGACTTCTGAGATTCCTGTCCACCCCCGCCTAGATCCGCCCAGCTAGCGCTTGGGGTCTGAGAATCAAATGGGCTTTCCGCGCAGCCTGGCTGCTAATCAATGTGAGCTTTAGTTCTGGTGCTGGGGTGGAGGCATGGTCGCCTCCCAGGCTCAGCTCCCTCAGGGTCTTTATGCAGAGACCTTCAGAAATGGAGCGGGTGGGGCAGGGCCATCTCCCAGGCTCAGCTCCCTCAGGGGGTTTATGCAGAGACTTTCAGTAATGAAGATCCTGCCTGCTGCTGGGGGAGTCCCGGGCCGCTGCCTCTGCGCCGCTGCTGCCTGCTGCCTCCGCCGCCACCCCTGTCTCTGCCTCCGCAGCTTCCTGCCCCTGCCTCGTCCTCCGCCGCTTCCTCCCAAGGGGGCCCAAGCCACGGAGACACTCCGCTCCCCTTTTCCAGCCCAGCCATCTCTCTCACTGACCTGTAGCTTCTGTGGGCAGAGGGACCTTCCTGGCCGCCAGAGATTCCATCCCTGAAGCCTGCTCAGATCAACTTCTCTGGGGCCGTGGCCAGGGCAGCGCTGGGGTGGGGTCTGCTTTCTGGGGCGCGATGGACCCTGGGGATGGCTCTCCAGGGTTCTCTGGAACGGAAATCTCTTCCACTCTGTTTCTGCACACCTTACAGTGATCCAGAACTTATGGGGATCTCTTTTTACATTAATTCTATGGGCTGTGGGTTCAGAGCTCGTAAACATGCGTCTTTCTACTCCGCCATCTTGACTCTGCCCCAGGTAAAATAAATATTGAAAGAATCTGCCAATTGCCTCATGAAACAGATCTCCAAAGGAAAACTCCTACGAATATTATATTCCAGAGTTCCCAGATCAAGGGGAAAATATTTGCAAGCAGCCAGAAAGAAGCAATTTGAGAATCATGGAAATACAATGAGGATAACACAAGATCTAGCAGTTTCTACATTAAGGGATCAAGTGGCTTGGAATATGATAATGCAGAAGTCAAAGGAGCTAGGATTAAAACCAAGAATCACTTTCCCAGCAAAACTGAGTATAATCTTCAGGGGGAAAATGATCATTCAATGAAATAGAAGACTTTCAAGCACTCTTGATGAAAAGACCAGACCTGAAAAGAAAATCTGACTTTCAAACACGAGAAACAAGGGAAGCATGAAAAGGTAAACAGGAGAGAGAAATCATAAGGGACTTACAAAAGGAGAACTGTTTACATTCCTACATGGAAGGATAATATTTGTAACTGTTGAGACTTTTCTCAGTATTTGGGTAGTTGGAGGGATTATATCCATATAGACAAAGGGCACAGGATGAGTTGAATAGGAAGGGATGATATCTAAAAAACAAAATTAAGGGGTAAGAGACAAAGGGAGAAATTGGGAGGAGAAAGGGAGAAATGGAATGGGGCAAATCATCTCTCATAAAAGAGGCAAGAGAAAGCTTTTTCAATGGAGGGGAAAGGGTAAGGTGAGAGGGAAAAAGTGAATCTTACTCTCATCACATGTAGCTTAAGAAGGGAATAACATGCACACTCAATTTAGTATGAAAATCTATCTTATAGGGTCAGAGCCAAGATGGTGGACTAGAAAGATGCATATACTCTATCTCTTCCTCCACAGCCTGTAAAATACCTGTAAAGAGAGACTCTCAACAAGTTACAGAGCAGCAGAAACCGCAGAACCACAGAGTGGAGCAGATTTACAGCCCAGGGTGACCTGGAAGGCTGACGTGAAAGGTCTGTTGCACTGGATGTAGAGTGAAGCCCAGCCCAGACTCAGCTGTGTGGCACAGGGAAGAGGACCTCATGGGTGGAATCCCCTGTGGCAGCAGCTGCAGTTAGGTTCACAGATCCCTCAACCCACAGGTGCAAAGGTCAGTGAGAGGGCTTTTTCAGCTGACTGAGAAGGAAGTAGGATCCCCTCATAACTCTGGCCCCAGGTGGTGTTGGCAGAGGCAGAATTGCTTCTTTCTGGCTGCTTGCAAATATTTTCTCCTTGATCTGGGAACTCTGGAATATAATATTCGTAGGAGTTTTCCTTTGGGGATCTGTTTCAGGAGGCAATTGGCAGATTCTTTCAATATTTATTTTACCCTCTAGTTCTAGAACATCAGGCTCCCAGGGTAAGGCAGCTTCCATAGCAGGTGGCAGTATACATCCATTGTTGGAGATTTCATCATAAAGCCTCTGGAGGAATTGAGCAGCTAGTTCTGAACCTCAACTTTGTGTAGTACCCCGGCCTAAAGTCCCTGGGGTAATTGAACAGCTGATTTGAACTTCAGCCCTGAGTATTGACATGTCATGGCAGAACTAGAAGTCAAGCTGTCATGGAGAGGAAATTCTGCTACTCACAGATTCTGGGTGCAAAGTTTCTGGTTGTTCCCAGATCAGTGTTCAGGCTTGATTGTGCCACCTTGGAGGAATTGAAATCTTGCAGACTATACCCTCCTCTTAACAAAGAACCCAAAAGTCAAATAATTGGTTGGGAAAATGTCCAAAAAAGGGAGGAAAAATAAGACTAGAGAAGGTTACTTTCTTGGTGAACAGGTATTTTCTCCCATCCTTTTGGATGAGGAAGAACAATGCTTACCACCAGGGAAAGACATAAAAATCAAGCCTTCTGTATCCCAAACATCTAAAATAAATATTCAGTGCTCTCAGGAAGAGAAAAAAAAGGATTTTGAAAATCAAGTAAGAGAGGTGAAGGAACAGTTGGGAAGAGAAATGAGAGAAATGCAAGAAAATCTTGTAAAGCAAGTCAACAGCTTACTACAGGAGAACCAAAAAAATACTGAAGAAAATAACAACTTTAAAAATGGAATAACTCAATTGGCAAAAGTGGTCCAAAAAGCCAATGAGAAGAAGAATGCTTTAAAAAGCAAAATTAGTCAAATGGAAAAGGAAATTCAAAAGCTCACTGAAGAAAATCGTTCTTTAAAAATTAGAACGGAACAGATGGAAGCTAATGAATTTATGAGAAACCAAGAAATCACAAAATAAAACCAAAAGAAAGAAAAAATGGAAGATAATGTGAAATACCTTACTGGAAAAATAACTGACCTAGAAAATGGATCCAGGAGAGACAATTTAAAAATATGGGACTACCTGAAAGTCATGATCAAGAAAAGAGCCTAGCCATCATCTTTCATGAAATTATCAAGGAAAACTGCCCTGATATTCTAGAGCCAGCAGGTAAAATAAATATTGAAAAAATTAACCAATCACCTCCTGAAAGAGAACCAAAAAGAGAAACTCCTAGGAACTTTGTAGCCAAATTCTAAAGTTCTCAAGTCCAGGAGAAAATATTGCAAGCAGTTAGAAAGAAATAATTAGAATATTGTGGAAATACAATCAGGATAACACAAGATCTAGCATCTTCTACATTAAGGGGTTGAAGGGCATGGAATATGATGTTCCAGAAGTCAAAGGAACTAGAATCAACTACCCAGCAAAACTGAGGATAACACTTCAGGGGAAAAAATGGTCTTTCAATGAAACAGAGGACTTTCAAGCATTCTTGATGAAAAGACAAGAGCTGAAAAGAAAATTTGATTTTCAAACACATGAGTCAAAAGAAGCATGAAAAGGCAAAGAGGAAAGAGAAATCAAAAGGGACTTACTAAAGTTGAGCTGTTTACATTCTTAATGGAAAGATAATATTTGTAACTCTTGAAACATTTCTCAGTATCTGGATAGTTGGTGGGATTATACACATACTCACACACATATACACATCTATGTGTGTATGTATGTATGTATCTATCTATCTACATATATATAAGAGAGAGAGTACACAGGGTGAGTGGAATAGGAGGGGATAATATCTAAAAAAATAAAATTAAGGGGTGTGACAGAAATATATTGTGAGGAGAAAGGGAGAAATGGAATGTGGCAAATCATCTCTCATAAAAGGGGCAAGAAAAAGCCTTGTCAATGGAGGTAAAAAGGGGCGAGGAGAGAGGGGAAAAGTGAAGCTTATTCTCATCACATTTGGCTCAAGGAAGGAATAACATGCACACTCATTTTGGTATGAAAACCTATCTTGAAGAATGGAGCAAAGATGGTGGGGTAGAAAGGCACACATATGCTAGGTCTTACCTCACAGCCCATAACATACCTGTAAAGAAGAACTCTCAACAAATTCTAGAGCAGCAGAAGCTACAGAACAACAGAATGGAGGAGATTTCTATCCCAGAGTGACCTGAAAGACCAGTGGGAAAGGTCTGTCATGCCCAGACATGGAGTAGAGCCCAACCCAGCTTTGGCCACGCAACACTGAGAGGAACAGGACTGAACTGGCCTCAGGGGCAGAATCTCTAGCAGCAGTGAAGATCCCTCAACCCACAGGCACCAAAGGTCAGTGAGAGAGTCTTTTTGGCTGACTGAGAAGGGAGCAGGGTGTCTGCATAAATTGGGCCTCCTCAGGTAGCAGCAGTGAAAGCAACAGCAGAAGAGGACTCTCAAGGCAGGCATCACCCCCACATCCTGAATAGGATGAATAGCAGCCCTGCCCCTGTCTAAAGCCCCTGAGAGATTGGAGCAGCTCATCTGAATCTCAGCCCCCAGTGCTGGTTTGGCTGAACAGAGGTAAGGTGGTTCTGGAGAGGATACTCAGAAGTCAAGTAACTGGCTGGGAAAATGCCCCAAAAAGGGAAAAAAATAAGAGCATAGAAGGTTACTTTCTTGAGGAACAGGTATTTCCCTCCAACCTTTCAGATGAGGAAGAACAAGGAATACTATCAGAGGAAATCAAGGCCCCTGCCTCCAGGATGTCCAAGTGGAACTTAAAATGGGCTCAGGCAATAGAAGAGCTTGAAAAACAACTTAGCAGTTTACTAAAGGAGAACCAAAAAAATGCTGAGGAAAATAACAGCTTTAAAAAGAGACCAACTCAATTGGAAAAAGAGGTCCAAAAAGCCAATGAGGAGAAAGAGGCTTTTAAAAGCAGAATTAACCAAATGGAGGAGAAGGTTCAAAAGCTCACTGAACAAAATAATTCATTGAAAGAGAGAATTGAGTCCAGGGAAATGAATGACTAGGACATAAACCAAGCAATTAGAAAACAAAAGCAAAAGTTTGAAAAAATAGAAGATAATGTGAAACATCTCATTGGAAAAACAACTGACCTGAAAAAGAGATCCAGGAGAGACAATTTAAAAATTATGGGACTACCTGAAAGTCATGATCAAAAAAAGAGCCTAGACACTATCTTCCATGAAATTATCAAGGAAAACTGCCCTGATATTCTAGAACCAGAGGACAAAATAAATATTAAAAGAATGCACTGATCACCACCTGAAAGAGACCCAAACAGAGAAACTCCTAGGAATATTGTGGCCAAATTTAAGAGTTCCCAGATCAAGGAGAAAATACTGCAAGCAACTAGAAAGAAACGATTTGAGTATTGAGTATTCTGAAACAATCAGAATAATACAGGATCTGGCAGCTTCAACATTAAGAGATCAAAGGGTTTGGAGTGGGATATGCCAGAGGTCAAAGGATCTGAGATTGAAACAAAGAATCACCTACCCAGCAAATCTGAGTATTATACTTCAAGGGAATAAATGATCATTCAGTTTTATAGAGGACTTTCAATCATTCATATTGAGGAAAAGATCAACTCTGTATAAAAATTTCACTTACAATACAAGAATGAAGAGAAGCTTGAAAAGGTAAACAGGAAAGAAAAATCATAAAAGACTCTCTGAAGTTGAACTGTTTACATTACTACATGGAAAGAAAATATTTATAAATCCTGAATCTTTTCTCAGTATTTGGGCAGATAGAGAGATTGTACATACACACACACACACACACATACACATATATAGACAGAGAGTACAGGGTGTGTTGAATCAGAAGAGATGATATCCACACGCAAAAAATAAAATAAAATAAAATAAAAATTAAGGGTTGAAGGAGGAAAATCCCGGGAGGAGAAAGGGAGAAATGGAATGGGGCAGGCTATAACTCATAAAAGAGATAAGAAAAATCTTGTTCAATGGAGGAGAAAAGGGAGAAGGGGAGAGGGGTAAAAATAAAGCTTCTCTCCCCACATGTGGCTGAAGGAGAGAAGAACATGCTCACTAAATTTGATATGAAAATTTATATCACACCATAGGAAAGTAGGAGAGGAGGTGACAAGTGGAGTGAGGGGAATGTTAGAAGGGAGGGCAACTGGGAGAAGGGAGTCACTAGAAATAAACACTTTAGAGAAAGGACAAGGTCAGTTATGGGGGAAAAATAATGGGGATAGAGTAGGACAGAGAACAATATAATTAGCATTACACAACATGATTATTATGGAAGTCTTTTGCAAAACATCACATATTTAGTCTGTATTGGATTGCTTGCCTTCTCAGTGGGGCTGGGAAGGGAGAGGGGGAGGTAAAGAAGGTTGAATTCAAAGTATTAGCAAAGAATGTTGAGAATTTTTATTGCATATAATCGGGAACTAAGAAATACAAGGAATGGGGTGTAGAAATTTATCATACTCTACAAGAAAAGAGAGAAGATAGGGATAAAGGAAGGGTGGGATGTGATAGAAGAGAGGGTACATTGAGGGATGGAGCAAAAAGAATGCAAAGTATTAGGAAGTGGGGGGAGGCCATGATGGGGAGAAAAATTGGACTTGTTAGAAACTGAGGTAAAAGCAACTAGTATTAAAACAACTGACTCAATTAATTACTGAGAATAAATCAATGACATCTTTAGTTTGGGGAAAGGAATTTTAGTCTAAATTTCCCAGAGGCTGGTAACCTCGGGTAAAATTTGGGCACCGATGGAAAAGTTAAGGTTTTAATGGTAAATTTGATTTTATGATTACAATTTAATCAGGAATTAGAACGTGTATAGAAAGTCATGTAAGCCACTTATGACTTGCCTCAAAAGATGTTCCTTAGCCAAAGTGAAATTATAATCATATTTGAAACCTGATTATTGAAACTTGCCATTTTTAGATGCTCTGGGTCTATTAAGTGATTGTTTTTCTGATTCTAACTCCAGGTATGGATAGCAAGAAAGGTGGTCTGAGCCTCCAATCCATGATGCCAGTAAGCCTGTGAGATGCTGGCATGAACTGCAAAAGGTGATCTCATGGGAAGGGTGGGAGAGTGGCTGTTCAGCCTACACTGAGGTAGGATTCTCCTGACTCAATTTCCCCACTGACACCTGGAAGACTTTAAGCCTGACTGAATGCAAGTTGACAATCTACTCCTTCCTGGAATTGACACGAAGTTGAGGAGATAGTTTCCTTGCTATGTCCCTACTCTTGGTGGCAATTTCCTATAGTCAAAGAGTTTGTAAGCTTAATACCACATCTATTAAATTATAGATTATTGGCAGGGGCACATCTGAGATTAAGTCTAAAATTAAGCTATTAGGCATAGGACTTTAGACCAATAACAATAAGTTAGGGTCCTTTGATTCTTAGTATCACTGTGGAGACAATTAGGTAAAGAGCTGGTGAAGTTAGCAAAAGTAAATATGAATTGGTTAATGTTTAAAAAAAAAGAAATTCTTTTGTGGTTCATATTGTAAATGCTTTAAAAGGAAGCATCACCTGACCAAAAGTTTGAATGGTTTTATCTGTTATAAACTGTGTTAAAAATGAAAAATAAATCGTATTCATTCATAAAAAAAGGTAGATAGTTCCATACACATGTTTAAATAAATAATTAAAATTGTCTGTAAACTAAACAATTAAAATTTGTGAAAAAAAAGAAAACCTATCTTTTTTTATTTTTAATATAAATTTATTTATTTAACTTTTTACATTCATTTTCACAAAATTTTGGGTTGCAAATTTTCTCCCCATTTATCCCCACCCCCCCCACCCCAATACACCAAGCATTCTAATTTTCCCTATCACCAATTTGTCCTCTCTTCTATCATCCCTTCCTTCTCTTGTCCCCATCTTCTCTTTTGTCCTGTAGGGCCAGATGACTTTCTATTCCCTATTAACTGTATTTCTTATTTCCTAGTAGCAAGAACAATACTCAACAGTTGTTCCTAAAACTTTGAGTTCCAAATTCTCCCCATCCCTCCCTCCCCACGCATTCCCTTTGGGAAGACAGGCAATTCAATATATAGGCCATATCTGTGTAGTTTTGCAAATGATTTTGATAACAGTCGTGTTGTGTAAGACTAACTGTATTTCCCTCCATCCTATCCTGCCCCCCATTGTTTCTATTCTCTCTTTTGATCCTGTCCTTCCCTGAGTGTTGACTTCCAATTGCTCCCTCGTCCCATTGCCCTCCCTTCCATTATCCCTCCCTCCCTGCTTATCTCCTTCTCCCCCACTTTCCTGCACTGTAAGATAGGTTTTCGTACCAAAGTGAGTGTGCATTTTACTCCTTCCTTTAGTCGAATGTGATGAGAGCAAACTTTATGGTTTTTTCTCAGCTCTCCTCTTTTTCCCTTCACTAAAAAGTCTCCTGTTTGCCTCTTGAATGAGATATAATTTATCCGATTCCATTTCACCCTCTTTCCTCCCACTACATTTCTCTCTCACCATTTACCTTAATTTCTTTTAAGATATGGTCCCATCCTAATCAGTTCAATCTGTGCTCTCTATCTCTGTATGTGTGTGCATGTGTGTATGTGTGTGCATGCGTGTACATGTGTGTGTGTGGTCCCACCAACTACCCCAGATACTGAAAAGTTTTAAGAGTTACAAATATTGTCTTTCCATGTAGGAATATAAACAGTTCACTTCTGATAAGTCCCTTAAGACTTCTCTTTGCTGTTTACTTTTTCATGCTTCTTCTCATTCTTCTGTTTGAAAGTCATATTTTCTTTTCAGCTCTGGTCTTTTCATCAAGAATGATTGAAAGTCCTCTGTTTCATTGAAAGACCATATTTTCCCTTGAAGTATTATACTCAGTTTAGCTGGGTAGGTGATTCTTGGTTTGAGTCCTAGTTCCTTTGACTTCTGGAATATCCTATTCCATGCCCTTCGATCCCTTAATGTAGAAGCTGCTAGATCTTGAGTTATCCTGATTTTATTTCCACAATACTGGAATTGTTTCTTTCTAGCTGCTTGTAAGATTTTCTCCTTGACCTGGGAGTTCTGGAATTTGGCCACAATGTTCCTAGGAGTTTCTCTTTTTGGATCTCTTTCAGGTGGTGATCGATGGATTCTTTCAATACTTATTTTGCCCTCTGGTTGTAGAATGTCAGGGCAGTTTTCCTCGATAATTTCATGGAAAGTGTTATCTAGGCTCTTTTTTTGATCATGACTTTCAGGTAGTCCCATAATTTTTAGATTGTCTCTCCTGGATCTATTTTCCAGGTCAGTTGTTTTTCCCATGAGATATTTCACATTCTCTTCCATTTTTTCATTCTTTTGGTTTTGTTTGGTGATTTCTTGGTTTCTTGTAAAGTCATTAGACTCCATCTATTCCATTCTAATTTTGAGAGAACTATTTTCTTCAGTGAGCTTTTGAACCTCTTTTTTCCATTTGGCTAATTCTTCTTTTGAAAGCATTCTTCTCCTCATTGTCTTTTTGAACCTCTTTTGCCAATTGAGTGAGCCTATTTTTCAAGGTGTTATTTTCTTCAGCATTTTTTTGGGTCTCCTTTACCAATGTATTGACCCGTTTTTCATGCTTTTCTTGCATCTCTCTCATTTCTCTTCCCAGTTTTTCCTCCACCTCTCTAACTTGCTTTTCAAAATCCTTTTTGGGCTTTTCCATGGCCTGAGCCCACCGGACATCCACCTGGGATGTCGGGGATAGAGCAGCCCCGACCTCCACGTCTTTCCCTGATGGCAAGCATTGTTCCTCCCCATCGGAAATGAAAGGAGGAAACATCATCTGTTCCCCAAGAAAGTAGCTTTCTATGGTCTTATTTTTCTTCCCTTTTCTGGGCATTTTCCCAGCCAGTTACTTGACTTCTGAGAATCCTCTCCACCCCCACCTAGATCCGCCCAGCTAGTGCTTGGGGTCTGAGATTCATATGCTGCTCCCCAGCCTCAGGGCTTTTTGTGGTGGGCACAGCTGCTATTCAATGTGAGCTTAAGTTCTGGTGCTCAGGTGGGCGCAGGGCCGCCTCCCAGGCTCAGTTCCCTCAGGGGGTTTATTCAGAGACCTTCAGTAATGGAGCCGGTGGGGGCAGGGCTGCCTCCCAAGTTCAGTTCCCTCACAGGGTTTATGCAGAGACCTTCAGTAATGGCCCTGAGCTCCTGTCTGCTCTGGGAGTCCCGGGCAGCCGCTGCCTCTGCTGCTGCCTCCCGAGGGAGCTTGAGTTATGGAGACACCCCTTTACCCTCTTGGCCAGCCCAGACGTCTCTCTCACTGACCTCTAGTGCTTGTGGGTAGAGGGACCTTCATGACTGCCTGAGATTCCATCCCTAAAGCCTGCTTGGATCTGCTCCTCTCAAGCTGCATGGCCAGGGCAGCGCAGGGGTGGGCTTTGCTGTCTGGTGCACGACGGACCCCTGAGGACGGCTTTCCAGGGCTCTCTGGAATGGAAATCTCTTCCACTGTGTTTCTGTGTGGCTTGCTCTGCTCCAGAATTTGTGGGGAGTTCTTTTTACAAAAAATTTCTGGGCTGTGGATTCGGAGCTAGCATACATGAGTCTTTGTACTCCGCCATCTTGGTTCCTCCCCTGAAAACCTATCTTACAACACAGAAAAGTAGGGGAGAAGGGGATAAGAGGGGTGGGGGGATGATGGAAGGGAGGGCAAATGGGAGAAGGGAGCAATTAGAAATAACACTTTTGGGGAGGGACAAGGTCAAAAGAGAGAATAGAAAAAAATGGAGGGCAGGATAGAATGGAGGAAAATATAGTTAGTCTTACACAACATGACTATTATGGAAATCATTTGCAAAACTACACATGAATAGCTTATATTGAATTGCTTGCCTTCTCAGTGGAGAGGAAGGAAGGAATAGACATTCGAACTCAAAGTTTCAGGAACAAGTGTTGAGTATTGTTCCTGTATACAACTGAGAAAAAGGAAATATAGGTAATGGGGTATAGAAATTTATCTTGCCCTACAGAATAAAAGAGAAGATGGGGATAAGGGAAGGGAGGGATGTTAGAAGGGAGGGCAAATTGAGTGAAGGGTTAATCAGAATGCTTAGCAAGGGTGCAAGGAGGGGAGAGATGAGGAGAAAATTTGGAACTCAAAATTTTGTGGAAATGAATGTTAAAAATTTAAAATAAATAAATAATAAGGAAAAAAGAAAAACACCATAAAGTTAAATAACTGTGAAAGTTGTAAGAACTATAAAAAAAAAAAAAGACAATCCATCTTACACTACAGGAAAATAGGGGAAAAGGGGATAAGTGGGATGTGAGGGGGATGTTAGAAGGGAGATCTAACAGGAGGAGGGGGGTAATTAGAAATAAACCCGTTTGGGGAGGGACAAGGTCAAAAGAGAGAGTAGAATAAATGGGGGGCAGGGTAGGATGAAGGGAAATATAGTTAGTCTTTCACAACATGATTTTTATGGAGATCTTTTGCATAATTACACATGTATAACCTATATTGAGTTGCTTGCTTTCTCAGTGGGGATGAGTGGAGAGGGAGGAATGGAGAGAAGTTGGAACTCTAAGTTTTATAAATGAATGTTAAAAATTGTTTTTTACATGTAACTAGGTAATAAGATATACAGGTAATGGGGTATAGAAATCTATCTTGCCCTACAAGAAAATAGAGGAGATGAAGATAAGGGATGGGAGGGGTGTGATAGAAGTGAGGGCAGATTGGGGGAAGAGATAATCAGAATGTGTGGTGTCTTGGCATGGAGGAAGAGGGGCAGATGGGGAGAAAATTTGGACCTCAATATCTTGTGGAAATGGATGTTGAAAACTAAATAAATTTTAAAAAAATAAATAAAAACAAATGTGAGTTCCTTGAGGGAAGAATTGTGTTTTTGCTTTTGTTGTACCCCCAGTGGTTAGCATAGTGCTTAATGAAGCCTTGTTGACACAGACTTTCAGAGTTAGAAAGAACCTTGGAGGCCAAGGAGTCCAAGTTATACTTGACTAAGAATCTCTTGTACAGCAAGTGGTCATCCAGGCTTCACTTGAAAACTTCCAGTGATAGGGGAGCTCGGTCTCACTTTTTATTGGTTGTCATTGCTAGGAACTTCATAAAGTATGAAATATCAGGAGGCAGGAAATCTATCCTCCAAGTTTTTTCTCTTCTTTATTCTCCTTGGTCTACAACCTTCCAAGGAATGGTCATTGAGAGACAGAATGGCACAGTAGAAAAGGCAATGAATTTGGAGTCAGAAGAACTAGGTTCAGATCTTGTTACTTGTGTTACCTTAGACAAGTAATTTTACTTTATGAGGCCTCAGGTATTTTTTTTTACTCTGTAAATGAAAGAACTGGATTAGATGACCTTTGAGGGTCTTTCCAATGCTAAATCTATGGTTCTATGACCTTCAAAATGTGCAATTTCCTCTTCTAAAAATGAAAGAGTTAGGTTACATGACCTTTGGGGTTCATTCCAATGCTAAACCTATCATCCTTTGAGTTTTGGGGGCCTCAGTTTCCACATCTGTAAAATGAGTGTTGGATTTATAGATTCTGTATTTCTTTCCAGCTCTATATCACTAATCCTATGAAAGCATAGAAATGGAGAGAAAATGACTAATGTAGGTGGTTACTATTAGAAGCAAATTTATGGCAATAGTTTTTCCTATTGAGAGACATTTGTTTAATGTAGGAATGAAGAAAATGCACCCCAGTGCCACCTGATGAGAAGTGAGCAAGGAAAAGATAGCTGGGCACTCCTAACATTCATAAATGCAGGAGGTAACATTCTGTGCGATAAGCTTGAAAGATCATTTACAAGCAGCTGAGAGGCGGCATGTGCCCTGATCATGTCTCTGCACAACAAAAGAGACCTCGGCAGGTGAGAGGAGCGGTCGTCTGGTAAGTCATTTGTCACCATCGCTCACACACAGCTTGCCTACCGCATTTGGACCCGACAGTATAATGCATCTCTCTCAGGCTCCTCCTGTTGCCCAGAAAGGAGGCAGAGCAGAGAAACTATATTGGGCAAGTAAGTATGAGGCCAGAAAAAGGCGATGATGGGGGAAATGGGACCACACATGAGGGTGGGGAGGTGAGGAGGACAATTAGCAGGAATAAAGCATTTTTTCTAAGTACGACAGTGATGCAGCGTGGACCTGTTGGCTATTTCTGATGTCTCTGTTTCTCTCAGTGAAACCACCACTTGGGCTTGGCAGTGGAAGAAAATCTTTGATTCCTTTTTCCTCTTCAGCATTTGGTCATCAGGTCCTAGATAGGGCTCTTGACTTGGATTCAGAAAGATCTGGGTCTAAATCCCAGCTCAGATATCAGCTATATAACTGTGAACAAGTTAATGTGTGTCTCAATTTGCTCATTTTTAAAATGAGGGAGTTAGACTCAGTGATAGCCAATCTAAGACCCCTTCCAATCCTGTATCTGTGATGCTATATTTGTCTATCTTGCTTCCTCCCCGCTGGCACTTTTATTCCATCTCAATTCCCCTAGTGCAGGTCCTCATTTCTTGCCTAAACGATTGAAGCACTATCTTTAAACATTTCTTCATTTTAAATTTTTCCCCTGTTCTTCTCCATTCATCCTCCACATGCTACCAGATTAGTTTTTCCTTAAGCAATACCTTTATTGCATCAACATCACCATCCTATCACCTCTACCCCTCTTACAGGCTTTCAGTTAAGCTTATTGCTTTTTTCCTCATTGTATCCAAAGTGTCTTCCACATAGAAAGTATATGCTTAATAAAATATTCATCGAATTACAGCCAGGACATTGTAACCTCATCTGATATGTAAAGCCTTTTACAACTTGCACAGTGAATAAAGTTCTGGTGCTGGAGTCAGGAAGACCCAAGTTCAAATCCAGCCACAGATACTTACTAGTTGGATGACTCTGAGCATACAAGTGTTTGCCTCAGTTTACCTGTCTGTAAAGTGGGGATTCTAATAGTACTACTCTCACAGGACTGTTGTGAAGATCTAATGAGCTAACGTTTGTAAAACATTTAGCACAGTGCCTGGCACATACTAGTACTTAGCACATGTTTATTCCCTCCTCTTCTGTAACCTACTATAGCCCCAGTTAATTCCTTGCCACATACCCTGCTATAGTCCAACTGGTCATCTTCTTCTCCTAGAACAGGACTTGTGCTTTCCTACCTCTTAGCTTTTCCTTATATGATTTTCATCACCTACAATACACTTAACTTATTAGCTTGAGCAACAAACCCAGCCTATTTCAAAAGACTGGCTTTTGCATCACACTTCGAGGCAGGGACCACAGAATTATAGAATTTGCTTCATTTCAATAAACATAGAATCAATGAATTTTAGAAAGTGGGTATTGCTGCTTCTGGCCAGGATTGGAACTAGATGAATTCTTAGATCCCTTTTAACTGTTTCTTTTGCATGCCCTATGATCCTTGGTACCAAGCTGGTTATATGATAGGTATTTACTGACTGGATGCATGAATTTTTAATGCTGTATCATGATATTCTGGTTTAGGTGAGCTGTGTTTGCACCATGGCTGTGGAACCTTAACAGAACTAGCCTAGCTCGTAACTTTGAGTCAAACCTAACAGTGCTATGCTATCTATAGTATCCTACATGATTACAGTGACGGAGACTTCATGTCCTCTATTGATACCTTTACCTATAATACAATTGCCAAGCTGAAAGGAAGAATAGGGGAAAGATCTCTGGTCTGGGTTTGAAAATCAGTTTTTCTATTTACTACCTTTGTGACTTTGGGCAGGGTACTTTCTCTCCTTTGACTTATTTTCCTTATCTATAAGATAAGATGGGGTGGATGGGAATAAAGGAACTTTATGGTCCCTAAGGTACTATAATTTTATAAACTAAAAAGTTTGGTTCCTTTTGTGATGCTTCTACTTTTATACAAGTAGACAACTCAAGTTCCCCCCCCCAAAAAAAAATACGTATTGTAATTTGCTATAGTGAGCAACCGACAACCCAAACAAGAACCCAAATGAGAGTGTCAAAATTACGGTCATTTAATAATGGGTCAATCCCTGGTAATGGCTGACCAAATTATGGTATAAGAATGTAATATAATCTTATTGCCTGTTAGAAATAATAAAAGGGTGGTTTCAGAGATGTCTGGGTTGACTTTGACGAACTGATATAGAGTGAATGAGCATAACCAAAATGACTTATACAGTAGAACAACTTTGTAAAAATGAACAGTTTTGGGAGACTTAAGAATGCTGATCAAAGCAACGACCAGACATGAAGCTGAAGTGCCAATGATGAGGCATGCTCTCTACACAGCTCTCGGCAAAGAAGCGATGGGTCCAAGGTAGGAGACATACATTTTTGGACACAGATAACACGTGATTTGTTTTTCATGACTATGCACATTTATCCTAGAGTTTTGTTTTTGCTTTTCTTTTTTTCCAATAAGGAGTGGGGAAAAAAACTTGTTGATTAAAAAATTAAAAAGAAAAAATAAGTCAAGTTATGTGGACACAGCTAACAGGACAGTAAACATGGAGACAATGAGCACAATTAGGACTTCTGAGTCCAATTAGTCTGAGAGAAAGAATACTCAACAAATCATTATATTTTTCCAGAAACAGCAGTCATTGGTAAAGGAAAGAGATCCTTGTTCTCCAAAATATACTGTGGGAAATATGTGGTTGGTCATTACCATCAGGAAGCAGGCTCACTGCCCTCTTTTGCCTGAAATACCAGGAATGGTTTTCACAAGGAAGGAATCAGTTGTTAAGATGTCGCCTGCCAACGTCAAATTAATGAGACATGAGCTACTTTTGTCTTGTTTGGGGTGATCATTGGTTTTCAGTATCTCAGAATTGTAAGGAAGCCTAGAGGTCCTCTAATCTAGCTTGTATATAAAGAGAAAGTCTCTATAAAGCATTTCTAACAAGTGGCCATCCAGGCTCTGCTTGAAGAACTCCAGTGATGGAGAACTCAATACCTATCAGGGTAGCGTACTCCACTTCTGGACAGCTTTGATTTTTAAGAAGGGCTTTTTTTTTTGCCTAAACCAAAACCTACCTCTCTGTAGCTCCCCTTCTATCCCTTGGGACCCAAAGAGGGCAAGTTTAATCCCTCCTCCACATGAAGAATCTTTAAATATTTAAAAACCACTTTTATCTGAACTCTCTCCTCAGTCTTCTCTTTTCCAAGTGAAATATCCCCAGTTCCTTTTAATTGATCTTCATATGACATGGTCTTGAAAAGTTTCAACATTCTAGATACCCCCTCTGGATATTTTTCAACTTAACAATCTCTTTAAGATATGGTGACCTCAGCTCAGATGTGGTGTTATTAGAACAGAGTATATTAAGAATATTATATCCTATAATCTTTTAAGAATTTTACTTATTTTATTTTTAATTTATGGAATTCAAGTACTTCCATAACATAGTATAATTAAACAAAGATGATTGCATATGAAACTGCAAATCTATTATTTTTTCCATATGATAAAAGAGGTTCCTTTTATTATTAATCTCTTAACATCGTTATCAACATCTATTTATTGACTGCACATAATATAAATCATCCTGTATTTGGGGGTATGGAAAGCTGGGTGGGGTTCCTGATTTTGGGGAATGTTCAGATGAGAGGAGTGTTCTAGACCAGTTCTCACTAAGGTCAGTTCAGTTGTTCAGCCTCAGAAGTGGAACTGAGATATCCATATACCATATATATATATTTTAAAATTAATTTTTCATTTTTAGCACAGTTTATAACAGATAAAACAATTCAAATTTTTGGTCAGGTGATATTTCTTTTTAAAGCATTTACAATATGGGCCACAAAATAATTTTTTAAAAATATTAACCAACTGAGACACAAATAATATTTATATTTGCTAACTTCACAAGCTGTTGACCTAATTGTCTCCACAGTATTACTAAGAATTAAAGGACTCTAACATACTGTTGTTGGTCTAACGTCCTATGCCTAATAGCTTAATTTTAGAATTAACCTCGGATGTTCCCCTACCAATAATCTATAATTTAATACATGTGGTATTAAGCTTACAAACTCTTTGACTATAGGAAATTGCCACCAAGAGTAGGGACATAGCAAGGAAACAATATCTCCTCAACTTCATGTCAATTCCAGGAAGGAGTAGATTGTCAACTTGCATTCAGTCAGGCTTAAAGTCTTCCAGGTGTCAGTGGGGAAATTGAGTCAGGAGAATCCTACCTCAGTGTAGGCTGAACAGCCACTCTCCCACCCTTCCCATGAGATCACCTTTTGCAGTTCATGCCAGCATCTCACAGGCTTACTGGCATCATGGATTGGAGGCTCAGACCACCTTTCTTGCTATCCATACCTGGAGTTAGACTCAGAAGAACAGTCACTTAATAGTCCCATAGCATCTAAAAATGGCAAGTTCCAATAACCAGGTTTCAAATATGATTATAATTTCACTTTGGCTAAGGAACATCTTTTGAGGCAAGTCATAAGTGGCTTACATGACTTTCTACATACGTTCTAATTCCTGATTAAATTGTAATCATAAAATCAAATTTACCATTAAAACCTTAACTTTTCCATCGGTGCCAAATTTTACCCGAGGTTACCAGCCTCTGGGAAATTTAGACTAAAATTCCTTTCCCCAAACTAAAGATGTCATTGATTTATTCTCAGTAATTATTTCAGTCAGTTGTTTTAACACTAATTGCTTTTACCTCAGTTTCTAACAAGTCCAATTTTTCTCCCCATCACTGGCCTCCCCCCACTTCCTAATACTTTGCATTCTGATTACTCCATCCCTCAATGTACCCTCTCTTCTATCACATCCCACCCTTCCTTTATCCCTATCTTCTCTCTTTTCTTGTAGAGTATGATAAATTTCTACACCCCATTCCTTGTATTTCTTAGTTCCCGATTATATGCAATAAAAATTCTCAACATTCTTTGCTAATACTTTGAATTCCACCTTCTTTACCTCCCCCCTCCCTCCCCAGCCCCGCTGAGAAGGCAAGCAATCCAATACAGACTAAATATGTGATGTTTTGCAAAAGACTTCCATAATAATCATGTTGTGTAATACTAATTATATTGTTCTCTGTCCTACCCTATCCCTCCTTATTTTTCCCCCATAACTGACCTTGTCCCTTCTCTAAAGTGTTTATTTCTAGTGACTCCCTTCTCCCATTTGCCCTCCCTTCTAACATTCCCCTCACTCCACTTGTCACCTCCTCTCCTACTTTCCTGTGGTGTGATATAAATTTTCATATCAAATTTAGTGAGCATGTTATTCCCTCCTGCAGCCACATGTGGAGAAAGTAGCTTCATTTTTCCCCTCTCCCCTTCTCCCTTTTCTCCTCCATTGAACAAGACTTTTCTTATCTCTTTTATGAGTTATAGCCTGCCCCATTCCATTTCTCCCTTTCTCCTCCCAGGATTTTCCTCCTTCACCCCTTAATTTTTATTTCATTTTATTTTTTGTGTGTGGATATCATCTCTTCTGATTCAACACACCCTGTACTCTCTGTCTATATATGTGTATGTGTGTGTGTGTGTGTGTGTGTATGTACAATCTCTCTATATGCCCAAATACTGAGAAAAGATTCAGGATTTATAAATATTTTCTTTCCATGTAGTAATGTAAACAGTTCAACTTTAGAGAGTCTTTTATGATTTTTCTTTCCTGTTTACCTTTTCAAGCTTCTCTTCATTCTTGTATTGTAAAGTCAGATTTTTATACAGAGCTGATCTTTTCCTCAATATGTGAATGATTGAAAGTCCTCTATAAAACTGAATGATTGTTTATTCCCTTGAAGTATAATACTCAGATTTGCTGGGTAGGTGATTCTTTGTTTCAATCTCAGATCCTTTGACCTCTGGCATATCCTACTCCAAACCCTTTGATCTCTTAATGTTGAAGCTGCCAGATCCTGTATTATTCTGATTGTTTCAGAATACTCAATACTCAAATCGTTTCTTTCTAGTTGCTTGCAGTATTTTCTCCTTGATCTGGGAACTCTTAAATTTGGCCACAATATTCCTAGGAGTTTCTCTGTTTGGGTCTCTTTCAGGAGGTGATCAGTGGATTCTTTCAATATTTATTTTGCCCTCTGGTTCTAGAATATCAGGGCAGTTTTCCTTGATAATTTCATGGAAGATAGTGTCTAGGCTCTTTTTTGGATCATGACTTTCAGGTAGTCCCATAATTTTTAAATTGTCTCTCCTGGATCTCTTTTTCAGGTCAGTTGTTTTTCCAATGAGATGTTTCACATTATCTTCTATTTTTTCAAACTTTTGCTTTTGTTTTCTAATTGCTTGGTTTATGTCCTAGTCATTCATTTCCCTGGACTCAATTCTCTCTTTCAATGAATTATTTTGTTCAGTGAGCTTTTGAACCTTCTCCTCCATTTGGCTAATTCTGCTTTTAAAAGCCTCTTTCTCTTCATTGGCTTTTTGGACCTCTTTTTCCAATTGAGTTAGTCTCTTTTTAAAGCTGTTATTTTCCTCAGCATTTTTTTGGTTCTCCTTTAGTAAGCTGCTAAGTTGTTTTTCAAGCTCTTCTATTGCCTGAGCCCATTTTAAGTTCCATTTGGACACCCTGGAGGCAGGGGCCTTGATTTCCTCTGATAGTATGCCTTGTTCTTCCTCATCTGAAAGGTTGGAGGGAAATACCTGTTCCCCAAGAAAGTAACCTTCTATGCTCTTATTTTTTTCCCTTTTTGGGGCATTTTCCCAGCCAGTTACTTGACTTCTGAGTATCCTCTCCAGAACCACCTTACCTCTGTTCAGCCAAACCAGCACTGGGGGCTGAGATTCAGATGAGCTTCTCCAATCCCTCAGGGGCTTTAGACAGGGGCAGGGCTGCTATTCAGTGTGAGATTAAGATCAGCTGCTCAGGTGGGGGCAGGGCTGCCACACAGGGCTCAGTTCCCAGGGAGTTTATGGTGAGATCTTCAGCAATGGATGTGGGGTGCTGCCTGCCTTGAGAGCCCTCTTCTGCTGCTGCTTTCACTGCTGCTACCTGAGGAGGCCCACATTATGCAGACACTCTGCTCCCTTCTAGGCCAGCTGGCAAAACCCTATGACTGACCTTTAGCACCTGTGGGTTGAGGGATCTGTGCTGCTGCTGGAAATTGTGTCCTTGAAGCCTGCTGGGTTCTGCTCCTCTTGGTGCTGCATGACCAAGGCTGGACTGGGCTCTGATCTGCATCTGGTGTGACAGACCTTTCCTGTTGGTCTTTCAGTTCACTGTGGGTTAGAAATCTCCTTCACTCCATTGTTCTGTGGCTTCTGTTGTTCTAGAATTGGTTGAGAGCTCTTCTTTACAGGTTTTTTATGGGCTGTGGGGTAAGACATAGTGTATGAGCATCTTTCTACTCCACAATCTTGGCTCCATCCCCTTCAAATCTGTTATGTACAATTTGCTATTCCTTTTACATATATAATGAAGTTATCGTGTAAATGTCTCTTTTTCCTCTTTTCCCTTCCTCACTGCCCTAGAAATGGCTACAATTAGACACAAATATGTATACATATGTAAAACAATTCTATGTATACTTCTATTTATCAGTTCTTATGCAGATAGAACCTTCCTTCATATGTCCTCAATAGTGATTTGGGGTATTTATAATAACTAAAATGACTTCGTCACTCAGAGTTGTTCTTAAAACAATATTGCTATTACTATATGGAACATTCTCTTGGTTCTGCTCATGTCACTCTTCATTATTTTGCGAAAGTCTATCCATTATTTCTAAGATTATCAAGCTCATAATTTCTTATAGCATAGTAGTTTTTCACCACACTCACATACTACAACTTGTTCAGCCTATATATAGTTTCCTATGTTCTTGACCTTTATTCCTCTTTCAAAGTACCTAAGATAATATTAACACTTTTTTTTGGTCAGAAGAAAGGCAGGAGGGATGTTATATTACACTGTTGACTGATACTGCAAAGAGCTAGCAGCCCCCTGAAATTTAGACAAATCACTCTCTAGTCAGGCTTTACTCATCTGCTAGCTGTCAAGTTGATTTTTAACCAGGGAAAATTTCACTTACTAGATTAATTCTATTGTTGTAGCCTGTTGAGATCTCTCCATTAGGGATTACTCTAGCACTGCTCAGTCAATCAACATGGAGTCTCCCTGAGTATACTATCAACATTATCATCTAGCTCATATCTATCCATCTTATCCACAAGGACAGTGTGACATAAGATGTCAAATGCTTTGCTGAATGTAATTCAGGGGATCTTATCAAGAGAATGTATATCATGTGAGATTACAGGCACAAGAAGATAGCACCCAAAGTTGCAGGGATGCCTACTTAGCTCAGTGGTCTGAGCTCCATATTAACAAGTCCCAAATCATAGGTGTGATCCCTCTGCAGAAAATTCTAGTTCATTTCCTCTAACTGAACCCTGAATCTGGTCAGAGACTGAACCCTAAACTCTGCCCCAGACTAAATCCTAATCCTGATCATCAACTAAATCCTGAACTTGGTACCTCCTTTTGTTGGACAGGGAAAATTAGCTGCAAATGTTGTCTGCTAAATAAGTATAAACTTGAGGAAGTTGCTAAAACTGTAAGCTACATCCTACAGAGGAAATAGGGGAAAAATAATAGCTAGCCTTTATGTGGTGCTTTAATGTTTGCAAAGCACACTACAAATATCATCTCATTTGGCCCATAGAGCAATCCTTGGAGGAAGGTGCTATTATTTCCTCAATTTACAAATAAGGAAAATGAGGTAAACAGTGACTTGCCCAGAGTCACAAAAGCAACTGAAGTAGTATTTGAACCCAGTCTTCCTGACTGCAGATCCAGTTCTCTATCTGCTGCTGGCTCTGGAGTCAAAGGACAGGGGTCCAAAATCCTACCTCAGAGTTTTACTACTTGTTTACTACTTATGATACCTTGGGGAAGTCACCTAACCCCTCCTAGGTCTAAGGTTCCTCATCAGAAAAATGAAGGAGTTGGATTTGTGGCCTCTGAGCTCCTTTCTGTTCGTCTGTGTCCTATGATTTCCCCAGTAGACTATTCATATCTTCAGAATAGAAGCTATTTTATTTTTATATCCTCAATATATATCTAGCCCAATGCCTGACAAATAGAGTTGCTTAATAAGTGCTGGTGATGGGTTATTTGAGCCTCTGATCTTATGTTCCTTTGTATGTCCCCTAGCACTCAGCTCAGGACTACTCCCATAACAGGTACAATCAATGTGTATTGATTGATTGATTGGTTGAGTTTACCCTTGACTGAAATACCACAAACAACTCAGACCCTCTCTGGCGCTGCTAAGACACTAGGACATTCAGTTAGTCAAGGCAAACAAGGGACTTCCAGTAGCTTCTAAGATTGAATGTTCTCCAAAGTTTGTGCTTTACCCTGGGGCAGCTTATAGTAGGGATCAGATTGATGATCCCCATGTCTGTGCCCTGATGTTCCCAACACTGACTCAGATTTCTGACAGACAGCTCAGGAAAGGTTTTGCAGCCCAGGAGGCAGTGCCACACAATCCAATACATCCTTGTCAGTAAAGGGAAAGCTAGGTGGCTCAGTGGATGGAGTGCTAGGCTTGGAGTCAGAAAGACCTGATTTCAGATCTAGCCTCAGACACTTACTATTTATGTGTGTGACCCTGAACAAGTCTCTTAATCTCTGCCTGCCTCAGTTTCCCCAAGCATAAAATGGAGTAATAATAGTACCCACCTCAGATGGTTGTTGTGAGGATCAAGTAAGTTAACATTTGTACGATATTTGCAAATTGCATGGCACAAAGTAAACACCATATAAATAATGATTATTGTTGCTATTATGGGAACAAGATTACCTCTTGAGACCTCTCTTGCTGTAGGATTCATTCAAGGGTGTTAGTAGATTAGGTATTTTCTATGAATCCACAGTACTCAGTTGACCTCTATTACTTCAGCTCTTCAAGGAGCTGTGCTTTGTTCTTTCACAGAGGGGAGCCTTTCATTGATTGAATTCAATCCCACCCAACCAACATTAATTCCTCCTAGGTAATCTTTATAAGTTTCTGGAACCAAAATAATTCATCAATTGGTATTCATCTTCCTAGTGATGATCTTCTTACCCCTTAACTAAACTGGAAGATCAGGTAAGAGTCCAACGTGGGGTCATGGGCAGTTGTTCAGTTGTTTTCAGGCATATCTGACTCTCTATAATCCCATTTGGGGTTTCTTAGCACAGATATTGGAGTGACTTGCTATTTCCTTCTCTAACTCGTTTTACAGATGACGAAACTGAGGCAAGCAGGCTTCAGTGACTTCCCCAGGGTCACGCAGATAGTATCTGAGGCCAGATTTGAACTCAAAAAGATGAGTTTTCCTGACTCCAGGCCCAGAGTTTTATTTACTGCACCACCCAGCTGCCCAGATTCTAGGGGAGCTATATGCTAATTCTAAGGTGACCACCAGCTATAATTTCATATGTTAATAAAATCCTGTTGGTCCCAATTCTCTAGTGTTTTCCCTTTTCATGAAGCTGTATAACGTCCTTATGTATCATATTTTATTTTCTGACAAAGCACAGATAAGCATACAGAGTTCAGTACAGAGTGGGTTATGACTTGATGGTGAGTTTGCCCAGGCCTGGCTCCCTGTGTTATTGTCAAACAAATTACAGAGAAGAGATTAATTTATTAAAATAAATTAAGAAGTTCCATTTGTTAACAACACATCCACCCCAAACCAAGAGATTGACCCTGCTTTGTTATTTGCCATCTGAGAGATTTTGTGCCCAAGGGCACCAAGCGCTGGAATTGTTGCCAAAGGGAGGAAGGTGGTGTAGGGATGTTTCTGCCAACCACATCCTAACACCAGGCAGCTGGAGTTGCTCCTGTCACATACAAAACTCTGGGGGGGGGTGCTAAAGTGTATGGGAAGCCTCTGGCTATAACCTGAACAGTCCCTGAGTCTCAGGGTTATGAAGGATGCTGCTGACTGAGAATGAGTGGATTTTGGAATGATGCCCTGACTGAAGGGAGAAAAATGATTCCATTTCAACCTGCTTTGGCTTTCATGAGATCCAGAGCTTCTATTGCCCTCCTGTGCTTATTGGACTTGGCATTCTTCATTTGTTTGTTCCTGGACAGAGTGAGGTTTCAGGTAGGGCAAGGGTTCCAGAACATTGGGCTGTTTCAGGAAGCAGAGTCTCCAGTGGAATCAGAGGAAAGAGTCTAGTTGCCAATGGAAACAGAACCCTGAGAAAGTTCAAGTGTTCATTGAGGGCCCAGGCATGGGGCTGACCTGTTTGTTTGCTTCCCAAATTCTCTGTAGAGCCAAAGAACCCAGCTGCAAATAGTCCAACCTCCCACCTTCCCATTCTTCTTTCCCTAATTCCCATCCTTTCCCTTCCTCCTCTCACCACATTTGCCCCTTTGAATCTCTTCCCTAACTTCCACCTCCGCTCACGTGTTGCCTCTGATGGGAATCCTACCCTGACTTCATTCATTGTGGGTGCTTTTTCCCTTCTCTAATGATGATACTGATGGTTATCAGCTTACATGTTGTATCTTCTGCCAGCTCTCTTCCCTTCCCTTGGTCCCCCTAGTCCTTTAGAATAAAGACTCTTTTTCTGCCTTATCATTGTTCTGCCAATTCCTAGCACAGAGTTTCCCCTCCTTTTCCTCATTTGCACTCCTTCAACAAACATTTCAGAAAATATCTATTAGAAACTACTATATTAAGGACATTATGTAAGGAAAACAAGGTTGTATACAGTAAGTAGTTTGATCTCAAAAGAACTTGTAGAAGGTTAGAACGAGGACAACAACATATATAAAAATAAGATTATAGGGAGAATGAGAAGTATAAAGAGACATCAGCAGGTGCCTTGAATGATAGGGCCAGGAATTTCTGCTTCACTTAATCGCAATGGGGAGGCACTGTATGATTTGTAAATTTTTAATTTTCAGTTTCAAGTTCTCTCCCTCTCTCTACAATTTCCCATCCATTAAGAAGGCAAGAAATATGATGCCTATCATACATAGGATGTCATGCAAAACATATTTCGACATTAGCCATTTTACAAAAAAAAAAAAAATAGGTGGGGCAGTCTGATAGTATGGAGGAAAGAAGTGTAGGCTTGGAGTCAGAAAGACTCACCTTCCTGAGTTCAAATCTGGACTCAAACACTAATTGTGTGACCTGTGTGACACTGGTCAAGTCACTTAACCCTATTTGCCTCTGTTTTCTCACGTTTAAATGAACTGGAGAAGGAAATGCCAAACCACTCCAGTATCTTTGCTAAGAAAATCCCAATGAAGAGGTCATGAAGAGTTGAGCGTGACTGAAATGACAGAAAAACAACAAAATATGAAAAGGAAAGTGAAAAACTAAGCTTCAATCTTCATTCAGAGTTCATCAATTCTCTCTTCAGATATGGATAGCATTTTTCATCTTGAGTCTTTTGGAATTCTTATGAATCCTTGTATTGATCAGAGTAGTGAACTCTTTCCTAGGTAATTATCATCACAATGTTGTTGTCACTGTTTACAATATGCTCCTGGTTCTGCTCACTTCATTTTGCATCAGCTCATATAAGTCTTCCCAAACTGTTCTGAAACCATCCCTTTTGTCACTTCTTACAACACAATAGTGTTCTATCACAATCATATACAACCACTTGTTTTAGCTGTTGCCTTATTGATGGATATCATCTCAATTTCCAATTCTTTGCTACCATAAAAAAGCTGCTATAAATATTTTTGTATATATAGATCAGTTCCCTTTTATCTTTTGTCTCTGGGATACAGAATTTAGTAGCAGTACTGCTGGGTCAGAAAGTATGCACAGTTTTTTTTTTTCAGTTTTTAAAAATTTATTTTTAGTTTTCAACATTCATTTCCACAAGATTTTGACTTCCAAATTTTCTTCCCTTCTCTTCCCTTCCTCACCCCCAGACAGTATTCATTCTGATTACCCCTTCCCCCAATCTGCACTCCTTTCTATCACATCTCTACCTTCCTTTATCCCCATCTCCTCTATTTTCTTGTAGGGCAAGATAGATTTCTATACACCATTACCTGTATTTCCTATTTCCCAGTTGCATGTAAAAATAATTTTTAGCATTCATTTTTAAGACTTTTAGTTCCAACTTCTCTCCCTTCCTCACTCCCCACCCATTCCCACTGAGAAGGCAAGCAATTCAATATGGGTTATAAATGTGTAATTATGCAAAAGATCTCCATAAAAGTCATGTTGTGAAAGACTAACTATATTTCCCTCCATCCTATCCTGCCCCCCATTTATTCTATTCTCTCTTTTGACCTTGTCACTCCCCAAAAAGGATTACCTCTAATTACCCCTCCTCATATTTGCCCTCCCTTCTACACCACCACACACACCCCTACTCTCCCCTACTTTCCTGTAGTGTAAGATAGATTTTCATACCAAATTGAGTGTGCATGCTATTCCCTCCTTAAGCCAAATGTGAAGAGAGTAAGCTTCACTTTTTCCCCTCTCATCTCCCCCCTTTTCCCCTCCATTGAAAAAGCTTTTTCTTTCCTCTTTTATGAGAGATAATTTGGCCCATTCCATTTCTCCCTTTCTCCTCCCAAAATATTTCTCTTTCACACCTTAATTTTATTTTTTTAGATATCATCCCTTCCTATTCAACTCATCCTGTCCCTGTGCCCTTTGTCTATATGTATATGATCCCTCCAACCACCTAAATACTGAAAAAGGTCTCAAGAGTTACAAACATTATCTTTCCATGTAGGAATGTAAACAGTTCAACTTTAGAAAGTGCCTTATGACTTTTCTTTGCTATTTACCTTTTCATGTTTCTCTTGATTCTTGTGTTTGAAAGTCAAATTTTCTATTCAACTCTGATCTTTTCATCAAAAATGCTTGAAAGACCTCTATTTCACCAAATGACAATCATTTTCCCTGAATTATTATATTCAGTTTTGCTAGGTAGGTGATTCTTGATTTTAATCCTAACTGCTTTGACTTCTGAAATAACATATCTCAAGCCCTTTTATCCCTTAATGTAGAAGCTGCTAGATCTTGTGTTACCCTCATTATATTTCCGTGGTACTCGAATTGCTTCTTTCTGGCTGCTTGCAATATTTTCTTCTTGATCTGGGAATTCTGGAATACAATATTCGTAGGAGTTTTCCTTTTGGGATCTGTTTCAGGAGGTGACTCCGTGGATTCTTTCAATATTTATTTTACCCTCTGATTCTAGAATATCAGGGCAGTTTTCCTTGATAATTTCATGAAAGATGATGAAAGAGTCTAGGCTCTTATTTTGATCATGAATTTCATGTAGTCCAATAATTTTTAAATTATCTCTTCTGGATCTATTTTCTAGGTCAGTTGTTTTTCCAGTGAGATATTTCACATTGCCTGCTATTTATTCATTCCTTTTTTATTATGAATCCTTTGTAATTATCTTGAATCATTTTATTAATTACAGTAGATAAGTCTTTCATGGTTGATCTATATTATAATATTAATGTTATCATGTATGATGTTCTTATGGTTCTGCTCTCTTCACTTTACATCAGTTCTTAGAAGTGTTTCTAGGTTTTACTGAAACCATTCCACCCATCATTTATTATAGTACAATTGTATTCCATCAAAATCATGTGCCACAACTTGTTCAGCCACTTGATTGCATCACCTCAATTTCTAATACTTTGCTACCACACACAAAAAAGAGCTGCTATAGATATTTTCGTATGTATAGATTCTTTTCATTTTCCTTTGCTCTCTTTGAATACAGACCCAGGAGAGGTATTAGTGGGCCACAATTTTATAGTCTTTTTGTTACGGTTCCAAATTGTTTTTTTACAACGTTGAACCAATTCACAAGTCCACCAACAGTGTGTTAGTGTCCCTACATTTCTACATCCCCTCTAGCATTTGTCTTCTTCTTTTTCTGTTAGGCTAGCCAGATCTAATATGTATAAGGTTGTACCTCAGAGTTGCTTTGATTTGCATTTTTCTAATCAGTAATTATTTACAGCATTTTATATAACCACTGATAACTTTGATTTCTTCTGAAAATTGCCTGTTCATATCCTTTGACCATTTATCAATTGGGGAATGACTCTTATTTTTTACAAATTTGACTCAGTTCAATATGTATTTTAGAAATGAAGTCTTTGTCAGAGAAATTTACTCTAAATCCCTCCCCTCCATTCACTTCCAGTTTTTCTTCTAATTTTGGCTGCATTGGTTTTGTTTATGTAAAACCTTTTGAATTTTGTGTAATCAAAATTATCCACTGTGCTTCCTGTGAGCCTCTCTGTCTCTTATTTGGTCATAAATTCTTTCCCTTTATCCATATATTTAACAGGAAAATTTTTCCATATTCTCATAATTTGCTTATGCTGTTACCATTTATATCTAAATTATATACCCATTTTGGCTTTATCTTGGTCCATAATGTGAGATGTTTCTGTATACTCAGTTTCTACCCCACTGATTTCCAGTTTTCCCAACAATTTTTGTGAAATAGTGAATTCTTGTCCTCAAAGCGTGGGACTTTGGATTCATTAAACACTAAATTACGATGGTCATTTATTACTGTATATCATGTAGCTAAGGTAGGCCACCACACACTGTTTCTTAGCTAGTACCAGTTTGTTCTGATGATTACCATTTTATAATACACTTTGAAATCTAAAATTGGTAGGCTATCTTCCTTCATACTATTTTAAAAATTGATTCCTGTGATATTATTGTCTTTTTGTTCTACCAGATAAATTTTGTTATTATTTCTTCTAGCTCTATAAAATAATTCTTTGGTAATTTGACTGATACAGCACTGAATAAGTAAATTAATTTAGGTAGAATTGTCATTTTTGTTATTCTGGCTCACCTATGAGCAATTAATATTTCTCCATTTATTTAGATCTGTCTTTATTTGTGTAAAAAGTATTTTGTAATTGTGTTCATATAATCCTTGGGTTTACCTTGACAAGTATACTCCCAAGTATTTTATACTGTCTGCAGTTATTTCAAATGGAATTCCATCTTTTATTGCTAGATTTTGTTGGACATTTATATACACATACATATATACACACATACATATACATAAACATACACACATACACATATATAATTGTTGTAGGTTTATTTATCCTGCAACTTCGCTAGATTTGTTAATAGTTTCAGCTAGTTTTTAATTTGATTCTCCAGAATTCCCTAGGTATACCATAATATTCTCTGCAAAGAGTGGTAGTTTTCCCTCTTTCTTGCCTATTCTTGTTCCTTCAATTTCTTTTTTTGCTATAGCTAAAGTTTATAGTATGATACTGAATACTAATTATGATAATGGACATCTTTGCTTTACCCTTGATCTTAATGTGAAGGCTTATAATTTATTCCCATTATTGACAATATTTGCTTTTGGCTTTAGATTGATACTGTTATTTTAAGAAAAGCTTTATTCCACTGTCTTCTGGTGTTGTTTTTTTTTTAAATAAGAATGGGTGTTATATTTTGTCAAAAGTTTCTTAGGCATTTATTGATATAATCATGTTGTTTTTGTTATTGATATGGTCAATGACGTTTATATTACTCCTAATATTGAACTAGTCCAGTATTTCTGGTATAAATCAAACCTGATATATGATCTTTGTCTTAAATTATTATAATCCCCTTGTTAATATTTTATTTAATTTTTTGCATCAATATTCATTAGGAAATTGATCTTTAGTTTTCTTTCTCTGTTATTGGGCTTCATAGGATACATATCGAAACCATATTTGCATCATAGTAGGAATTTGGTTGGACTTCTTTATCTTTTTCAAATAGTTTATATAGTATTGTATTAATTATTCCTTAAATGTTTGGTTGAATTCACTTGCAAATCCCTATGGTCCTAGGGATTTTTCTTAGGGAGCTTATTTATGACTTTTACAATTTTTTTCTAAGACAGGGCTGTTTAGGTACTCTTCTTCTTCTGCTGATCTGAGCAGTTTATATTTTTGTAAACATTTATATGTTTTACTTAGATTGTCAATTTTATTGGCATATAATTGGGCAAAATAGCTACTAATAATTGCTTAAATTTTGTCTTCATTAGTAGTACATTTACCCTTTTCATTTTTTGGTACTAATAATTTGGTTTCTTCTTTATTTTTTTTTTATAAAATTAGCAAATAGTTTATCTATTGTGTTTCCCCCCATAAAACCAGCTCTTAGTTTTATTTATTAATTCAATGTTTTGTAACTTTCAATATTATTAATCCTTTGATTTTCTGGATTTCTATTTTGGTGTTTAATTAAGGATTTTGAATTTATTTTTATATTTTTCAGTTGCATGCCCATCAATCAATCTGTACTTTCTCTTTTTTATGGATATAAGTATTCAGAGATAAAAAATTTCCTCTAAGTGCTACTTTGTTTGCATTCCACAAATTTTGGTATGTTTTCTTAGTGTTATCATTCTTTAATAAAATTATTTTTTCCATGATTTGTTCTTTGACCCACCAATTTTTAAAAATTAGATTATTTTATTTTAAATTAATTTTTCTGGCCTATGCTTGCAAAGCCCTTGAATGAGCATAATTTTTTAAAATTGCATTATGGTTTTAAAAAAGGTGCATTTGATATTTTTGCTTTTCTGGATTTGTTTGTGATTTTTTATACCCTAAATAACCTGGTCAATTTTTGTGAAAGTGGCATGACAGTTGAGAAAAAAATGTACCCCTTTCTATTCCCATTCAGTTTTCTTCTAGAAGTCTATCATATCTATCCATTTCCCTAACTTCTTTCTTAATTATTTTATGCTTAGATTTATCAAGTTCTCAGAGCCAAAAATTGAAATCCCCCACTGGTATAGTTTTACTGCCTATTATTCCCTCCTATCACTCTAACTTTTTCTTTAAGAATTTAGATGCTATGCCTTTGCTTCATAATTTTTTAGCATTGAAATTACTTCATTATCTAAGGGACCTTTCAGTAAGATGTAAATTTTCCTGATTGTCTCTCTTAATTAGATCTATTTTTGCTTTGTCTGAGATCATGATTACTACCACTTCCTTTTTTAAAATCTCAAGCAACCTAAACATAATAGATTCTGCTCGAGTACCTTATTTTAATTCTATATGTTTCTTTCTATTTCAGGTGTGTTTCTTGTAAACAATATATTATTCAATTCTAGTTTCTAATCTATTCTGATATCTCCTTTCATTTTATGGTTGAATTCATCCCATTCCTTCCTCTAAAGTCTGTTTTTTAAATTAATTTTTAGTTTTCATTATTCACTTCTGTAAGTTTTAAGTTTTCTTCCCCCTTCCTCCTTCCTCCTCAAGATGGCATGCAATCTGATATGACTCTACACCTACATTCCTATTAAACACATTTTCACATTGGTCATGTTGCAAAGAAGAATTATAATGAATGGGACAAACCATGAGAAAGTAAAAAACAAAACAGAAAATAGTCTCTTTTTCTCTGCATTCTGACTCCATAGTTCTTTCTCTGGATATAGATAGCATTTACCATCATGAGTCCTTTGGAATTGTTTTAGGTCTTGCATTGCTAAAAAGGACTAAGTCTATCAAAATCAGTCATCACACACTTGGATATTTCTGTGAAGAATGTTCTCCTGGTTCTACTCACTTCACTCATCATCAGTTCATATAAATCTTTCTAGGATTTCCTGAAGTCGGCCTGTTCATCATTTCTCCTAGCACATAGTATTCCATTACATTCATATACCACAACTTGTTCAGCTATTCCCCAATTCAGGCATCCCCTCAATTCCAGTTCTTGGCCACCACAAAAAGAGCTACTATAAATATTTTTGTATACATGGGTCCTTTCCCATTTTTATCATCTCATTGGGATACAGCTGCAGAATTGGCATTGCTGGGTCAAAAGGTATGTGCATTTTTATAGCCCTTAGGGCATACTTCCAAACTGCTCTCCAGAATGGTTGAATCAGCTCACAGCTGCAACAGTCTCCAACATTGATCATTTCCCTGTTTTGTCATGTTAGTCAATCTAATAGGTGTGATGTGGTACTTCAGAATTGTTTTGATTTGTATGTCTCATCAATAATGATTTAGAACATTTTTTCACATGATTTCAGAGGGCTTTAATTTCTTCCTCTGAAAATTGCCTGTTCATATCCATTGACCATTTATCAATTGGGGAATGACTTGTATTCTTATAAATTTGACTCAGTTCTCTATATATTTTAGAAATAATACTTTTATCAGAGACACTAGTTATAAAAAGTCTTTTCCCACTGTTCTACTTCCCTCCTCTTCTTCAATGTATTGATTTTATTTGTGTGAAACCTTTTCAATTTAATGTAATCAAAATTATCCATTTTGCATTTCATAATGTTCTCTATCTCTTGTCATAAATTCCTCCATAAATTTGACAGATAAACTAGTCCTTGTCCCCCCCACTTTATTTATAGTATCAGCCTTTATACCTAAATTGAGTACCCATTTGGACTTCATTTTGGTGTACAGTGTCAGACATTGGTCTCTGCCCAGTTTCTGTCACACTATTATCCAGTTTTCCCAGCAGTTTTGTCAAAGACTGAGTTCTTACCCCCAGAAGCTGGGGTCTTTGGGTTTATCAAATAGTAGATTGCTATTATCATTAACTACTGTGTCTTGAGTACCTAACTTATTCCACTGATCTACCCTTCTATTTCTTAGTCAGTACCAAGTAGTTTTGATGATTGCTGCTTTATAATACAATTTACTAAAACTGTAATACTGGTATAGTTAGGCCAACTTTCCTAGCATTTTTTTTCACCCATTCCCTTGACATGGACCTTTTGCTCTTCCAGATGAATTTTGATATTATTTTTTTCTAGCTCTATAAAATAATTTTTGGTAGTTTTGTATGGCACCGAATAAATGAATTAACTTGGGGAGAACTGTCATTTTTATTACATTGCCTACCCACAAGCAACTGCTGTTTTTTTTCAGTTATTTAGATTTGACTTTATTGCATGAATAGTGTTTTGTAATTGTGTTCATGTAGTTTCTGGGTTTGTTTTGACAGGTGGATTCCCAAATATTTTATAATGTCTACAGTAACTTTAAATGGGATTTCTCTTTATATCTCTTGTTACTTGGCTTTGTTAGTAATATATAGAAATGCAGATGCTTTGTGTGGGTTTATTTTGTATCCTACAACTTTGCTAAAGTTGTTGATTATTTCAAGTTGTTTTTTACTTGATTCTCCAGGATTCTCTAAGCATATCATCATGTCATCTGTAGAGTGTGATAACTTAATTTCTTCTTTGACTATTCTAATTCCTTCAATTTCTTTCTCTTATTGTTAAAGCTAACATTTCTGGTACTATATTGAATAACAGTGGCGATATTGAACATCCTTGTTTCACCCCCTGATCTTATTGAAAATGCATCCAGCTTATCCCCATAATATATAATACTTGCTGAAGGTTTTAGGTAGATGCTACTTACCATTTTAAGGAAGGCTCCATTTATTCTGATGCTCTCTAGTGTTTTTAATAGAAATGGGTGTTGTATTTTGTCAAAATGTTTTTCTGCATCTATTGAGATAATCATATGGTTTCTATCAGTTTTGTTGTTGATATGATCAATTATGCTGATAGTTTTCCTAATACTGAACCAGCCCTGCATTCCTGGTATAAATCCTAATTGATCAAAGTGTGTTATTCTTGTGATAAGTTGCTATATAAAATCTGTTTTGCTTCTGACCACTGCCTCCCTTAATCATCCCTGTGCTCACCCCAACACCCATTTCTTTCATCCCCTTCCCCTCCTACTTCTCCATTCAAGTGTTCGAGTTCAGGTGTTGCCCCTCTATTTCCCTGTCCACTGTAAAAGCTTTTCCTTCTTGCCTCTTTTATGCCAGCTCGTTTACCCCATTCTTCCTTTTCCTTACCTCTTCTCCCTTTACATCTTTCTCACTCCTCCATTTTTTCCCAACCATCTCAATATATTTGGCTCATGCCTATTCACTCTACATAGAGTCCTTCTAACTACACCAATGATGATAGAGTTCTTCAAAATTACGTATCATCTTCACATTTAGGAATGTCAAGAATTTAGCTTATTAAATCCCCTATGATTCCTCTTTCATGTTCACCTTTTTATGCTCCTCTTGAGCCTTGTGTTTGAAAGTCAAATTTTTTTATTTGGTTCTGGTCTTTTCAGAAGGAATGCTTAAAAGTCCTCTGTTTCATTAAATATCCATTCCCCCTGCCCCCCCGCAAGAATTAGGTTCATTTTTGCTGAGTAGGCTATTCTTGGTTGTAATCCTAGTACTGTTACCTTTTGGAATATCATTTTCCAAGCTCTCTACTCCTTTAACATGTAAACCACTAAAGCCTGTATGCTCCTGACTGTGGCTGCATAATATTTAAATTGTTTCTTTGTAGATATCCAAAACTTCAGGCATTTTTGCCATGCTATTGACAGCTAGTTCTGGAAGTCTGTAAGTTTTCAGTGCTTTCAAGGTGGTATTATCTGGGAGAAATGTGTGATCACTGCTCTCCTAGTCTGTGCTCTGATCCTTATCCATGTAAAGGCCTGCTCTCTTGCAGCAGTAAGCACCAACACTCCTATCCATCTTAACCAGTGCCAGATTGTTTTGATGATTAACACTTCATAATATAGTTTATGGGCAGGTGGTGAAATGGATAAAGTGCCAGGCCTAGTCAGGAAGAGATGACTTCAAATCTGGTCCCTGACACTTACTAGCCGTGTGCCCCTACGTAAGTCACTTACCCCTGTTTGCCTCAGTTTCCTCATGTGTAAAATGAACCAGAGAAGGAAATAGTAAACCATTCCAGTATGCTTGCCAAGAAAACCCCAAATGAGGTCTTGAAGAGTCATTCATGACCAAAAAAGCAACTGAACAACAACAAAAATATATTTTGAGATTTGATACTGCTTGTTTAAAATCCAATACTGCTCCCACTATAGTTGAGTTTTTTTTTTAACTAAAGGAGTAATTTAATCAAAGTGTTTTTCCCATCTCTCCCCTCCTTCCTCTCTCTCCTTCACTTGTTCTTCTCCCTCTCTCCTTCTTTCCCTTTGGACAACTTCCCCAAACAGGAATAAGGAACTTCAGTCTCATGGTTCCAGGGCCCTAGTAACTTCTCCCTCTGCCCCAGTGTGCTGCATAGACAACCTCTCTTTAGGTTGAGCTTTTTATTCCAGTTATCCTCTATTGACCACTGGAGGCACACCCTGTGTGGTACTGATAAAACAAGTATTGTCTCTATTTCAAAGATTAAGGAATCAGTACCGCAATTTTGAGTGACTTGCCTAAATTCACAAGGCCGGTTTTTTTTTTTTTTGACAGAGCTGTGTCTGGAGCTAAAATTTCTTGATTCTTTTAGCTCTGCATTTTCCAGCAGGCCACTTTCAAAATATATTATCAAGACTGATTCTGCCCTCTTGGTGAGAGAGTCACCCTGCTTCTCTGTAGTTACATGAGGGAGCTGGACCTAATTACAATAAGCTGACCTTGGAATTTACTGGAAACATTATTTTTTCTCTCTGGGTTTACTGGTCAGGATTCCTGTGGATGCCATGGTATTGACAACTGAGATTAGCCAGTCACATGAATACTCATAGCTGGTAACAGTGGTGAAAATACACAATGGAAACTGAGACTAGTCAAATATTAATAAGTAGAAAAACCAGAGATGAATGAATGAATGTTTCAAGAGATGGTCACAGCTGATATATCTATTGTCATCCTTCATCATCCTGATGATGAGCTTCTCTGTGATTTTATCCTAGGTTGCTTTTGTTTCAACTTTTCTTTTTATTCTGCTTTTTTGGTGCAATACCTCCACATATATGAGCTAAGCAGTTACCTGAAGGACAACCCTGTTATGCTGCATGTTGCACATGTAGAGAGAGAGATGGATTCTGGTTGTCTGAGAGACTCCTTTGAAATGCTAACATATCCAGCCATAGCAGTTCTGGACCCTGCCTGCTCCTCCCCAAGTAAACTTTTGAAAGTGCTAGCAGGCTTTCTCTCACTCTCTGTAAAGGCAGAAATTATACTCTTCCTTGGGGTTGGGATGAGCTAGATTCCATATATTTATCTATGCCTTACTCAGACTAGTCACATATTCATATTAGAATTCTACCACCCAAACATATTCTAAACTGATTCCACTGTTTCTTCTCATCACTCACGATTGATTCAGTTTAGACTCATATCTGTCTGACTTTGTGTCCTTTATAGAAGGTATAGAAATAAGACAGAGAGGACAGTAAGGACAGTCACAATGTAGCCAGAATTGGAAGCCTCAGTCTCTCCAACATGTTCCATTTCAACCTCCCCCCGCCCAAACCCCAACTATTCAAAACCAAGGGAGGGTAGCCCAGGAGGTGCTCCCAGGCATACTCTCTAGGAAGAAATTGACTTCTATTTGTCAGCCACAGTCACTAGGGCACTGAAAAATTGCCGTTTTGTGTGGTCTCCCAGGGGCTATTCCCATGCCCCCACTGGACTCCGTGGCAGCCTGGTTCAGCTATGGGGAGTGATAGGCTCACAAACCTGCTGGCATTTCTCACCTCATTAGTTTCTAATTGCCTGTCACTTAGCTGGGGCATCTGTTGCTTCTTGTAAAATTAGACCCTTCCTGCCTATCAGGAGGCATATTAATAAGTTGTGTTAAAAATAACAAACATTTTCCAGTGATGGCTAAGAGGGGGTGGACACCTGGAGTTTTGAGGGCAAGTTTCCTATGGGTCTGTAATGGCAGGATCACAGGTATATTTACAGAAGGATGAAATGTGCCATCTTTCTTTAACACACATTCCTGCAATCAATCATTGGATAAATATTTCTTAAAAGAGCTCTACATTTATTTCTCAGTGTGCTCTGCTCCATAGGAGAGATAGAGTTGAAAAAAAAAAAAGCAAACCTTGATTGATCTCTGCCCTCAGGCATGTCCAGGAAAGGGGAAGAGAGGGAATAAATACATATATATGTGCTGATCCACATGTACAGTACATTTTGTTCACAGATACATATTTATGAATTTTGGGGGGTCAGAATGAAGGGCCAATCTGGGGCCAAGCATTAGGAATATGCTATGGCCAGAATCAGGATGCACTCTGGGTTAAAGGTTTAGGGCTGAATCCATGACTAGGGTTTGGGCTAATTTGTGTTTGGGATTATGGTCCAAACCTATGATTGAGGTAAAGATTACATTTATGATCAGAGTAGGGCTCACCCCATGCCTAGTATTAGGACAAATAGGTTCATACACTTAGAGTTAGAAGTCTTATAATTGAATACTCTAATTATCTTTTTTCTGAATACCCTAATTATCTAGTTGAGGAAACTGATGCACATAGAGATTAAATGATTTGCACAAATCCCCACATATAGTAAGTAGATGTGGGATTCAAATACAGTTTTTTTAACCATGAGATCATTTACCACTTCTTCTAAAGGTCTGAGTTGAGTAACTCTGACCACTTCACCATGTAGTTCTCTTTTCATTGTTGCCATGTCTGGGTCTGAGAGATTTCACCTCTGCCCCTTCACAGTTAAGCCCAGGGAATGAATCCTTGAACAACTTTTGTACCTCTACCAAAATATCCCTAGTGGCAGTAATTTCTTCATCAGAGAAACTTTGCTGTTATTTCTCCCAGCTTGCCATCTCCCCATGAGCTGATAAGGGAGAGAAGGTCAGGTTTACCCCTCTACACCATGACTCAGCCCTTTGTCACTTCTCCAACTCTACAGCCAAGCAGGAACTTTCACCCACCCTCCAAAAGGCCAACTTTAGGGTTTGGTTTGTAGTCAAGGAAAAGAGCCAAGCTAGTTTGACCATTCTGAACTGGTTCCATAATCCTGGCCTCCTTAACACTGAACTCCAAAGACTAATCAAACATCTCTGAGATTTAAGGATTCCTCTGAGGTCAGTCATTTTGCATCAGCCAGAGCTGAATACCCATCAGTCAGAGCCTTTCCTGATGAGGGCCCAGATTCAGTAAGATGGGAGCATCAAATTGCAAAAATCAGCCTATAAGATTGAGGAGAAGGGAAAAGAGATAGCCACCTCCTTTCCTGCCTTGGAGTCCTAGAAATTTATAATGCTAAGCCCCATTAAGGACCAGTACCCCTACCCTCTTTGGCACATTCTGTAGCATCCCAGCCTCTACTAGCCAAGGAGAAGGTGGCAGGGCAAAGGAGAGGAGGATGCCCTGGAGATTTCCAAACCCTTCTTCTATGCACTGAGAGAAAAAATAGAGCTGGGTACAATTGATCTGACTTACAAAATTGATATAAGACCACTGTAAGATTTGGGTTGACTTTATAACTTAGAAAAAATCAGGTGCTGTGTGATCTTTGGAATCACTGACAGGGTTTTACATCTTCATTTTAGGGAGACTGGGCCCACACAGGAAAGGAGGTGCCACTAGAGCTCTAAGGTCCCTTCTAGCTCTAAGCTTCTATGAATCTGGGAGGCAGTGAGTTATTGAGCAGGAAGATATTTAGCATTTCCAAGGCAATTCCATAAAAATCAGGCCAGTACATCACTGCTGATTTAATGGTCATGTCTGAAGGAACGTTAGCTGTGATTTTTAGAAGCAACCCGTGAAAAAGCATTGCCTTTAAAAGTAATGTACGTGTGACTGTGGCATCCAGGCAGTGGGAAGGTTTGCAAGGCTTTTATGGACCCCATATATGTACTGTCTCTGTGCCCTCAATCTGTCTCTTGTGTCAGCGCAATAACTGGGTATTACACAATCATAGAATATTAAGGGCTGGAAGGGACTTCAGACATCATTAGTTACAACACCTTCATTTTAGCAATGAAGAAGCACCAGCCCAGAGGAGGGAAGGGGACTGCTGGAGGTCACCAGCTAGTAAATGGCTGAGCTGAGTCTTGGACTTGGGTCTTCTGACTTTGAGCCCAGTGGTATTGCCACTGTTCCTCCCTGGGTCGTGCAGATGGCATATCTCAATGGACAAAACTCACACATGGATCACAAGCTTACTTCTTTCTCTTTCCTTCAGAAGGAAGTTACTGGATCATGTATTTTCCACTATACTACACCATCATCCTTCTAGGAGAGGCCTCTCAAGTGACATGTTCCTCATGGCAAATCTTAGAAGCAAATGAAATTGGTACTTCCCCATCTCCTATTAATTTTCCGTTCCCTCCTCTTGGCATCACTGACCCAGATCTCTCCTCCATTCCAGCTGGGCCAAAGCATTTAACTGGGCCATCCCATTCTTCAGATCTTTTCTCTTCATCAAAGTTTATCTGTCCTGTTATCAGCATACAGCTTACAAAGGACACCATGGGAGACATACTGAAGTCATTATCAGAATTATCTTAAACTTCTAGGATTTAGAGCTAGAATAGATCTTTGAGATAGTTTGGTCAAACTTCTACCCCTATTTAATAGGTGATGATGATGGCCCTGAGGGGACATACTGCACCCTTAAATTGGCTTGGGTGAATATCTAGGGAGAGTGGAAAGAATTGTAGAACTGGTAACAGCACTATTTTCAGTCCCTATTGTTTTTCTTCCTTGAGAGAGACCATCTCTATATTCTTGAGCAAAAGCTTGAATGTGAAAGCCCTAAGTTAGCAATAAAGAGAACTGACTTCAAAGTAACCACAGTTATCACATCCTTGTTCACAGTAGGTGCATCAGAAATCTGAGGGCACATTCTGTGTGTAGGGTACCTTTGGGAGATACCTAGAACAAGCTTCTTTTTCTTTTGTCCTCTTAGAATCCTGCCACCTTTCCTCGTTCTGGAACACCTTCATTATTAATGTTATCTCTCTTCTACAATTATCTGGCATTTTAAAAAATCTGTGTGAATGCTGGATTCAGTGGTGTGCTGGAGCTGACTAGTATGGTCAGTCAGCTGATAATTAAATTTTCAGCATGATGGATTACTGACTAGTATGATCAGTCAGCTGATAGTTAAATTTCCAGCATGATGGATTACACTTCAGAAATGAGCAAATGCTATAATCAAGACGATTTTTTGGTTGATTGTCTGGACTGAAGGTGATAGAGGAAATGTTAATGATATAGATAAAACTTGAAAGTATTTACAGTTTTTCTTCTGGAAAGCTGGTTATCAAACATTTATCAGCTCATCCCTGGCTATATTTCCCTCATTCTTTCCTTAGAATGTAAAATGTAAGTTACTGGAGGGCATTGATGCATATTTTTTGTATCTCCAGAACCTAGTAAAATGTGCATTACAATTTTAGTTGTGGAAAGGGGGAAACATAGACCTGAAGCAACATTAAGATACGGAACCTGCAGAGGATACTCCCTCTATGATACTGACTGGCAAAGCTTCTGTAACTGATAGACTTAGATAGATGCCTGGGGACGTAAGAGATTAAGTGTCTTTCTCAGGGGATTATACAGCCAGGATGTGTCCACAGCAGGTGTTGAACCCAAGTCTTTCTGGCTCTAAGGTCTTATACCTGTTTCTCTGTTTTACATATAAGTTATTCAATAAATGTTCCAGCCAATATCTATTCAATTCAACCACTGAATTGAATTGAATGAAGATGAAGCCTGTGGGCACGAAGAAAATAATACCATTTCAGTTGAAAAATTCTCAACAAAAGTTTGTCAAGGACCAAAACAGGATTGCAGGAATCTAGGCCCAACCAAATATGCAGAGGTAGTCTGTGCCTCACAGATCGCAATCTGGTAGAACCCAAACCACACAGCACCTCCGCCCCCTCCACCCCATTGAATGCACCCTCCCTCCCTAAGAAGGTGCTTTTTTCTTCTTAGAGAAGAATCAGAACTGCTCTGTAAGCAAGCACTGGGTTTATATAGAAAAGGAACAGATGTTTGTAAGGCTACATTGGAACAGAGAGAGATGATCCAAATAAATAATCCTTCTTCATAAACATCCTTGGACGGGAAAGCTGGGGTGCCAATAAAACTATACATTCTGCAGTTTGGAGATAATATAAAGCTGGAGAATGAGGTATGACTGGTTAGCTTGGCAAGGCAGGTTGGTCTGGGGGAACTCGTTCTCTCCTCAGTTTGTCTCAGATCTCTTTTCTCTGTCTCTGTCTCTCTCTCTTCCCTTTCTCTCCCTCTCCCTTTTTTCCTTTATTTTCTTTCTTCCTCTCTCTCTCTCTCTCTCTCTCTCTCTCTCTCTCTCTCTCTCTCTCTCTCTCTCTCTCTCTCCTCTCCCTCTCTCTACCTTCTGTCTCTCTCTTTCTCTTTTTCCCTATTTCCATCTCTCTCTTTCATCACCCCACTCTTCTTTTCTTCCCTATTCCTTTCCCCAGGGAGTTCACTGTGAAGATCCTTATCATCTCCCTCCAGCAAGGTGTTTCAAAGAATCACATTGAAATCAGTCTAATAGGATGTAGGGAAAGAAATCTTTGATGTTCTGTCAAGAAATCACCTAATAGGCTTTTATTAGGCACTGAGTTAGACACTGGGGACACAATGTTAAAAATGAAACAGTGGCTGTCCTCAAGGAGTTTACGTTCTATCAGAGGAGTATGAACACATGTAAGTATGTATACATATGTATTTATTATATATATATATCAGAAACTTTCATTTTGCTTTGTGTTCATATGGCATATGTGTATATATGTGTGTGTCCCACATATATGCATATTTACATATGTTGTATATCATATACACATATGTGGTATGGACTAGATCTGTGTTTTTTTTTTATTTTAGGAAACTCTTCTGGGTAAGGAGACTCTCTCTATCACTTCAGGTCTGTGTTTTCTCTGCAACAGAGCTGCTTAAGATACTGAGACATTAAGTGACTTGCCCAGGGTCACACACTCACATCTACTCTACTCTGTTGGTTTTGGGTATGCAAACTATATGTAAAATAAATACACAACAATTTGGTTAGGAATGTTCAGGGAGTGTGAGGAGGGCTAGGGTGGGGAAAATTTTTTTAAAAAGTCTCAATTGAGCTGAACTTTAAAGAAACCTAGGGATTGAAAGGGATGGAGGTGAATAAGGAGTGCATTCTCAATGTGTGTGTGTGTGGGGGGGGTGGGGCAGCCAGTTCAAAGGCCCAAAGGAGATGGAATGAATGTGAGCAGAAAAGGAGCAACACCACTAGTTTGGTTCAGTCATCATGTGTTAAGGGGCACATGACTTGACAGGGAGGTTGGAGCCAGCTTGTATGTACTGGGCTTATATTTAGTCAGAGAAGCAATAGGGAGCAACTGGGGTTTTTGAGCCAAGAAGCAACATGGTTGGATGCATACTTCAGGAAAATCACATTGGTACGGAATTATATGGAATAGAGTGGGGAGTAATTTGAGACAAGGAGAACCAGTGAGAATATCATTCAAATTGTTCAGTCCAAAGGTCATAAGGGTGTATTAGGATGGTTTGGTATAAGTGGAGAGAAAGATGAGTGAAAAATATGTTGTTTATGTAGAATCAACAAGATACGGTAACTGATTGTGTATAGGGAATGACAGAGAACGAGGCATTCAGGACTCTGGGAGAATAGAAGGGTGGTGAGAACTTTACATAAAATAGGGAACTTCTCAGGAGAGATGGATTTTGGAGAAAAGATAATGAGTTCTGTTTTAGACATGTTGAATTTGAGATGGCTATGGTACATCCAATTAAAAATATCTAATAGGCAAATAGCGGTTTGAGACTGAATCTCAGAAGAGAGACTTGGGCTGGATATAGAGATTAAGGCGCCATCTAAATAGAGGTGATAATTGAATCCATGGGAATTGATGAGGTCACTAAGAGTGCAGGGAAAGAAAATGAGAGTGCCTGAGACAAATCTTTGGTGTATAACCACAGGTAGGGAGTAGGACATGGACAGCGAACCAGCAAATGAGACTGAAGAGTGACCAGATGAGTAGGAGGAGAGAACACTATCAAGGGAGATGAGAGAGGAGAGTGTATTCAGGAGGAGAAAGTGGATCACAGTGTCAAATGCTACAGAGATATGCTGGAAGATGACGTCTGAAAAAAGGCATTTCAGATTTGACATTTCAGAGGTCATTAGTAGCTTTGGACAGAGAAATTTTAGTTGAGTTATGAGGATAGAAGCCAACTTGCAAAAGATTGTGGAGTGAGAGAAGAGCCAATGAAAGAAAGGAATGTAGACAGCTTTTGTGGGGGGAGTTTGGCTGAGAAAGGCAGGAGGATATAGTATAATAGCTTGAGAGCTTGAAGGAACGTTAGGGTAAAATGAAGTGGATTTTTTGGGGGGTTATGGGAAAGACCTGTGTGTACTTGTAGGCAGCAGTTAATTAGCCAATAGCTAGGGAGATATTGGAGATTAGAGAGACTGGCCACAATTAGGAATGATCTGTGGGAGGAGAAACAGAGGGTGGGACACATGGGTACAAATGAGGGACCAGCTCTTAATCAGATACAACGAATTAAGTAAAATAAGTAAAAGATAATAGTTTTCCCCCCTAAAATGAGTTTCATTTGGTTGGAAATAAGAAATCACTAAAGGTCTGAAGCAGACTAGTACCCTTGTGTCACTCAAAGCTTTCTGACTTCCTTGTCTGTAACAAACCCACTCTTTTCCAAGTAATGCAAACTTGCAACACTGGGGTCACCTTTGACCCTTCCCTCTCTCTTTCATCCCTCATTCAATCAGTTGCTAAGTCCATTCCATGATTTTCTACATCTGTTTCCTTCTTTCTATGCCAATTGAGACTGCTCTAGTTCAAGCCCTTATTATTTATCACCTAGACTATAGTAATAGCCTTCATCCAGGGCTCATGGCCTTCTTTCCAATATCATATTGCATTGGCCGCTAGATTAATCTTCCTGGTGCATAATTCTGATCATTTCACTCCCCTGTCCAAAGCTTTCAATGCATCTCTGTTGTCTGCTGAGTAGATTCAATCCAACAGTGATTTATTAAATGCCCACTATATGCTAGGCACTGCAGATTCCCAACCAAACACAAATAAACTCTGTGCTCAACACCATGTGCAGAAAGCCTGAGTCCCACCTTCTTCGTTCTTATCTACATGTTCATTCTTAGGCAGCCAGTGAATAGACTGTGGGACTTAAAGTCAGGAAGCTTGAATCCTGCCTCAGGCACTTTCTAGCTGTATGACCCTGGGCAAGTCATTTAACCACTCTGTGCCTCAATTTTCTCATCTGTAAAATGGGGGTAATATTAGCACCTACTTCCAGGGTTGTGAGGACCAAATGAAATAAGTAAAGCATTTTGTAAACCTTAAAATAACCTCCAAATCTTATCATCATCATCATCATCATCATCACCATTGCTATCGACTATTATTATGGACAATTATGAACTGTTATTGCTACTATTATTACAATTCTCTAGACTACAATCAGGCTTGCCTTCTTATGATCCCCTGAACATGCTTCACTCTTTAGGATCCCCTTGTCTTTGATCTCACAGTTTCCTGTGTTTGAATGCCATCCCTGCTTCATTAGAATCTCTACTATCAACACTGTACCCATCTCTAAAAGCTGACTGCCTTCTCTTTGAAATCTTTTCTGACAGCTCTGGTGGGTAATGATCTCTCCATCATCCAGCACGGAGACAGATTAAGGTCCTGGCTTTAAGACTTAATAGCTGTGTGATTCTTGACAAGTCACATAACTTTTCTGAGCCTATAGATAGAGCTAATCGATCCAATAAGCACTTATTAAGTGTTTACTATGCCAGACACTGTAGCTAGTATACAAAGATAAACATTAGGCAATTTCTATATCAAATGAGATTACATTCTCCTGGGCAAGGATGGGGAAGGATATAGCATGTACATACATAAGACAACACTCTATACATATGCACACATCTGTACACATATATGTATATCTAACATAGACATATTTATATATAAAATTATGTATATAATATAGACATGTGTCTGTATTATATATTGCATGTTTGTGTATGTATATGTATGTATATATGTGGGCATATATGTGTGTGTATGTATAATTCACAAGACCTGTGATCTCATTGGTGTGTTAAATTCCCAATGAGTAAACTCTCTCCCCCAAAGAAGAACAGCAGTTGTTCCACAAGTTCTAGTACAGGGGTAGGGAACCTGTGGCCTCAAGGACATATGTGACCCCTCTCTTTCTCAAGTGAGGTCCTTTGACTGAACCCAAACTTCAGAATCAAACTTCACTTTGGATTCAGTCAAAGGGCCACACTTGAAGACTTGGAGGGCTACATATGGTCTTGAGGCCTCAGGGGCCCCATCCTACTCTAGTCTAAGAGAGCTATCTTGGAGCACCAAGAGGTAAGGAGACTGGCCCAAGGTCACACAGCCATATTATGTGTCAGAAGTAGAATTTGAAGCCAGGTCTTCCTAACTTTGAGAGCAGCTCTCTATCTATTTAATAATTGCTCTCAAATGCAAGATTTATACAAAATAAATGTGAAATAATTTTGGTATGGATGTGGGAAGAGGTACTCTGAATTAGGGGTAATCAGCAGAGGCTGCTTGTGGGAGAAGCCAAGTCTTGGAGGGAGACAGGGATTCCAGGAGGTAGAGTTAAGGAGTGAGAGCATTCCAGGCAGGAAATTGAATGTTGTACACAGAGAGCAACTAGCAGGACAATTTTGTGGGAACATAGAAGGTCATGAGTGGGAATAATATGTAATTCATCTGGACAGCGCAATGCTGGATTGCAAAGCACTTTAAATACTGACAGAAGAGCTTGAATTTTATCCAGAGGCAATAGGGAGTCACTGAAAGTTCTTAGGCAGGGGAGGTAGATGCTATTATTATTATTTTCATTTTACAGATGAGGGAACTGAGGCACAGGGAGTTTAAGTGACTTGCCCAGGGTCACACAGCTAGTAAGTATCTGAGACCATATTTGAGTCTTGACTCAAATATTCTTGACTCCAGGTTCAGCACTCTAACTGCTGGACCAGTAGCCTGCCTCCATAGGATGCTTTTGGTTCTCTGTTGAGCAAGGAGTCTGAACTATCTGGTCTTTCATTTTATTTCTTAATTGTTTTTTCCCTCAGTGATGTATGGTCAGAGAAGCAGGATAAGGTTCACAAATATTCCCCAGACCTCCCGTCTTGTGCAGCGTTGCTGTTCGTTCTGACTGTCTCCAGCCAAGTATTGGGGAAGGCTTTGTTCTGTCCTTAATCAGAAACACAGGTGATGTTTGTACTAGAAAGTCACTTACCCCAGAGCCCATCAGCTGGTGTGGGTCTAGATGTCCTTGCCAGTGCTTGTGCTTACCGAAGATTTAATTATATTAAAGAAATGAGTTGAGGTTATTCTGACCCGAGATGTGCTTTTACAAGCCAATCAAGGTATTTTTCTCAAGGTACTTGCCAGATGAATTGTCTTATCAAGGGCTCTCTGGTTGAGGCCTGAAGAACAAACCTGTAATTTCTATTCAAGCAAGCTAGAGTAGAGTGGAAGGTTTTCTGAACTCCTTGGGTCTAATTAATCTTTGTAAAATCTCTATTCCCACATCTCTGTTCTTGTGGCCCTGGGAAGATCAAGTGACCTTGAGTGGAATGACTGCGTGAGATAACTGAGGGGCAGAGTAGCAATGCGGATAGAGCTCTGGATGGCGTGGAAGTCCATTCTCTGACACTAACGAGCTCATGTTGCTTTATCTCTCTGACTTCAGCATAACATAGACTCAGAATCACAGATCTAGGAGAAATTTCAGAGACCATCTAGCCCATCTGCTTTTATTTTACAAAAGGGAAACTGAGACCCAGAGAGGCTTGCTCAAGGTCATGTAAGTGGTATGTTTTAAAAAAGAAATTTGAACCCTGGCCCTCCGAGGGCCAATTTTTTCCCCACTGTACCATGGTCCCTCTCCCCTGGTAGGCTGCTTTTTGAATTATTTCTGGAATATCTTATAGTCACAAGGATCTCAGTCTGATTAAATAATAATTGGACACTCTGGGAACATTTTTAGAAAACAAGCTTCTAGCTGAGTATCTTGTGACCAAAGAAATGAGACACTTGAAGGGAATACACACACACACATATACACACATGTATATTTATATGTATATATATATGTGTGTGTTTAAATAAATATATAGATAACCAGATATATAGATATGTATGTCTATACATATATGTATATGTGTATATATGTATATGAATATATATCCAGATACATAGATATGTGTATATACACACACATGCACACACACACATTTTCTTTCCTATAGCCAAGCCACACTTTGTCCTCCCTGCTTCTTCTGCTTCTGTAATTTAGAATCCCAGCAGTGCATCTGCCTCCACAGATCTGTCTCCTCCTTCTTTTCCCATCCGGCCTCCCTGGGGGACGGTCAGTGTGACAATGCCCAGAAGGTCCACTGCTCAGCCTCTTCTCCCCTTCTTTCTGTGACTCCAGTCCATCATGTTTCATATGGAGACAAAGGTTGAGAGCAAAAGTCTGCTCCTCTCTCCATCTCTGCCATCTCTCCTCCTCCCACTTCTAATTACTGCCCACAAGGAGGCTGGGGATCTTTTTTTGTATCATGGGCAACTTGACTTAGCACAAATAAGTATATACTGCAGAGAGCAGGATCTTATGGGATTAAAAATGTTGCATATTTATAAAAAGCTCCCATGAAAGTATGACCCTCGTGGTCCCCCTTGCCCCCTTTACTCTGTCCTGCATGCATACCCATTTGTCTAACCCTAGTTTCAGTTCTGAGTTCTGGGTCCCAGTGGGAAAGTAGGACAGGGGCATCTTCCTTGGAAGCCACAGGTATGTCTGGCTTTATAAGTCAACTAGGTGTTGATTGAGGCATATTTTCAATTCACTAGAGGATTTCTTATTTAAGGAAATGAGCATTGAAACAGTTCCTATTACATACTAGACACTATGCTAAGTCCTTTTACAGTTTTTATCCTCACAACAACCCTATGAGGTAGTTGCGGTTACTATTCCAATTTTACAGATGTGGAAACTGAGGTACAAGTCTTCTGTAAGTGACTAACCCAGGGTCAAGTAAGTGTCTTAGGCTAGATTTGAACTCAGGCTTTTCTGTTTCCAGATTCAGAACTGTGCTACCAGCTGCCCCTAAATTTAAATGAATTCTTTGACGAATCCTGCTCTAAAATGAAGATTTCTTTTTGTGGGAGAAACTTTCGCTCTTAATGCAGACACAGAACAAATACCAAAAGGTCACAGCATCCCCACCCCTGTCAGGTAGGAATCCCAATTCCAAAAGGATTTGTTCTGTGAAGTTTGGATTCAGTCAAAGGGCTGCACTTGAGGACCTAGAGAGCCACATGTGGCCTTAAGGCTGCAGGTTCCCTGCCCCTAGCTTAGGCTCATAGGACCCTAGAGCTAGAAGTGACTTTGAGTGAATTAATCATCCTGACTATTATAAATGCCAAATTAAGTATAAAGGATGTGAAAAAAAGAAGCTATGCATACAGAGAAAAAACTGATAAAAAGTAGTATGTGTAGAATGATTTTATACATATATGCTTATTTGTGTGTAATGGTAGCCATCTCTAGGGCAGGTGGGGAGAGGGAAGAAAAAAAAATTTGAATGTTAACTTCATTATATATTTAAGAGGTATAGCAAGTTTTACATAATCGATTTGCAGTTTCATGAACAATCATACTGTCATGGAAATGCTTATTTTATTCCATAAATTAAAAATAAAATAGATTTTAAAAAATAGAAGTGACTACATAGATCATCTAGCCCTTACATTTTACAGACAAAGAAGCTGAGGTACAGAGGGAGCAAAACCTACATTTAAAGTCAGGTTGTCTGACTCCAGATCCACTGTTCATCCCATTGCACCATGCTGCTAGTCCAACTCCCTCCTGTACAGATGAGGAAACTGAGGTTCAAAGAAGGAAGGGATTTTCTTCAAGCCATGCAGCTAGTTTCTGACACTGGATGCAGGGCTCCTTCCACTACCAAGTTCTCTGTCTTTCATTCTCCTTATACGAACCTCTAAGAACTCCCTACTCCAGATGGAGCTGTCTCATTCACTGGAGCCTTGGGGCCCAGGTTTAGAACCAATGGCACTTAAGTTTTCCTATTGCCCCGATGAGGAGTGTCTAGGAGAGGCAGGCAGGGGGCAAACACTGTGTAATTGCAGCAGGAAGCCAGGCAGCTCTCTCCTTCAGCATATGATTTGGTTCCTCGGAAGCAGGGTTTCTCTCAGGTCTCCTGGTGCTTCTGCAGTTCAGTGAGCAATTGCTTCTGGTAACAGCTCCCAAGTCCCCACTCAGGTTTCCAAGCCCTATTGGCCCCCTGATGTTGCAGATGAGATGGGAACTGAGAGAATCATTTCATAGGCTTAAAGCAGCGGCAAGGAGGACTGACTAATTAAAAGGGAAGGGCCCAGCTCCCTCATCAAAAAAAAAAACCAAAAACCTGGCCCTGAGAGAGATTGTGGGGGGGAGCTTTCTCTAAGCTAAATGAGCTCAGACAGCAAGCTAATCCTGGACATTTTTCCTCTCCAAACCTCAGTTTCCTCTTCTGTAAAATGAAGAAACCAGAACTTCATGTGGTTAATATTAAATGAAACCATCTGACACTTTCTTTGGGCTTCCAGTCACTTACTTGCTGTGTGACCTTAGGCTAAGTCATTCTCCCACACCCAGCCTCAGTTTCCTCATCCATAAAATGAAAAGGGTGGCTTGCATGATCTCTGCCATCCCTGTTGGCTCTGTCATTCAGTGCCATCCTATTCCATGTGATTAGAATAATAAAGAATATGAGTACTGGCAGAGACTTAGTGACCATGTAGTCTCATAAAGGATCGATGATACCCTGTCAAGGGGAAGGCAAATGTTGGAATCAAACATTTTCTCCATAGGCTTCAGGTAATCAGGCATTTAACATCTGCTTCATTTCCCCACTTTGAAAAGTCTCTGGATTAAGCTTATGTTATAATCACTGAATTTTCATAGCACATCAGAACTGGGGGTGGGGAATGGGGGTTCTAGAGGTTACCTTGTCCAACCCTTTCATTTTACAGAAGAGGAAAATAAGTGCCCATGGACATAGTTAATGGTCCCTTGACTCCCAGACTAGGGCTCATATCACTCCATCAAATTGCTTTCTAAAGAGTTAAGGACCATTCCCCTGACTTGCCCTACTGTGGTCCCTGAGTTGATCTGGTCTGAAACTGATGGCATCTACACAGAAGTTAAATACCTAGGCTCCCTGTGATAGCCACAGACTTGCTATCAGTTCCACTGTACTCCTGTGTCAGAAAAGGAATGAGTGCCTTATTACAGAAAGTATTCAAGCTGAGGGATGGGTGACCCCTGTCAAGGATACTTGTGTTTGGAGTGGGAGGTTGGACTGGTCAGATGACCTCTGAGGAGATCTCAGAGTATGAGATTCTATGCCCAGCACAGGCCTGCCATCTGTCCCCATGCTGCCCACACAGATGGGCAGGGCCTTCAGGAAGATCCTCATGGCTCATTTGCTATTCTTTTTTTCTTGATTCACTAAAAATGGCCTCGGAGTAGATTGGTTTGGTTTGAAGAGCTTCTTTGGGATCCTCACATTGTTACCCACTCAGAAAAATGACAGTCATTTCAAGGCTACTTTTCGTACCATCACCAAATGATTGGTGGGGATGATTGTCTCAGGTTAGGGTCTCGTAAAGGTTGGGGAGATGCGGGCATGTTTGTAAGTAGTTGGAAACAAGATACAGGAAATAGAAATAGAGGGATCTAAAACATCTCACAGAAGCAGCAGCGACGTCTGAAATATCAAATGGATTTCTATAGAATACCAGGTACTTACAGTTACCAGATAGGAACAGTTTAGCATCATAGAGATTCTTCATCAGAATCTTACTCATTGTCACCATTGTGTTCATTGTCATTGTTAATCATCAACTAGCATTTATTATCTGTCTACTAAATGCCAGGAGGGCATCCAGATGGTGCAGTGGATAAGGCACTGGGCCTGGAGTCAGGAAGATCTGAGACACTTACTAACTGTGTGACCCTGGGCAAATGACTTAACCTTGTTTGCCTCAGTTTTCTCATCTGTAAAATGAGCTGGAGAAGGAAAAGGTAAACTACTTCAATATCTTTGCCAGGAAAATCTCAGATGGCGGTCATAAAGAGTCAGACGTAACTGAAACAACTAAATAGCATATGCCAGACATTGTGATAACATCTGGGGATAAGAAAAAAAAGACAAAAACAGTCCTTGTTTTTAAGAAGCTCACAATCTAATGGGGGAAACAACATGTGAACAACTACCTACATAAAAGATATAGACAGGAAAATGGAAGGTATCTCAGAGGGAAAACATTAGCATTGGGGCAGACCAGGAAAGGCCTCTTGAAGAAGGTAGGAATTTAACTGGGACTTGGTGGAAGCTAGATTACGAGGGTGGGGAGGCAAAGCAGTTCAGGCCTGGGGGACAACCAGGGAAAAAACACAGAGCTGGGAGATCACCTCTTGTGTTTGAGGAAAAGCAAGATGAGTGTTGGTGGATTTCTGATCTAGAGTAAGTGGGGGGGAAGAAAGTGTACGAAGACTGGAAAGATAGGAAAGGGAATTGTGAAGTACTTTAAAAGTCAAACAGAGGATTTTATATCGGCCAATGGAGGTAATAGGGGGCCAGTGGAGTTTACTGAGTAAGGGTGGCATTGATACAGTCACAGACTTATGGTATATGATTACTTTGGCAGCTTAGCGGAGCATGGACTAGGCTAGGGTGAGACTTGAGGTAGGCAGACCATTTCATTGTTCAGTCATTCAGGCACATCTGGTTCTTCATCAGCCCCTGGACCATATAGCACACAGGCTCTTCTCTCCTCCACTGTCTCTCAAAGTCTAAGTTCAGGGAGACCAGTCAGAAGGCAATTGAAACAGACCAGGGTTTGGGATGATAAGGATGCACTTAGGCCATGTCTGTGTGAGTGAAGGGGACACATATGAAAGATTCTGTGAAGGCAGAAACAAGACTTACCAACTGATTGGATATGCAAGATGAATGTAAGTGAGGAGCCAAGGATAACACCAAAATTCTGAGCCAAGGTGACTGGAAAGATGACAGTGCCCTTGACAGTAATATGGAAGTTTAGTAGAAAGAAAAATTTGAGGATAAAGGTAATGACTTCTATTTTAGATAGTTGATCTTTACAGAACATCCAGTTGGGGATATCTAATAGATAGTTGGTGATATAAGACTAGAAGTCAAGAGAAAAGTTAGGGATAGATAAATAAATCCAAGAATCATTTGCATAGAGATGGTAATTGAATCCATGAGAATTGGTAAGACCATAAAGTTTTCATGTCCAGTAGGACTGGAAAGATAAGGGGCTTTGGAATTTACTCTTTTGGGGACACATATGTTTAGTGCTATGACCTGGATAAAGATCAAGAAAAAGAAGGGCCAGATAGGTAGAAGGAGAACCAAGAAAGAGTAATATCATAAAACTTAGAGAGGAGAGAATATTAAGGAGAAGAGAGTGATCAAAGCTTTGGAGAGGTCAAAATGAATAAAGTTTCAGAAAAGGTCATTAGATTTTGCAATTAAGCTTATTGTTAACTATGAAGAAAGTAGTTTCAGTTGAATGATGAAGTCAGAAGCCAAATGAAGAGGAATTGATTATAGATAGCTTTCCTAAGGAGTTTAATCATGAAAGGGGAGAGATATAGGACTATCGCTATTGGGGATGATTTGATCAGGTGAGGGTCTTTAAAAGACTGGGAAGATGTGGGCCCATCTGCAGGTTGCTGGGAACAATGGACAAGCAAATTCTGAGATAGCAGGAATGATAGAGGAAGAAATCTGTTGGAGTAGATGGATGCAACAAGATTGGGGGCCTGTAGAACGGTTTTCACTGGCAAGAAGAAAGGGCACATTTTTATTTGAGACAAGAGTAGGAGAAGATCTCTCCAGAGTGGGAGCCCTTAGTTTCAGAACTGTAGGAATCTTAGTATGCTGAGTGGACATGTGAGGTGATGCCAAGTGAGGAGTCACAGCAAACACCATGGTTTCAAGCCCAGGCAACCAGGAGGATGGTGGTACACTTGAGAGTAATAAGGAAATTCAGATGTGGGGCAGGACTTGGGGAGTAGACCTTAGAACACAGAATGTCAGAGCTGAGAGGAAACTTCAACTATAGGAAACAGAATACCAAGAGTCAGAATTACTCAGAAAGTGGAATACAAAAGCCAGAAGGGGGACTTTGAACACAGGTTGTAGAATGTCAGCTGTGGAAGGGGCCTCAGGACACAGAGCATAGAATTCCAGAGCCTAAAGTGATCTCAGAACAAGGTATATAATGCCATGAGCTAGAAAGAGCCTTAGAATATAGAATGTCAAAGCTAGAATGGACTTTAGAATATAGAAAATAGAACATCTGAACTGGAAAGGGATCTTAAAAACATGAATAATCCTATAATTTTACAGATGTGACCCTGGGACACCTGGGACACTTGAAAGGGTTTAGATGGGCAGGCATTTCCTAGAGTTCCTCAAGAGTCAGTAGTTTTGACTTTGAACATGAGTGAACTTCTGCAAAGGGTTGTTGAAGCAGGGGGAAGGTGATGCAGTCATGTTAGAGATGCTGGAAATTTAGGTAGGGCTGGAACAGCATCCTAGACTCTCCAAAATGGGAGCAGAGTAAAGTTAGGTGACCATTGACCCACTCAAAGACCCCAGAGGAGACTGTGGAGCTCAAAGTAAGCCTGGACAAGAATGGAGCTATGAGTAATACAGACCAGAGGAAACTGGGTGTCAATAAAGAACATGGGTCTGGGAGTGGCCTGGTAAGCTGTATATATTGGATCCTGAGCATTTTCATCTTCCCTTTCCCATCTGTGACTTTTTTAAATGACTTTTCATTTAATTGCCCACCATTTCCTCCAATTTTATCCTCCATCTGGAGAAGGGAAAGGGGTAAAGAGGAGAGAAGCCAGTTCAAGTTCCTTGCTGGATGTAGCCCCAGGCAGTCTGCATTGCAAATAAACTGTTCTTTAATTGTCTACAATAATTTCTTTGCTATAGTAACAGTGCTGTAAAAACTTGGTGGTCACCAACTCAAAATGACTTGGCTAATGAAGGCAAGGGGCGAAGCTGAGAGAACAGGAGAAGACTAGAGCTGGTCTGTGATCTAAAGTGATAGGAGTGGCTACTGACCCTTAGTGAAAGATGGGTGCATGAGTGGACACCCCAAATCAAGGAGGGAGATCATGTGAATCCTTATCCTCTAGATCAGGGAAGTTATTAAGAATATTTTTGTAACAATTTTAATTACATTGGCTTCTTTTGTAATCTGATGTGTTTTATGTGTTTAAAAACATCATTCTAGGAGTCCATAGGCTTCACCAGACTGCCAATGACACAGAATGGTGTCTAGATCCATGGTCATGGAGACATTCCCTAAAGATTGGAAGCCCAGTAAGGAAGCAGCTGCTTCTCCCGTAGAGGGGAACCTTGGGCTGCTGGAAGTCCTAGGATAGTTTTGCTCATCTTAGGATGGGGAGATGAAGTCATCTCCATCTGTGGGAGCTGTAGGAGGCTATTGATTCCTTGATGTCAGTGTTAGGAGATAAAAGGAGGCCTAGCCTTGCTCTGCCCTGCCCCTTAGTGACTAGTCAGGAGAAGGCCTAGAGAAGGCAAGTAGGTATTTAATTAATGTCAGCTTTGGGACTAGAACTCTTCAAGTCCTGTGCTACTATGGCTACACCTTGCTGCTTCCTTAAGCCCTTTTCCTGGGTCACTCAGGCACAGAGCAGCTCCCATATAGGTGTTCCAGATGATTTCTATAACTGGTGACACTTTCAGAAAAGCATGTCACGGTGCACTGCTCTGGAATCCAATTTCTCCAAAGTGACAGGGTCTTAGATGCCAGCATGCCTAGCTTGGAGGAAATTGTTCAGTGACATCTCTGTCTCTGCTGAATGAGCAGTCACAAATGGAAACCAGAGACTGAGGCCCAGGCACAAAGCTGGGCCCCCAAGGGGAAAATCAGTCACTTGGCAAATTTTGAAATTTTGTGCTGTGAACTGGAGTTGGGGTGAACATAGAGGACTGAGAAATTACAGAAGGATTACAAAGAGCTTTGCTCTGGTTGATGTGCTCCCTCTCCTTTTATTTTTCAAAATAAGATCATATTTTGCTGCGTCTGCTTGCTGGGGAGAGTTTATGAAAAACTTTTTTATAAGATGCATAGTGTTAATTACTGATCAAATTCCAGACAACAGGATTTCCTCATAATTTACAATCTTATCCTATCATAACACAAGTTCCCTCATGCATATATATATATATCCATAGAGGCTCTTGGATTTTGATATTCTTGGCTTTTTGACTTATAACGCTATTGTTATGGGGTACCTCCAGGTAAGGGAATACCCTCTGCTATTCAAGGTCAGCAACTTTTCTTTCATAACTGAGAGTCTTTGAGCGTAATATGGGGCAATGAGTGATTGTAGCCTGCTCAAGATCACACAGCTGGCATGTGTTACAGGTAATACTGATCTCCAGGTCTTCCTAATACCAAAACCAGCTTTCTGTTCAATATACCAAGCATTCTTTGAAATGTACATCCTTAAATCAATCTAATAATCCCATAGAATTTGCCTCAAGTAATGAATGAAAAACCCTGAGGACAGGAGATATCTGTATCAACACCTATGTCTCTCTCTTTCTCTATCTACACATATATATGTATTATATGTGTGACAATACATTTGTTCTGTAAGTGTTTAAACTCAATTTTAACTAGAAAGAGAGGGGGAGAGACAGAAGAAGGGAAGAATAGAGAAGAAGGGAAGAGAGAAGGGAGAGAGAGGAAAGGAGAAAGAGAGGGAGGAGAGGGAAGACAGAGAGACAGAGAGAGAGAAAGGGAAGGATAGGGAAGGAGGTGAGAGAGGGAATGAGAAAGAGAAGGAAGGAGGAGAGAGAAAACAAAGAGGGGAGGGAGGGAAGGAGAGGGAGAAGGAGGTAAAGAGAGGAGAATAGAAAAGGAGAGAGGGGGAGGAAGATGGGGGAAAGGGAGAGGGGACAAAGAGAGAGAGAGAGAGAGAGAGAGAGAGAGAGAGAGAGAGAGAGAGAGAGAGAGAGAGAGAGAGAGAGAGAGAGAGAGAGAGATCATGAATGCACTGAGAAAATTGGGGTCATATTCAAAGCTTTAACCAGGAAATTTTATGATAGAAAAAGTACGATTATCCATAAAAGAATGATGATCCATTCCAGGGGCAAGTAGTACAAGGTATGTCATCAGTTGAGGCGTAAAGGCGTGGGTCACTATCTGTCTTATGAAGGGGAGTCTCTCAGAAGCTAGCATGAGGCTGCCTTGTTGGCATTGTATTGGAGAAGCAAGGTAGGCTCAGAGATGAACTCATAGTAACCCATCATGTGGTAATTTCATGTATTAATCAGTTGTTCTTCCTAACTAGGTGCAACGATGTAGTATTGCTATTGCTACTGATCATTACCCTCTAAATTTGACACTCACTAAATCTAGACAAAGCTTAAGTCATCCCACCCTAGTTTTGGCTCTTGATGTGCTCCTCTCTTGTCCACAGAAAATCATGAGAAATGGATATTTTGACATTTTTGGTCATTATGGACAACCTATTGTTTAGAGTTGAGAGCTGCTGTCTTAACAAAAATAGTAATGCTACAGGTAGTTCTTCTGATTTTCTTCCCAAGCCATTTTCTGAGTTCTTCCCCAGTGACAATAAGAAAAAAATGCAAATCTCCTAGGAAAACATGAATCTTAGGATCACAGATTTAATTGTATGGATTTGCAACACAGCCCATATTACAAACATTGTCTAAGAACATTTACAAGAATAAATAAGATGAACTTGCAGTTGTAAAAAAAAGATAAAAAAAAAAATTACACTCCATTGTAATGTACAGTCAAAAAATAGATCTGATAGTCCTTAACCTGATAGTATGCACCTTCCTTCTCTTGAGCTCAAAGGAAAAAGCTCACTAACTACACATTGCTGACAATTTTTGTGTTGATTTTTTGTGTTGATGTTTCATACATGCTTTATCTACCAAACACCCAAACTATACACATGTATGTCATTGAGATTCAGCATATATACTGTGGATAGCAAGAAGATTTTGGTCTACTGTAATACACTGCTCCAAGTGGGTCAAATCTTTGCATCCAAGGAACTCCTAGAGGAATCTACTAATAACGAAAACACAGAAGAAGCTCTTTATCTCAAGTCAGCAATTCTACCAAGGAGAAAAATAAGGTGGGCAGGAAGATGTTTGCATCCCATCACCCTTCTTGGCTACTCTACGTTAATCTAGTATAGCCTGGGTACTGCACTATATATATGGTGGCAGTGGTAGGGCAGTCACAGTGGTGGGTTAGCCAAAGTCGAGAAAGGGGAGAGTGTACAAGTGCATCAAGAAAGCAGTGAAGCAGAAGCAGGTCTGGCATGGCATGAAGGAAGTTCAGAAATTCCTTAACAAAGGAGAAAAGGGGAGTATGGTTATGACTGGGGACACACTACCCATAGAGGTATACTGCCATCTCCCCATTATGTGTGAGGATCCAAGCATACCTTATGCCTATGTTCCCTTGAAAACAGATCTGGGAGCAGCTGCTGGCTCTAAGAACCCAACTTGTGTGATCATGATTAAGCCACATGAGGACTACCAGGCCACATATGATGACTGCCTAGAGGAAGCAGAGTCTCTTCCAGTCCCTTCGTAAAGAAAAGTAGTGTGATATTCATGATTATTTAGGAGACCCTTCTTGACTGCAAAAGACAGTGGGGTAAGCAGACTGCTTCAATGTGCCTCCAAAGGGCAGGTGGACTTCCATCATCTCCCCACTGGCATTCCCAGAGATATTTTTTATAATAGCTCAAATAGTAATTTCACAAAACTTTGGCCAATGGTTGTCAAGCCTTCCTAAGCAGTGAAATAAAGTCTTGAAAAAAAAAAAAAGAAAGAAAGGGAAGCACATGGGCCAGCTAAGTTGGCCTGATGCAGGGAGTTGTATTTTTGCTCCCTCCATGCCTTCCTCAGACCTGCCAAGAAAAAGCTCAGGACTGAAGAAAGAGAAGTCAGAAGCTGGGCTTTCATCTCAGAGGCAGTATGCTTTGTGAAGAAAGCTTTGAAAGGAGGTGGGAAAGCCTTGAAGGCAAGTAATCCTTTCATGAGTAGATGCATAGGTAGGAATCCAGGGCTATTCAGTAATTAACAAAGGAACTGTCCTGCAGTGTGGGAAGCCATTCTTGGGGCAAGTGCCTTCATTTCTTTGAGAGTTATTTTAATCACCTGGAAAATGGGGATGAAAATGCTTTTCAGGGAAAGTGTGTGGGAAACGCAAAATACAAAGGACATGTGAGGTATTCTTCTTCCTTCTGCTTGAGGGTATCGGCCCTCTTCCCTGCGGACATGCTCAGATGTGTGATCATCATAGGTTCAAGCGTCTTCTGGGGTTTTGTGGAAGTTGACATCTCACCACTAAGTAGGCAACTTTGTACAAGACTCTAGATACCCGCACAAGTATGGATGCTTAGTCTTTTACAAGCCCAGGTTCATTTAGCAGATTCATAGAACGTGTAAGTGGCTAGGACATTTAGAGTGCACCTAGTCTTCATTATGCTCCCAAATGAATCCCTACTACAACACACTCAACTGGTTAGGGAGTCTCCGCTTGAAGATTTTCAGTTAGGGGAACCTACTACCTCCTCAAGCAGACCATTCCACTTGTCCTTATATACGAGGTGATATGGTTCAGTAGAATGGGAACTGGGCTTAATATTGAACTTGGAGTCATGGGATCTGAGTTCAAAATGCTGGCTTTGCCATTTGTTATCTGTATGAACTTAGGCGAGTCATTTCCTTTCTCCTGGCCTCAGTTTCCTCATCTGTGAAGGGAGGGCATTTGACTGGATAGCCCCTAAGGTTGCTTCTAGCTCTATCATTTTCCATAATCCTTTTAAGTCAAAATCTGTCTTTCTGAAATTCTCACCCCATGTCCCCAGTTCTGTCCTCTGGGGTAGAATAAATCTCATTTCCCTTCCACATGGCAGCCTTTCAAATACTCAAGGCAACTACCATGTCCCCTCTGACCTTCTCTTCTCTTGGTAAGATTTTGAGTACGACTTTGTCAATTAGTGGTCCAAATGGGGAGCTAGGTCATTGACACATAGCACAACATACTCACAGTTTTGGGATGTGAGTGCCACTCTGGAGTAGGATGATGATAGCCTAAGATTTCAAATATGCTTGCTTTCCCAGATCCCTGTGTTGCTGGGGTCTTGTAGGAAGTTTCCCAGAAATTGGATTCATACACAATGTTCTTTCTCCCATTTCTGTGCTTTTGTGTAAGTGGCTCCCTATATCTGGAATGCCTCCTTCCTTTTCTGCACCTCTTGGAATCCCTAGCTTTCTTCAAATTTCCATTCAAGTGCTACCATCTACACAAGATCTTACTTAGTCTCCCCAGTTATTAGTATCCCCAGTCATTTCATATTTACATTTTGTAGGTATATATACATTATAAATATTTTGTATTTCCTTTTATATGGGCATGTTGCTTTTACTCAATGGAAGGGGTTGAGTCTCTGCTCCTTGAGGGCAGAGACTGCTTTATTTTTATCTTTCTATCCTCAATGCCTAGCACTGAGTGCTTGGCAGGCAGAGAGCCTTCTGAAAAGAAAGCCTTTATCTTTGGACCTCTTAATTATCTCATTCATACACAAGTCCATTTGTTAGTGCCATTGAGATCTTCTGTCTCCTGTGACTTAGAGTCTCAGCATGTCCATCCCCAGACACTCTACCCACCACCACACACTTCAAGTCATAAAGAGAAACAGAATTGTTCATTCTAACATCCAACACAGTACCCAACACAAAATAAGCACGTAATAAGTGCTTGTTGACTGATGGCTAAGGGATTTTCTAAAATGCTGTTTCCAGTTAACCTGAAGCAAAGTTCCCTCTCGGTCAAATGAGTACTACCAAACAGTTCTTACTTCTGACAATTATTAGCCTAAGAACTGGCTACTGCCTTCCTGGAGTCATGGTACAAGGGAAAGTATGCCAGATTGGATTAGATTCAGAAGACCTAGGTTCGAATCCCATCTGAGACATCTCAAACTCAACATGTCCAAACCAGAATTCGTTACCTTTCCTCTCAAACCCACCCCTCTTTTGAACTTCCCAAATTCTGTTAAAAGCATTACTGTTCTTCTAAGATTTGTAACTGTGGCATCATCCCTGACAGTACATTCTCTCTTACCCCACATTGGTCATCAATTGGTCACCCAATCTTGCTGTTTGCATACCCAACTGCTTCTCCCCATCCCTACCCCTCCACCCCAGCTGCCACCTGAGTCCAGCCTCTTGTTACCTCTCACCTAGATCATTGCCGCAGTCTCTTCATTGGCTTCCCTGCCTCATGTTTCTCTCCACCTCAGTCCATTATACTGATTCCAAAGTGACTTTCCTTAAGTGCAGATGTGACCACATCAGTCCTCTACTCAAGCTCCCTATTGGATTCGTATTGCTTCTAGTATCCAACATACATTCCTGTTTTGATTTTGAAGCCCTTTGCAACTTGCCCTCACCTCTTTTCAGTCTCAATGTACACTGTTCCTCCTACAACACTCTGTGATCCAATGAAACTGACCTTTTCTCTGCCCATCATATACAGCACCCCTTCTGCCTCTGCTTTGTAGTGATCATTCCCCATGTCTACAATGTACTCCCCGCTCATCTCCATCTCACAGAGTCCTTTCCTTCAAGATGCGGCTACCACCTTCTACTGAAGCCTTTTGTGATATACTCAACACATTCTCTCTGCAACTACCTTATTTCTTAATCACTTTGTATTATTTTTATTTATCCTCCTTAGATTTATTCTTCATCTGCTTATATTTATCCTTGTGGTGTTCCATTTGAACAGAAGTTCCCTGTGGGGAGGGATTGTTTCATTTATTGTATTTATGTCCCTAGCATTGAGCACAGCCAGGGGCACCTAAGAGATGCTTAATGAGTGATTCATTAATTGATTTACCTGTGTTACTATGGAAGGTTCCTTAACCTCTCTGGCCCTTAGTATGTTCGTTTGTAATATGGGGGGTGGGGGTGTCCTAGTAGATGATGCTCAAGTCCTTTCCAACACTTAATATATGTTCCTATGCCACTCCTATCTCTACCCCTAGCTCTCTCATTTGCCTGGGTTTAGCAATGGTATTGTTGAAATCCAAAGTGTTAAACCATCCATAGTATGGTTTGAGTTGAAAAATTCTGCTCATAGTAACCACGAAAGTTCAGGCTTCCTTGATTTGTCTCAGTACATAGCCAATGACAAGAACAAGATAAGAATATTTGCTCTGCCCCCCTCTAATACTCCCTCTCCACCCTATTTTGTAGATGAATAAAAGATTAAATCACTCATCACAAGCAGCTCACTCTGTTTTGTCCCCAAATCCCTGCTGATCCAAACTCCACCAACATCAACCACTAACACCCTCCTGGATATCCTAAAAAGCAGGAAAGCTTCTAGGGGGATTCCAGAAAAGCTGGATCCCTAGCCCCTTCCTGGGTTATTTTCTGTAGGGGTCTGGTGGGCCCCACTAGCATCCACACTGTGGAAGGGGATAAACTAGGAAGAGATTTTTTTCATTGTAAATATACTTTGCCTGAACTTGGACATGACATTCAAGCCTGTCTCTGTCATTTTCCATCTGTGCAAACTTAGGCAAGTCATTTAGTACAGCAGTTTCTTCATTGGTAAAATAGATTCCATTTTTAATCCTCATAGAGTTCCAGACTCCCAGATTTGGAGGGGAGGACACCTCAGAGGAATCCTTCTATCCCTTGACAACCGACCATCCAGCCTTTGCCTAAACACCTCAACAAGGGTGAGTCTGCCCCCCCTCCCTGCTCTGATTACACATTCTACTTTTGAATCATTGAAATCATTACAAGATTTTCCTTTTGCCAAGCCTAATAATCTCTGCACTGCTCACAGAAGAGCTCTGAGGATCAAATGAGCTCATGAATATGAAAGAGTTTTAAAATTCTTAACAAGATGCACAAGCAAAGTCTTACTAGTATTGGTGAAACATCACAGGAGAGTTACGCCAAGCCTGTCATGGGCTAATGACTGAAACAACAAGGGGGGATTTTCACCCTGGATTTACGCAAACTGGCTTACATAGTCCTGCCTTCAAGCAAGAGCTAGGACCAGAGGACCCTGAGGTCTTTTCCATTTCCAGCCGAGTTTATACCTAGACATATGATATTTAGACATAAACTGTTTCTGATGAGGGACAGGAGTGCTGTGAACAGAACTGAAAGATAAGAGATACTTTTCATTGTTTGTCATTACAAAACATCTTACTATATATAGTACTGTTGGCTAAAAGTCTAGGGTTCTTGTGAGAATGCCCCATACACTCTGGCTCTGAGTGGCCCAAGATACTGGAGATGGTTCCTCTCCTATTGCCTAGACAAAGGCAAAGACATCTTTGGGATGACATGTGTGGTTACAAGTGCCAGTCTAAATTGCCAGCTTTTCTCAGTTCTGTTAGCATCTGTTTTTCTGCTCCAGTTACCTGGGGTTTATAGCCTCTGGTTACAGTGGGCTATGGCTATTGGCTTACTGTGGAAAAAGGCAAAGCCATGGCTACTGTTCCTTTTAGAATGAAGGGTTGGGCCTCTATCCAGATTGGCGGTGGATTGGGAGAGGATGGAATGTAGCCAAAATGTGCAACTGGGAGTTCTAGGCCAGGAGTCATGAGCCCAGCGTAGTTAGGAAATATTCCCTCCGCTTCTTGAGTCTCCATTTCCTTATTTATAAAATAACTCTCATAGTACCTCCTTTGCAGGATTGTCGTGGGAAAATTGCTTTGGAAAGAAAACAGCAGTTACTATGAAAATTAAAATTCAGAGAGGCCAATGAATTTTTTTATGGGGACCATGAGCTAAATGTAGCTCCTCTGTCATATCTGTAAGGGCCCAGGGTGTTATTGCCAATTTGGTTTACAAGAAACTTAACACTAGACTCTATGCCTGTCAGAAAGCAGTGGAAATCCAGGCACTATTGAGAAAATGTGTGGAGAAAGCTAGTGTGAAAATGAGAAACGTCTATAAATATAAAAATGATCCCAAAGAGGAAAAATGTGGCCTAGCTCTTCACAGTCAAATCTGTCCCTGCCTTGGCTCCCTGTTTTCCTTTACTTCCTCCTCCCCCCTGCCTATTGAGAATCTACCTGTCATCCTACCTGTCATCCTTCAAAGTTCAGGTCAAATGCTACATCTTCCAGAAGTCTTTCCTCAGTCTTCCAGTCAGAAGGTCGCTCTTCCAAACTCTCATGCTTCTTTATATTGCATTCTATTTTTATGAGATCTCATCTACTAGATCAGGGGTTCTTAACCTAGGGTTCACAAACTATGAAAAAACTCGATAACTATTTCAAAATAAGATTTTACACACACACACACACACACACACACACACACACACACCTGATTTTGTACATTTAAAAACATGATTTTGAGGAGTCCATAGGCTTCACCAACCCGCCAAAAGCGTCTGACAGCAGAAAAGAAAAAGCCCCTGTAACAGATGGATAAACTCCTTGCAGACAGAGCAAAGACTATGCTTTATTTATTTTTGCTTCTCTTCTAGCACAGGGACACTGGGCCCTGCGTAGACATCATGCCAAAGGGGAAAGAGTCCTACCCTGAGAGTCTGGCTTTGCTACTTCCAACCTGTGAGACTTTAGGCAAGTCACATATCTGCTCTAGATCTGTTTTTCTCCTGTGTAAAAGGAGAGGGTTTGGTCACATGATATTTAAGCTCTAAGTCTTAGAATCCTAGAAGTTCCAAGTTTTTTTTCTTTTTCTCTAAGACCTAGCTTCTTATTTGTAAAATGGTGGGAGTGGGTTTGGACTAAAATAGCCAATGATTTTTTCAGCTCTAAGTCCTGTGATTTATGATCTAAGGTGAGTATTAAATCAACATTGCATGAATGAATGGAATGACCTTCCCGTTTGCAGTGCTCTATCTTTTCTTCCGTTTTTGCATCATGGAGTTTTTATATTCTAGGCCTGGCTCCTGGTGGCTTTTTTATGTTCTAGATCTGTCTCCTGGTGACTTTTTTTTTTACATTCTAGACCTATCTCTTGGTGGCTTTTTAACCTTCTAGATCTGTCTCCTGGTGCCTTTTTAAAAATATTCTAGGTCTGTCCCCTGGTTACAGACATGTCATGTTCCTGAGTTGGCAGCTTCTTTGTGATTTGGCTTCTTCTTTTCACTTCATCTTTCACAGTGACCTCCTTGCTTTTTCAACTGCAGCAAAATGAACTCTTATTAGGCTCACTGATAGCAGAGAAACAGGGAACTGTCAGCTCTTGCTCTGGGTGTTACTTCCTTCTTGTGGCCCCTGGCACTTTGCCAAGGCCTGAGCATGTCTAAAAGAGGATTCACCTCTGCTTATAAGGTATAGACTCTGCTATGCCTTTTTCCTGCACCTGGACCTATCCCAGTTCATTTCCATCTCTCTCTGGTCCCTGTTCTGTAATACTCCTCTTCAGGCATTTTCCTCTGAGATAAATTCTTTGCTTCTTAATTCTGTGGCCTCATCATTACTGGGCCTCCTCTGGAGCATCTCTACAGATGGCCTGCTACCTGCAGGAGGGACAAGGGAAGTCGTCTCTTGTTTCCAGAGATGCATCCAAGGACATATACATTTCTGAACTCTACCACCTGGGCTAGTAAGAACCTGAGTGAGCAGGCTTAGATTGAGGTGCTCAGGACAGAGGAAGAGGTTTGTTTGCAGAAGAATCAGGTACCCTTCCTCATATCCTTCTTTATGATTTTTCCCACATCCACACTCTTCCTTTTTGAGCCATTGGGCTATTGGTCTGATAAACTCTTCCAATAATTTCCTATTTGGGACATTGCATGATTTATCTGCCCACTCTCTGAAAAGAACTGCCATCCAAGGTCAGATTCTTTGCCATCTAGAATGGGATGCAGTCTCAGATGGGTGTATTGAAAGGTCATTTGGGGCTAGATTTGGACATCTTCCCTGACATCAATCTCAAAGATTACAGATATAGCCAGATACTATAATTCACTTAATACTATGTCATTGTTCAAGGACCTAGCAATCTAACTTAGCCTCTTTAGGAATGCATTTATACATCTTCAGGTCTCGGCAACAAATTTATTTAGTTTATTACTACTGGGTAAAAATCTGTCCCCTTCTCTGTCCATCCTAAATGCCTATTTCATGATCCGAAGCTGTTTTCTCCACCTAGTACTGTAGGATTTGGTGAACAAGGCCATGCAATCCTTATTAACGTTTTAACATTGAGCTCAGATCTCATCTTTTCAGAGTTAAGACTCTTCACCTTCTCACCTGGGTACCAGGTGCCTTTTCTCTTAGGCTAAGTCAGCAGACTCTAGTGAAAAGGGCATTGGTTATTAGAGTATCTAAATTCCAGTCCCACCTCTGAGCCTACCTGTATGCTCTTGGGCAAGCCACTTAATCTCTCTGGTTCCCAATTTCCCCATCATGACTGACTCTTCTTCTTTTACAGTCAATAAGATATAAGAGAAGTACTCTGACCTCTGTTTAATTAAGCTCTCTTTGGGACTTCTGATGATGATATCATTCTGAGAGAACATATGTACCATCTCCCTGTATTGGAATGTAAACTCTTTATCTTTGCTTACTCCCTGTATGATTGCTCACTCCTATTTACATATTTGTGTTTCTTTTGACTTTCATATTTATATTTCAAAGGCTCGGTGCATTGCTCATCTTTTGTTGTGAATGCTTGGGGTCCTCTGTTTCATTAAAGGTCCATTTTTACCCCTGGAAGATTTTATTCATTTATTTCTAGACATTTGCTCATGGTGATAAGCTTATGTTCTTTGATTTCTAAAATATTGTATTCCAAACTCTTCTCTCCTTTATAGTGGGGTTATTAAATCATATGTGATTCTGACTGTAGGATATTGGCATTTGAATTCTTTCTGACTACTAGCAGTATTTTTCTTTTGTTTGAAATTTCTGCATTTTGGTTATTACGGTTCTAGTAGTTTTAATTTGGGAGTTTCTTCTAGGAGATGAGTGAATTATTTCTTTTCTTACTTTGTCATCTGTTTTTACAAAGTTTAGATAGTTTTATGATTTCTTTAATACAAAGATTAAGCTGTTATTGAAACATAGGATTCAGAGAGAGGATTTGAGCAGATGGTCTCTGGGACCCCTCCAAGCTCTGGATCTATGATTCTTCCTTCACCTCTGGTATAATGTCTCTGGATCTTTTTGAGTTTCATTACTCTAACTCCTGATTGGCGAGGTCAGTACACCTACAAGTGTAGTGGAGAGAGAACACTTGAGTCAGAGGACCTGGTTTGAACTTGCCTGAACTCTGAGGCCTCAGTTGGTACAAATGAGAGATAAAGGATAGATGATTTCTCAGGTCCCTCTTAGTTTTAAAGCTATGACATATGACAAAGATAAATACCTGCTTTGGGGAAGGCCATCTGGTGTAAAGAAAAAGTCTATAATTGGGCATGTGGGATCACACACACACACACACACACACCTCATTCCTGCATGTTATTTGTATGTCAAGTGACCCCAAGGCTTTTCTATATTCATTTACCTTTTACCAAGGGCTACTTTACTAATGGGATAAGCTAGCCTGGAGATTACTGGTAAGACCTTACTCATTTTTGGTGCATCTGGCAGCTTTCTCCCTCTGAGAAAAGGCAACATTAACCTTAGGCTCTGAGAAAGGAGAGTCTGCATCAGTGACATCAAATACTGCTCTGATGGATTTAAAAGAAAACCTTGCACTTTTTGGAGAGATGACTAGAGCATATGTGGACAACTTTCTTACCTGGATATTCTAGAAAGGGCTGGAACCTGAAGGGTAAACGTAGTTAGTGAGTAAGATGGAAAAGTTTCTGGCTCTTAAGAGGCCTGATTCAGACCTGACCCAGGGAGAATGAAAGGATGGACAACTCTTGGAATGAGTGCACCTAATTCACAAAGACCATCCAATGATGCTGGCTGGGTGGGATTCCCCTCAGTCACTCCACACTAGTCAAACTGGACTCTCCAGATACCTCTTAATTCTAATGCCTTCCCTCTATTGATTACCTTCAATTTATCCTGACGCTATCTTGTTTATACATGCCTGCTTCCATGCTGTCTTCCCCAAATAGATGGCAAGCTCCTTGAGAGTAGAGACTGTCTTTTGCCTTCCTTTATAACTCCCTATCTCTACACTGAATGCTTGGCACAGTGCTTGGCCCACAGTAGGTACTTAATGAATGCTTACTGGCTTGACTCTTGCCTCAGAGCATTTGAGAGCATAGGCTTTCCTGTTTTGTGTTTGCATCCCAATACTTTCTGAGAATGCCATCCCTCCTCACCTCTGCATTACTGAAGCTTTCTCTTCTTTCAAGGAACAGCTCAGAGGCTAGGTCCTCTCTATAGCTTCTGTGATTTCTCATTTCCTTGGTTAAAAGAGGTTTCTCCCACCTCAGATTTTTCCCAAGGCATTTTGTCTTGATCTCGCCTCCGCTTCCTATTACAACTTTGTCGGGTACGTATTATCTGGTCACTGGAGTCAGATGCTCAGGAGGAGAAAGTGAGGTTGGTGACCTTGCATAACCCTCTCTCACTCAAAACAAAGCAAAGTCAAATGCAAGTCATGTCATCATTTCTCTGATGTCATGGTCTTCTTTGAAAATGGACGAACACAGACATACCTACGATTTCTTCCAGATAGGGGACTACCCAGAGAGAAGCACCCCTCCCTTAGTGATGGACCCTTTCTCTGTAACTTATAGTCTTAGTTTCCTGGGCAACTAAGTTAAGTGACTTGCCCAGGGTCACATAGCCAGTATATTTCAGAGGCAGAACCTGAACTCTAGTCTTCTTAACTCAGCTGTGTCTCCACTGTGTCTCTGTCCTACCTTGTGTTATACTTGTCTGAATACAGCATATCTACTTGTGCCACCCCTTATCCCACTCTTATTTCACCCTCTTCCTTCTCACTTGGAGATTCCTACATTAGGGAGTTACTAAAGGTGCTTCTCCCCCCCGCCCAATATCTTGTTCATCCCTTCTAAAAAAGAATACACCCTAGGAATTATGATAAAACCTCTCTTCTCAACACTGTTCCCTAGATAATATCCAGAGGAATGATGGAAAACCGACTTTTTTTGAGTAGGAGAGATGATCACAAAGTGTTATGGCAGTAAGAGGTCTTAAGGGATCATCCAATTCAACCATCCTTATTGTACAGAGGAGGAAACTGAGACACCCAGAAGAAATGGGACTTGTTTAACACCACATGCTGATGCATGTCAGAGTTTAGATCCAAATCCTAATCTTCTGCCATCAAGTCCAGGATTTCTGATACTGTATCTTGATTCTTCTAAAGACTACTCCCCTTCTGTTACCTATATATAGGTCATATCTCCCTGTCTTCCTCAACCCAGAAGAATGTAAGCCCTCAAGGACAGCCCCTAAAGGAACTATGGCATCAGAAAGGGGAGACATGACAAGTATTTAGGTTGACATTGTCAAGCCTTAATGAGTCCGTAATTTCACTGGCATGAATATTTCAGGCAGCTAAATGACTCAGTGAATAGAACACCTTGAGTCTGGAAGACCTGAGTTCAAATGTGACCTCAGATACTCACTAACTGTGGGACCTTGGGCAAGTCACCTAAACCTCTGTTTGCCTTAATCCACTGGAGAAGGAAATGGCAAACCATCCCAACATCCTTGCCAAGAAAACCCCAGATGGGGTCACAAAGAGTTGGATGTGACTGAATGACTGAACAACAGCAATAAGTTCTTTCACTGGTCCAGATCTCAGCCCTTGCACACCTTGCACACTCATGCTGCATTCCTCTCACAAAGCCTCCAGAGGACTTTCTCTATCCCTTTGACTATTTCATGGATACCAGGGAAGTCCTTGGGATGTTTTGTTTTCATCTTATGATCTTTCTACATCCCATGATACTTCTCCTTTCTTATCCCTCCAAATATGTTTGAGTCTTTCAATAGGGTCACTTCTAGCACACAAGTCATAGTATTATACTGATGCCCATTTGTACTCTGTGTATCTCTGCATTGCTCTGTAGATCACTTGCAGTCTCTTCAGAATGAAATGTTGTGTGTTACCATGGAAAGAACACTTGGTTTAGAGTCAGAAGATCTGGGTTCAAATCTCAGTTCTACCACTGATTATCTGTGTAACTTTGGGCAAGTCATTTAAATCTCAGCCTTGGTTTGCTTGCTTGAAAAATGAGGACTGGACTAGATGACCTTCAATATTCCTTTCAACTCTGTTCATTCTCTGGGTTGTGAAGTTGGAATGGAACGTCAGGTCTGTACCTGGGAGTACCTTTAATGGAATGCACTCTGTCATATGGTTTTCTCTGCCTTTAGCTTTATCCTCAGCAGTAATGCTGCCCCCCTTGTTTGAACTTGTTCTCCAGGAGACTCCTCAGGTTGCCATGAAGCAGATCCCCAAGTTGACTCCCACATAGTAGTGCCCCTTCATGACACCAGAAGCTCTACTGATGGCAACAAAGCCTAGTGGGGGAGCCAAGCCCAAGCCTTTCTCAGAAGTGATGTACCCCAATACCTGTATATTTGTTTGGTGAGAAATAAGAATGAAAAAATGAAGCAAAAAAACAGAAAAATAGTGGTGGTGGTAGGGTAGAACAGGCCTAGTATTCTCAAAGTTCAAGTTGTGCAATGGAATTCACATGTGGCACAGAATAGATCAACTAACTGTGTTTGTTCAAATATCACTAAGCCCTGAAAAAGTTGTAATCTGACTAGCAAGCTAAAGCGATCTATTCGATCACCTGGTTTAGCCCCATCCCCCATTGTACAAAGTGGAAAATTGAGGCTAAGGGAGAGAGAGGGACTGATAAGTAGCAGAGCCAGGATCCAAGCCTTATCTTGTCTTGCTGGAAGCCAAAGCTGAGAGAATCATTGGAAAGCAGCTAAGGGTGGCTTCTCCCACGGTTCCCCCAGACTCTTTGTAGCTGTTCACCTTCTCAATGCATGGCAGTCTCTGGTTTCTTCTCTTCCCCACTCAGCCCCCACAAGTAACACCTCACTTCATCCCCAGTCCAGAGGACCTTCTTTAGGATAATTTCCAAGGATTTATCCCTGTATTCAGTTTGGGCAGACAACATCATGAAAGGATTAGGATTCCTCAGTGGATACTTCTGAAAGAGACCCTCATAGACAAAAATGGCTAATAGTAGAGATGCTTAGAGGACACTCTCCTGCAGGAATGAATTAGGACCATTTCTCTGGGTTTCCAGTTCTCTCTTGGGGTATTAACTGGCCACAGTCAGTCCCTACTGTCCTAAGATACTGAAAATATCCAGCCTGCACCTAGGTGTCCTGTGCATGGGCATATGTCCAGGCAGCCAATCCTGCCCAATGGTGGGTTTGGGTAGTTTGTTTCTGGTGCTGGACTCCCTCAACTCCTCTGTTCTGGCCCTCAGTGTCCCTGTGCTTCTCCCTCTCTCCATCCTAGTTTGCTCATTGAGAAGGTCCTCTGAATCGTTTACATCTTCTTATGAATACTATAGTCAATGCATCCTCTTCCAGAAGCCTTGAGGGCAGGGCCCATTTCATTTTTGTCTCTATGTCCCCAGTGTCCAGCACAGTACCTGGCATATAGTAAGTGCTTAATAAATGCTTCTTTATTAATTGTAAGACTTCTCTCCTCTTTCAGAAAGGAAGTTTAGGTTTCAGGAAGCAGGATTGGGAAGATAGAGGCAACTGGGAGAGAACATAAACCAAGAGGGAAGGCATGGTCGATCTGGTGCCCTGAGGTGCCCCTGTTACCTCCTTACCATTGTGCTTTATCAGACAGACACGCCAAGGTAGCCTCTTGAAACTATGACTAGGAAGTGTCTCTCTCCCCAAGCAGATCAGGAAAATGTAGGGATTATTACACAAACAGCACACTGTAGCTTGCTGCTTCCCCAGGATCCAGGGGGCCACTGAACTAGAAAACTGAAAGTGAGCCAAGGCAATGGCACCAGGAAGGAAAGGAAAATGACTTTTCATTTTACAAGCTATCCAAATCAGAAGCATATGGGGCTATTTACATTCTTCTTGTTTATGGGGAACAATGTATCTTGGCATCCTTATCAAATCTCTGGAGATTTAGAAATTAAAAACTGAGAATAAAAGATCTTCAAGAGGCCTATCCTGTACTTGAGGCTCAGAGCTGATCCCTTCCACCCTCTGCCAGGCCAGAAAGCAAATGGACTTAAGATAACCGTATATTGCCTTTACCAAGATGGCAGCAGGCTTTAGGCCCTGCTTCCTCTGGCATCCCTCTACTTTGTAGTAGCTATTTAGAAAAGAAATTGATATTAAAAAAAAGCATACCTACAGTACAGGTCAAAGAAAACTCACCCAAACTGTTCCTGGTCCCAGTTTATATCCAGTCTTGTTTGGACTCATTACCCAACCTTCCAAACCCCACGTTGTCAGCTAATACAACTTCTAGCCGTGTCCTTCAAACATTTCCATTTTTATGAGATGACAAACTATTACATTCCACTAAGCTAAAATGAACTTTCATTTTTTACACTGAAAAAATCATTTTCTTTTTAGGTACACTGTTGAAAAATACTCTGTCCCCTTCACAGGGGTGGCATCATCACAGAAACTCAGTAGGCTACCACTTAGGAGTCCCCTGAAGTTTCAGGGGTCAAGATGCCTGATTGGCAACACAAGAGGCAGGCACAATCTAGGACACACACAGAAGGACTGACAAGCTTTTGAGCATCCCCCCAGCTGTCCACAAAAGCCCAGAAAATAATATTAACAGGATTCTGCGTTTGGCCCTGGTTCTGTTAACAAGACAGAAAGCTGAGGTCAAAGCTTAGGGGGATGGTAATGGAACAGGGCCACATGCAGGTTGTGTGTGTGCGACGCACTGAGGATGCACTGAAGTCTGGCACTGTGGCAGCAATGGCACGTGGAGGCTTGGCCCAGTTGGGTCAGTCCAGGTCATTAGGCTTGAGGGTACCCAGGGATCAAGAAGAAGAAGACAACAGACCAACGACCTTAAAGGACTTGACTCCATTACACGTGATAAGGGATCTGTGCTCTTTATAATCCACCCCCATGGGACAGGGGTGTTATGGAGGACTCGCATGCCTCCCTCCTTCCACATCTCCTCCTCCGTTGGGTTTGGCTTTTCCAAAGGACAGTAATATGAGATTCACAAACTTGAAAAGAACAAAAGAAGCAAGAGCTTTGGGATCAGAAATTCCAGTTGCTCCAGGAGCAGGTGGGGGAGACCCAACATGATGCTGTAGACATGGGGCCATTAGAAAGGAGACTCTCCCATCTGGCCTCTAAGCTTCTTGGGGTGAACAAGAGACCATTGATGAAGCATTAAGTGCTACAGAGGAAAGCAGGGGTCCCCAAGTCTTCTCTGTGGTGTCAGGATCTGTCCAGTCTCTCACTCCTTACACCCTGGTTACTGCCTTTCAGAGAAAAGGGGGCTTTTGAGATACCAGAGGGTTCCCTGTTCCATTAGGCTAAAATGAGCTTAAGTATTCCAGTGCGACTTCATATACAAACTTATATTGATCCTAAGAAAGAAACAAAAGGAGAGATTTGTTAATGGAGTTTTACTTAGAAACTTTAGAAATAAACTTGTGGTAAAATCACCTCACAAAGTTCCCTAGCTTTTAAGCTATGCATGACAGATTTTAATTCACAGCCACGTTTCCCCTGTTACCCAAAACAGTTCTAGGCTGTCTAATCTCCCATCTATCCTTTTCTGGTTTGTGTGTATCCTAGAACAGAAACTTTGAAATTAGCCTTTCTTGCATTACACAAACAGGGACTTTTCTGGACATGTAATAGAAGCAAAGAGAGCACTTTACATTTCAATAATGCCTTTCATGCTGACCATTTTAGAATGAATGATCAAAATCAACTAAGTCCTACAGTGAACTTATCTTATTAGGTGGACAAATGGAGCATTGAGGCACTATTAAAAAATGGGAATTAAATTTCATTCAGTCAGACTTCACAAATTTGAAATCAGTAAGCATTTCAGCAGGAGTTGAACTGAGGTTTCCCTGAGCACTATCTCTGACAAAGAGGTTTGGGAAGCAGATGAATAGTGTACTTGGTTGTGATCTCCTGGAAGGCAGGGAGGACTTAATCATCTTTGTATCCCTAATAGCACCTAGTACACAGTGAGTATCAAGTAAGTGTTGAATGAATGAATGACCAAATTAATTTAAAAGATTATAGAAGGAGTTCTCTTAAACTATTGAAGAAAACAAGCAGTTTTTGAGGATATCCAAAGTACCCATTTATCTAAAAATAATCAATATGCTAATCAAACACCCCAAGTCATCTTCTTCCCATGCCTCCAGATCTCCCAGGCCCCATAGTTAAAGCTAGGTTCTTCAAAGCAAGCCAGTGGTAAGTGCAGGCAGGTCCTCCCAAGCTAGAAAGACTTCAAGCACATGCAGGCTGAGTGACTCTATGTCTGATAGATTCTATATCTGATATACAACAGTCAGTTTAGTCAGATTCATTGAGGCTTATCATTAGGTGATTGGGAATGGTTTATTTTTGGTCAGAGAAACTCCTGAAATTACCTATTAAGGCACAGAGGGTTTCTGATCAATTTCATTGGAGGGATTAACTCCAAGGATGAAATGACAAACCCTTGTAGTATGGTAGCATTCTAATTATGTCATTCTTTGACAGATCTGTGCAATCATCTTTCCTGTTCAATATTATCTGGTTTATAGTCCAATACATTAGAAAAAACCTTTTTTTACCCTAATTCTAGTTGTTGAATGTGCTTATAAATAAAATTTAATTTCTTTCTAGATGATTCAGGTTGATTTTTCCCCAAGAGTTAGTGTGAACAAGGCTTTACTAGACTCTGTTGGAGAGAATTATATTGACAGGGGAATTTTTACAAAGTGGAGAAATATGCCCTTTGACCCATCCTAGAGTCAAAGATCTGGTATTTGGGGGAGGAATAGAAATGAATCCCAGACTTTTGGACCACCACTCTGATTCATGTTTATTTTCTATAAAGTCTGTTAGTGGAGTATAAGCACCTTGAGAATATGGACTGTTTTTCTTTTCTCTCTTTGTCTTGCCAGTGTCTAGCCTTGTTCCTAGTACATAAGTGCTTTATAAAGGTTTGTTGAATTGAATTAAATAGAATTATTTTAAGACAATGTCCCCCCTCCTAGTCTCTAGAAACTTACCAGCGTTTCCACCATGTTGGATTTGTTGTTGCGCAATGTTTTCACTATGTGGAACACATCAATGATATTTTGTTGTTGGATCATTTCACACACACTGCAGATAGCACAGAAAGTTCCACTTCGTCCACCACCATTTCTAGGCACAGAGAAAAAAAGATATTTGCCTCCTAGAAGTGACAACTGGGATAAGATTCAAACTGAAACCTTTCATAAGCTGCTGATGAAGGGGATCCCCTTCCTATAAACCATCAGAACACTTCGTCACATGTTATGTGTTACTGTCATTTGTGTCCATGTATTATTTCCTTAATAGACAGTAAACTTGACAAGGACAGGATCAATGTCTTATCTTTTTATCTCCCTCTACTTATCATTAGACCCTCTACATTATATCATCATCACCATCTAAATGCAGGATGATGCAAATTTCTAATATTGCTATGTACACAATAGGGAGTCTAAGAGTCATTGCCAAGAACATGCATAATTAGAAAAGGAGTTGTACCAGTCATGTAGCAAGGGGCAGGAAAATCTGAGAACTGCCTTGGTATTCATGACATAGTAGATCAGAAGATCTCCAGTGTGTTGGGTAGATCCCCTTTGGGGAGACTGCAGAAAGGCATGATTGAGAATCATACAGGATGAAAAGGTGTGGATGGATTGTGATCTATTTGCTGTTGTTCAGTTGTGTCTAACTCTTTGTGATCCCATATTGGGTTTTCTTGGCAAAGACACTGGAGTGGACTGCCATTTCCTCCTCCAGGCAAACAGAGGTTAAATGGCTTGCCTGGGGTCACACAGCTAGTGAGTGTCTGAGGGCAGATTCAAACTCAGGTTTTTTGACTTCAGGCCCAGAGCTCTATCCACTGAGGCACCTTAGCAGAATAAATATCCCCACCAAGGAATCCTGTACCCATCACAGAACTGAAGAAAGTACATAAGAATAGCTTCCATCTCCATAGCACTTGGATATTTGCAAAGTGCTTTTGTAGGTTTATAGGGTTTAGACTAAGAGGGACTCTTAGAGATGCCTTCTGAGTCAGGTGGTTCAAGTTTATTATCTCCCACTTTACAGATGAGGAAACTGAAGCTTAGTGAGGGGATATGATTTGCTCCAGATCACAGAGTGAATCAGTAGCAGATCTAGCACTACAAATACTGTCTCCTGACTCCCAGGTCAATGCTTCTCTAATCCTACTACTGTCTCATTTGATTCCCTTCAACCCAGAGCAGCAACTATCAATGGTGCTGAATTTCATCTGATCGAATGCATCTGTGTGCTTCATCACTTCCCCAAGGTCCACCCCATCCACCAACCTAACACGCCTCACCATACAGGAGAGGATTTTGTTATACTTACAAGCAATGGACAACAGTTCGTCCATCCCTCCCATCATATTGCTCCTGCCACTTTTCTAGTCGCCGGACAACCTTCAGAAGGGAGCGTTTGGAGGGAGGTGTGTCCCGATAGGCAGGCCAGCCAATGTACTGTAAGTGCTGAACAATACGATATCCGTCTTGTGGCTGAAAATGGAGTCAGTTGATTTTGTTACATTTTAGCGCTATGGAGGTGTCATGTTTTACAGGATCCAAGAAAGTGAAAGTACCATGTAGGTAGCCTTTATAGGGATTCTTACAAAGCACATCTTAGTAGCACTAGGACAGGGAATACCCCAGGAGATGCTTGGGTCTAAAGACACAGATTCAAGTCACATCATCCCTGAAGTAGTCAGAAATTAGAATCACAGAATTTTACAGCTTTAGGGGACCTTGGAGATCACTGAATCTCATTTTACAAATGAAGAAACAGAGGTGCAGGGAGGTGAAGTGATTTGCCCAAAGTCATATTAGATAAGTAAGTCCTGGGCCTGGGACTCAAACCCAGGTCTTTGGACTCTAAATCCAATGCTCTTTTTATGATCTTACATTTCCCAGGATATACACCATTCAGAGCAAGAAAGAAGGATGTCTGGGAAAGAGACAACTCAGGTCAACTATCTTCATTATTTGTATGGTAGGTAACATGTCTGAGGTCAGATAAGGTTCTGAGAATAAGTTTGAGTTTTAGTGAGTAACAAGAAGAAATACAATGGCTCTCTCCCTTTAAGACAACAGACAGTTTCACTGATATATGCCATAATTTTGAGATGCTTTGGAGAACATTAGGTCAGACAGGCTGTTATCCTTCCTGGAGGTCTAGTTACTGGTATTTTCACATAACCACTCCTATCTAACCTCTTGTTTATGTAGAAGTAGAGGTTGAACAATTGAGTTACCCAGTCTGTCTGATGGTGTTACAGGATGTAAAGAGGATATCCTCATAACTTCCAATTTCATTAAGAAGACTGGGTAGGGAGCTCAATTAATTCAGGGGTCCTCCTCCCTTCACTCACCTACCCACTTATCTTGGTAGCTTCTGTCTTGTTTGCTTCCTGCAAAATCCAGATAAATAAAATTGTCTGGATGAAGAAAAATTGGGCCAGGAAGAAGGAAATGGCAGACTCTGGACTTACTCTTGCCATGTTGCAGATTCGGAATATCCTATTGATGATGTCCTCATCAATGTCAGCCGATACGAACTCCACCTGGATTGGCCCATAACAACAGGATGTCTTCTCTGGCCAATACTGCATGCAGAGCTAGCGTAAGCACAAAAGACAAAGAGAGAAAATGAGAGAGGTTAATGAATGGGGGGAGGTATTCTGGTAACAAGATCCTGCTCTGCTGCAGGCCCAGCCAGCTCAGTGTGCTAGCAAGAGTATGATATTAATAAGACCAAGGTCATGGGGTTCAGCTCCTCTAGACTCTATTTGGTGACTATAGATGGGTGTATTGGAGGAAGCCTTCACCAAGTTCATGACCTGATGCCCGGTCAGTACCATCCTCAGGCCAGTGCATTATTTTGAATTCTCGCCCCTATGTTTTCCTTCTGTTTCAAGGGCTTCAAAGACTTAGCACCAAAGATCTATAAGAGTTAAATCTATAGCTTCACCACCCTCCTCTCTGAGGGAGGTTAATTGGGTAGCAAGTAAGCATGTTGGGAAGCAGACGAGGGGGTCCAGGGGGCCTCTGTGGCCAGAGGAGCAGCACATCTGCTGAGTTAGGAAGTAATGACAATTTAAACTTTATTTCTCTTTGCCATGGGCTTTTCTCCATCTCAGCTCTGACAATAATGAGGGGATGGGGGAGCCAGCACAGATAAGACCAGAGCTGGCCAGAGCCTTTGCCTGGAATTTGGATTAATCAGAGCAGTCTTTTTTTTTAATTAACATTTTTATCGTTTGCATTGAATCCAGCCTTGTGAATGCTGGCTGCGCATCATATGAGAAGCGTAAGAACTAGAACATGAGTACCCCGCTTCTTCCCCTCCCATCCCACTGAATCTTCAAATTGCATGGAACTAAAAAATCATTTAAGTCTCTTTTAATGAGATTTCCAGGCTAATTTCTCCAGCAAATGGATTCCGATATGCTTCGAACAAGCCTCCTCCATTTTTGGATACTGCTCTACCATCAGATCCTTGCCCTGCTTTTCAGGTCATCCCCAAAAGGTGGTCTGGGTTGGAGGGCCTTTCTGCTCTGGAATTTGATACATGTTTTCTGTAGCACTGACTTCTCAAACAATCTACCATCCAGCCTTTATTATTATTATTATCTAGTATGTGCCAAGCACCGTGCTAGGTCCATCTCTGACTCAGGGAGCTGACATTCTAATAGGGGAAAGAACATGTAAATAGATACATAAGGAATAGATGGAAGGGAGCCTTAGAGGGAAAGGGACCAGAAGCTGGAGGACTAGGAAAAGCTAAGTAGAAACAGAATCAATGGAGGCAGGCAGCAGTGGTGTCATGGGTGGAGTGGAGGACACAGGTTTAGGAAGATCTGGGTTTGAATCCATTATCAGATGCTAGCTGTGTAACCCAAATCACTTACCCTTTCTGGATCTCAGCTTATTCATCTGTCAAAGGAAAGATTGGACTCAGTGGTTTCTGAGGATGATGCCAGCTCTTAAATCTATGATTCTATGAAATAGAAGCCAGTCAAGGCAAACCCTGGCCAATAGGAACATGATGAAAGGAAAGGGAATGGAATGAGCATTTATTAAGCTCCTACTTTGTGCCAAGTACCAACTAAGTGCTATGCAAATATCTCATCTGATGAAGGAAGGCATCCTTGTAACCCTTTCTCAGCTAGTATACAGGACTAGGTTTGGACAGATATGATAATCATCCCCAAAACAGGTTCCTTCTCTCTGCCCACTGATACAGAGTAGGACGGTAGAAAGAACATTAGATTTGGGGTCAGAGGGTCTGACTTTAAATGCCAGTTCTGCCATTTACTCTATAGGTGACCTGGGCAAGACACCTAGACTCTCTGTGGAGGGGGACTAGATGACCCCTAAGGTCTCTCTTCATAACCTGGCCTCAACTTCTCTTTCAAGAATTGTTGTATAATCTCTTCTATTCATACTTGGTGCGATCCAGGCCAAAGTTGCTTTTTTTTTTTTTTTTTTTTTTTTTTTTTACTGTTCTTTCTTCTATCTCCCATCTCCACGCCTTTGCATCATATATAATTTTTATACAATATTTTATAATAATAGCACTTATCATTAAGGATTAAGGTTTGGTGAGATTGTTATCCTGAATGTAAATTCCTCAAGAGCAAGGATTGTTAATTTCTTTATGCTTAGCACAACACCTGGTTCATAGTAGGTACTTAAATAAATGCCTGTTGATTGCCTGTTTGATTGCCCAAGGTCACATAGCTAGTTGAACGGATTCAACCCAGTTACTCAGATCCCCAGTCCATTTTTTCTTCCACTGCCACACATTCACATTAACCCTCAAAGAATATAATTTATTTCCTATAGATGAGCTGGGAGTCTATTCAGATATGTCCCAGGAATACAGCCTTCTGGGTGTGTTGAAGGTGGTGGAGTTAGACAAACCTGTTTCCATTAGGAGCAGTTTCTTTTCAGCCCCAGGGCAAAGCACAGCGTTTAATCCTAATGCTGTTTTTCTGTATTGCGCGGTTATCTTCTGAGGAAGGACATGATCCCATTTTTGTTTGAGAATAGAAAACATGCTATTTCTTTATTAGTAAGAGAGCTGGTTCAGCTCTGCACGACGGGTTGGTCAATTCCAGAATCACACAATCTCACAGCCAGAAGCCCCTCCCTCCCCCAGGCATTTTGTCCAGGTTGATACCAACATAGGAATCCCCTCTGACAAGTGGGCATCCAGCCCTACTTGAAAACGGCTAGTGATGGGGAGCTCACTACTTTCTGAGGCAGGCCATTCCACTTTAGAACAGCTCACATAATTAGGAAGTTTTTCTTTATGTCTTATTGTTGATGTTCATTGTTTTTTCAGTTGTGTCCGACTCTTCATGACTCCATTTAGGGTTTTCTTAGCATAGATACTGAAATGCTTTGCCATTTCTTTCTCCAGTTCATTTTACAGACGAGGAAACTGAAGCAAACAGGATTAAGTGACTTGCCCAGAGTCCCACAGCTAGTGAGTGTCTAAGGCCAGATTTGAACTCATGAAGATGAGTCTTCCTGAGTCCAGGCCTGGCACTCCATGCACTGTGCCCCCTAGCTACCCCTTCCTTATGTTAGCAAGCTTAATTTGTATTTATATTTTTTTATTTATTCTGTGCCTTTTATATATGTAAATATTATTTCTCCTGATACAATATCAACTCCTCAGGAGTGGGATTGGGCAACTAGATGGCTCAGTGAATAGAGGCTCAGGGCCTGGAGTCAGGAAGATTCATCTTCCTGAGTTCAAATCTGGCCTCAGACAATTACTAGCTGTGTGACCCTAAGCCCTGTTTGCCTCAGTTTCCTCATCTGTAGAATGAGCTAGAGAAAGAAATGGCAAACTACTCCAGGATCTCTGCCAAGAAAACCCCAAATGAAACTGTGAAGAGTTGGACACATCTGAAACAACTGAGCAGTAAAGAATAGGGATTGTTTACTTTTTATCTTTGTATCTCCAGTGACTAGTCAGCATAGCTAGTGCCATGCTAGTGCCAGAGACTGGCACATAGCAGGTGGTTAACAAATGCCGATTGATTGAAAACTGTAATCTACCCGTCTGGAATTTGCACCCACTCCTCCTGGTTCTGCTTTCCAGGGTGAAGCAGTAGTCAAATATTAGAGCCCCTCCAACTCTAGAATTCAGCTATCCTGTTCCTCCTACCCTGAAATCTTAGGCTCATCACCCCCATTTCCTTAAAATGGTATGTGTATGGCATGATTGCCAGCTCTCTTAGGAACATGGTCATCCTCCTAGGAGACGCAATTCAATCCTGTTTTGCTTGTCTCCCAGGATATCTACAGGGCTCTTCCCTCTAGGGTGCTCAGGGGTATCCAGGAATCAGGTTCTGAAGTAGCTTCTCATTCCACAGCTAGAGTGGAAATAACAAGTGGGGAACTCCCTTTCAGGCTACAAGGAGAGCAGAAATATCTTGGTCCAGGTCAAGGAGAGCTTACACATGGCTGTCCCTTGGGTGATCTGAGCCTAACTCAAAGGACTGCTTGACTTTCCTGGAATCCATAGTGCTTTCTCCTCAATGACAGAGTCCCTGGACCAGAAGCCAGAGAATCACAGAACTGAGAGCTGGAGGATGGCATAGTCCTGGTCTTGTCCATTCCTTCACTTTACAGATGAGGAAGCTTGGGCTCAGAATCAAGCAACAAGCATGTATTAAGTACCTACTGTGTACCAGGCACTGTGCTAGACACTGGGGTGACAAAGACAAAAGAGTTCCCACCATAGAGGAGCTTACCTACTATGGGGGAAATCTATACATCTATATCTATAACTATAGTATCTATATCTATGTACCTATCTATCTATATATGTGTATGTATATACACAATATATATGTATAATGTATATAGAAATATATGCATATATATATATATGAATATAAAAAATTTGCCTGAGAGGGATGCTACATCATGGTTCCATGGCAAGGATCACCCCACCCTTTCCACAGAGGGAAGTCACTTAACCTCTGTTTGCCTCAGTTTTCTCATCTATACAATACCGATATAGCCCTTAATTTCCAGGGTTGTGGTGAGGATCAAATGAGAAAATAGGATAATAACTGTAAAGCTTTTAACACAGTGCCTGGCACATAGGAAGTGTTATATAAATGTGTGTGTATGTGTGTGTGTGTGTGTGTGTGTGTGTGTGTGTGTGGTGCTGCCTAACACAGACCTGCTCTAATGTGCTTTGCCTATTCTCTGACAAGGGGAAGGTTGGATGCTGGCCAGAATAGGCTGGTGGATTCTCCTTTATCACCCAGAGCAAAGGAAGACCTCTCCTGATTCTCACCTGCCCAAGATTCCCAGCTTATGAAGTCATCCTGGTGGGGCAGCCAAATCAGGTACCCATTCACTAGAAACTAATGCAGAACTGTGTGCAAATTCCAGTTCTACTCTATTAATCATCAGACTTTGGGCAGGTTACTTTTTTCCCTCCCTAAGCTTCCCAATTTGCCAAGTGTTAGAATAGGTGATCTCAAAGGTCCTTTCCAGCTCTAGATTTCATCAGACTAGTATTTACCTGATGCTTAAAAGGATAGAATGATTAACAAAAAGAAACCACCTTTCCTCCTATCAAGGAGTGTGAATTCTATTTCAGGAAAATGTGAACAGATAAGACTAGAGATGACAATTTGGGGAGCAGGGAGCGAATGCAAAAAACAAAAGGGATCAGGAGACCCTTGAGGTGGCCAGGTGTGGGCTGATGCCCATGTTGTCTTTGTGTATTTCTCCCCTATTCCAGCAGTTCTGTGTCTCTATGTGGCACCCAGGACTCCCAGGATTTATATTGGCACCATGCCAGTATTTTTAAAATGGCTAATCTACTTTGTGATAATGAGCTCAATTTGTTGAAAAGCAGCATAGAATGTCTGCGCTGAAACAGGCTACAGTTGTATATCCTCATGGCATTCTCTGCTTTTGACATATATTTGGGCCACATAAAAATGTGCTGGGGGAGGGGGTGAGTTCAAGGAGGAAACACAATTCATGTGTAATTGCTTTTGCTCTTTATCATACCTTTTTCCCCAACCCCACCCTACTCCCAATCCCCAGGTTTTTCCTGGATAAAATCAGAAAAGTCTTATCAATTGTTGCAAATAAACAAGTTGTTAGGAGATAAGTACACTGGAAAATGTCACATGTTGATATTTCTGGTAGATTTAGTGATGGACTTGCCAGCCAGAAAATCATCTTGGCACTTTACAATCCACAGAACATCTTATCTCATTTGAGCCTCACAACACCCCTGTAAGCCAGAGGGGATAGTTAGCATTATCTCCACTTGACAGAGGAAGAAACTGAGGCCCAGACAAGTCAGGCAGCTGACTTGACCAAGGTCACACATGTAGTAAGTGGCGTTTGTATCCCCATGTCTTAACACAATGTCTGGCACATGGAAGGTGCTTAATAAATCTTCACTGATTCATAAAAGCCACCCATTATCTCTTTTAAAAATACATGTGCACGCGTACACACCTACACACGTACACAGTCAAGTACCATTGACCTACAATAATTATTCATCAAGGGCTCACTAAGGAAAAAAGCACCATCACATTTTTGTTTTTGGAGAGAACTATAAAATGGTTCGCTCATCTGTTTTTTAAGTTAGGAAGAGAACACAGCCCTCTCTTTCATAGATACCACATATAAAAATAATAACCTTCAGTTCTATTTTATGACCAGTTATGAAATCAAGATAGAGGAGGAAAGACAAAGAAAAATAAGAATACAGGAATAAAGACTGAGCCAGACAAACAGACACATGTCCAGAGACAGACAGAGGCATACATCTATTCACCCACGCAGATACACAATGACACAGAGATTTGCCCATTAAGGTGACACCATTGTCCATTTGGGCTTCTCTTTCTTCCTTTAGAAAATACGTGGAGTATTTGGATTAGAGGACCTCTAGGCTCCCTTCTAGCTTTCAAACCTATGATTCCGATTCAGTCTGTATCACATAAATGAAATCAAGAGATAGTGCTAGTCTGAGTTATTAAAACCCTCACAACCTGGTCCCAAATTACCTTTCCCATTTTTAATGTCCTTTTTTTAAATTTGATTTTTTGGGGCTAGTTCCTGTCTCCCTTCCCCCTTGCACTAGAGAAGGTCATGTATTACCTATGGTCAGGCAGTCAACTCCAGTCAAACTGGCTTCCTTAATACAAGGCACACCATTTCCCTACCCTTTGCAATGGCTGTCTCCCATTCCTAAAACGTGCTCTCTCCTCACCTCTTGACTTAGAGATTCTAGTTTCCTTTCCGATTGAACTCAAATGCTACCTTCCACATGAGACCTTCCCTAATGACTATTTCTGGCCCTCTCTCCTGCCTTCCTCTTCCACTTCCTTACCACGATGATCATATCTGTATTTATTTAGAATATACAGGTACCTATTGTCTCTCCAGGTAGAATGTAACTAAGCTCCCTGAGATCAGGGACTAGCTTACTTTTACCTTTGTGTCCCTAGCACAATGCCTGGGTTTGGTGGGAGCTTAAAAATGCCTGTTGTTTAATTGAGTAGGGACCCAGAGGAAATATTAAAGAAAACTGAAACAAGGGAAAGGCTGCAAGTCATAAACCCTCTACAGAGAATTTATACAAAGCTGCACATAAGAACAAGCTGAGAGAAAGTGTGGATGGCTTTACCTGCCTGGGTGAAGGGAGCTGAAGAGATTGGAGTTGAGTTGTTACAGCCATATTTATAAATAGGGATATCACCTCTTGGTATTTGTCCTGCAGGCCAGACAAGATTAAATGAAACCTCAGACTATGGCCTAAAAGTTCCCCACTCTTGTGGCTGCAGACTTTTCAGTGTGAAAAATAGCCTCTTTTCTCCTAGACCCTGCCTACTGCCCCAGCTCCTCCTCCTCCTCCAAAATGCTACCCCTTTCCCTGAGCCTCTCTTGCTTTTTTACATTTGCTTTCCTTGATTTTCATCCTTTCTTCCTTTGTCTAAGACCAGGGCTCACTCAAAAAATTGCTTTAAAATGCCCTCTAGGGTTAGAAAACAGGGGGTGACTGAGGAATGATAATTCCTGTTCACATTTCTATAGTGATTAGGTTTGCAAAACAGCTTACATACATCATTTCCCTGGATTCTTACAGTAACCTGATATATTAGGAGAGAGTACCATTTTATAGATGAAGAAAATGAGGCATAGTGAAGTGATAGCACTCATGGCCACCTGACCAGAATAAGAAGCTTATGATCTTGGATTTGAACCCGGGTCTCTTGACTTTAAGTCTTTCCAATGCCTTAGGTTGCTCTAATAAGGTTTCTGCTACAGATAGAATTAGCTTGGGGACACTGTGGCTTGGTCTCTTGGTGCAAAATTTTGAGACCATCAACAGCACCATCCTGAAGGTACACTCTTCTCTTGCCTGCATTGGGTTTGTGTACCCTCCCTTCTTCCCTGCCTCACCATTTCCTAACCCATGGGGACCATCTCCAGTCATCCTGATCTAAATCTGTCCACTGGACCCAGATGGCTTAGGAGGGGAAAGTGAGGCTGGTTACTTTGCACAGCTCCCCCTCACTTAAATCTGATTCATTTGCAAGTCCTGGCATCACCTTCCTCATGTCATGGTCCTCTTCAAGAATGATGGACAGACAACAACCAAACAGCCCTAACCTATTCTCTTATGGGATGACCTTCCAAGGTGCAGTATGACTGCTTCATGCAGGAGGTGCAGCCTATTTTCTCAGGCCTCTCTGGCTTAGGCTGACCTTGGCCCCCAGCAGACAAATGCTGACACAGACTTTGAAAGGTAGCATTTCCAGGTGCCATTGAAATTGCATGGCAATGGTTTTTCTGATTCTCCCAATGTGTCATTGTTTATTTTTAATTTTTCTCTTATAATGATGCAAGGCTCCCAGCTGCTGCTGTGACGAGCATCATAGAAATATTTATATAAATAAATACTCTATTCATCTGCAGATTTCAAGAGCATCTTGCCAACTGTATATGCCAGCAAATCCCACTGCCCCTCCAGGCTTTATTTTTTTGCATACACAGAGGCTGTTCTCAAAGGATCACTCCAGACTGAGAAATTTGTAGGTCATAAAAGATCATTTCTATATTGATAGATCTCAAGACCTAGCCCTGGATCTTGGACCCCCTAAATTCTCATCACCTTTTGCTCTTTTCTGTTCCTTTTGGGAGTAAGGCTCTGCTAATCACCCATGGAACAGAACATTCCACCAACCCTAAGAGCAGGACAAAGGGGCCCATGGAAAAATAAATCAATATTTAAAGCTCTAGTCTAGATAAACCTGAAGTTTTTTCCCCCTTTTTGCTGACTGTGATGGAATAGGAAAAGCTAGGTTCCAATCCCATCTCTGCCACATACTACCTATGTGAGCCCTAGGTAGCACCCTTGACCTCTCTGGGATCCAGTTTTCTCCTATTTAAAAAGAGAGGGTTGGACTAGATGAGCTTGAAGGTCCCTTCCAATGCTTAATCTATGACCCTATGACTTCTCACATGAGAAATTACTAGGAAATTTTCCTTACATCAAACTGAGAGCTGCCTCTTGGTAACTTCCACATATTTCTTCTAGTTCTATCCTAGAGGCCCAGGAAAAACAAGCTGGCCCCTCTTTCACATGTATACCCTTTAAAGACAACAAGCATGTCCTTGGATAGTGTCATCTTCTCCAGATTAGATATTCCCCCTTCCCTCAGCTGGTTTTTGTGTTGGCTCGCCTTGCCCTTTTCTAAACACGCTTTGCATTTTCGTCTGTATTGTACAATTAGCAATGTCTTTCAGTCTTTCCATTTCCCTAGTCGTACTAAACAATTCAGCCCCATTTTCGTTGACTTAGAATGCTGACATGGACAGTCTTGCTAATGAATTGCTTCCTGTATTTCAATTCACTTACTGGCCATCTGCTCAACATTGCTGTCTCAACTTTGGCCAATAGCCTCAACCTCCACCCCCGATCTCCAACTCAAACTTGAACTCTGCTCCCAGGGTGCTCAGCTCTGCTACTCCTTGCCTTGTCTACACTGGCCCCTTTCCAGCTCTTTCATGTGTTGTCTTCCTCCATTAGAATGTATGTCTCTTGAGAACAAGGACTATCTAGTTTGCTTGTATTTTTATCCCTAGCACTTAGTCTGGCACATAGTAGGCACTTAATATATACTCTATCATCTGTCTTTGTATTTTCTCTCCAACTAGATGGTGAACTCTTGGTGGTCAAGGTGATGTGTTTTGCTTACTTTGAGTGAGTCAACCCATTGACTTCCCATAGTGCTCATCACATTCCAGGTACTGGTAGACTACGTAGAGAACCATAAACTGATTGACAACTACATTTTTGTTTTAGCTCCTCATAGCATCTCAGAACCAGAAAGGTGACATACAGTTTGATTCATAGTCAAATGTAGGAATATTCTTAAATTAACTGCAACAAATGTTCATCTATTTTCTTACCGAACATTTCTAGTGATAGGGCGCTCACTACCTTGTAAAGCAAACCATTCCATTGTAGGACAGCTCTAATTGTTAGGAACTTTTCTTTTTTAAGAAAAGGTGTTGAAATCTGCCTCCTTAAAACTTGAATCCATTATTCCTAGTTCTTCCCTTAGGGGCCAAACATGATAAGTCTAATCCATCTTCCATATGACAGCTTTATATTTCATGTCCTCCAGTGGCTGTTCCTCTCTACTCAAACCATTAATACCTTTTGTATTTGCTCCTCTTCTAACAGATATGCTGGTTTCTTACTTCCCTAAGAGGCAATCGACCATAAGCTTTGTCTTCTCCCTTACTTTATATCTCAGAACCAATCTCCATCCTCACCCACGATCTCTTCTTCTGTGCCTGTTTCTGAAGAAAGCGTGATCCCTCTCCTTGACAACCATTCTATCTTTTGATCTCCTTCCTTCCCATATCCTCCAGGAATTTGCCCTATTTATTATGCCCTCCCTCTCATCTTCTATTTTTTCCTTATGTATTGGCTCTCTACCCACTCTCTACAAACATGTTTAAGTTTACCCTGTCCTTTAAAACAAAACAAAACAAAACAAAACCTTCACTTGACCCTGTGAATCTCTCAAGCTGTTGTCCCATATTGTCTTTCCCTTTCATTACCAAATGTACCTTCTGCCTCCACTTCCTCTTTGTTTGGTCCTTTGAAGACTAGTTTCCTTCTGCACTTTCTGATTCAAAGTGCTGTCTCCAGCAAGCTCTTAACTGATAAATCTAATAACAGCCTTCATTCAGTGCTCATCCTCCTTGCAGTCTTTGCAGCTTTGGATACTGTGGACTGCTTCTCCCCACCCAGAGACATCCTTTTTGCTCCCATTCTAATCTCTTGACTCTGTTCTCTCGGACCACTACTTCTTAGTCCCCTTTGTTGGACTATCATTCCCACTTTGCCTTCTTAGCTAGGGTGTTTCTTAGGGTTCTGTCCTAGGTTCTTGCTCTTGTTCTCATTCTCTCTCCCTTCCCCTTCTCTCATCCCCTCTCCCCCTCTCTTTTTCCCTCCTTCTCTCCTCTTGAAAATTCTCTGAGAAATCTTATCAGCTTCCATAGGTTCAAGTATCATATTTATGCAGATGACTCCTAAATCTATATAAATTCAGGTCAAATCTCTCTTTCCAACTTTAGCTATGTATTATAAATTAAATACTAGATATCTCCTCCTTGATGCCTCAAACTCAAGATGTCCCAGATAGAACTCATTGCACCCACTATCCCTCCCCAGAAAACATGCTCCTCATTTAAACTTCCTTATTCTACTTAGAGCCCCATCATGCTCTCAGTAGGGTCATCTTTGATTCCACGCTACACACCCCCAACCCTCCCCAATCAATCAATTACCAGGTTTGTCAATTCTACCTCCAAAACATTTCTCCAGTTCACTGCCTTTCTCTTCACGCACACAGCTACCACTTTAGCTCAGGCCCCCATCATCTGTCATTGCCTCATATGATGGCAATGGTCTTCTAGTTGGTTACTCTCTATTCAGTCTCCTCCCCTTCCAATCCATCCTCTGCAGAGCTTCCCAAGCAATCTTCCTAAGACACAGGTCTGATCATGTCACTTAGTTAAAAGCCTTCAGTGGACCCTCATTTCCTATGGTCTAAAATACAAGTCTTTTGCCTGGTATTTGTTCCTTCACAACCACTAAAGTTAGGTGGCTCCCACCTAGCTTTCCATCCTTATTTTATATTACTCCCTTTATAGACTCTATGCTTTTGCCAAACCAGATTACTAGCCATTCTCTACATTTGAAGCTTTATATCCTGCCTCAGTATTTGGACAAACCACAGTGTCCTGCCCCCATGGAATCTGCTACCCCTTCTCATCCCAGAATCCTCACTTCAATTTAATGCTCATTTCAGGAGCCTTTTTGTGAAGTCTTCCATAATTCCTCCAATTGTTAGTACCTTCTCTTTCTCTAATTTTCCTTGTACATCTTTGAGGGCATGTTGTAACCACCTCCCCTCAATAGATCATAAGCTTTTTAAGGGCCGGGACTATTTTATTTGTGTACTTGCCAGTCTAGGACCTAGTGCAGTGTTCTGTACATGACAGGTGCTTAATAAATGCTTGCTAAATTTGTTGAATTGAAATGGAAGACAGAGATCATTTTAAGTCTTATGTCTTGAAGTCCTTGAAATCTTCTCTTCGCTAGGATAAACATTACAATTCCTCTCAGTGAATTCTCCAAAGAAATAATCATCAGTCCCCTCTCCCTCCTGTTTGCCCTCTTTTGGCAATGTTGCAGTGAGTCAAAACCCTTCCTAAAGTGTGATCCCCAGAACTGGCCACAAAATTCCAAATGTGTCCTCAGCAGAAAAAAGAACACCAGAAGAAAAGGGGGTGGGTCACTTAAAAACATGCAGAGATGAAAACAAAGGTAAATCAAGAAAGATGCACTAGCAAACAGGACAGCTTTGGAAGTTATGGGCTGAACTTTATACACATACATATGTTTAAAAATCAGGCTTTATAAAAGGGACTGCTTCAATTCAATACCCAATTCTCTTTTTTGGTTCATATACATACATACATTCCTACATATGTGTATATGTATATATAAATACATGTATATGTATGTATATACATATACACATAAACATACATGTGTGTGTATACATGGAGATGCCCATTTTATTTGGTGTTAAGTTCTGAATTCACAGCAATATAAAAAGCAATAGAATGTCAGGGATATGACTTCTTTTTGTCTAGATCCTTTACTTCTTCAAATACAGCCTCAGAAATTTATCACTTAGCATGTCCTTTGACCTCTTGGCACATCCCTTGCTGTTGGGAGGGAACGTACTCTTTAAAATAAATGTCACTTCCCTTACTTAAGGTATGACTGGCAGGAGATGTTCCTTCCTTCTACCTTGTCTTAGCAGGGGCTCACCAAGAAGGGAAATGGAATTCTTTGTCTTAGGGGGCAGAAGCTCACAGCTAACCCTTTGTGTGGGGGTGGGGTAGGGGGGAAGAGGCTTCTTAGGACTGACCTGTGAGCTCTGTTTCGAAAGAAATCAAGTGGATCTTAGACAATTGGCAGAATAAATAAACCAGTGACATCCAATCCAAGCTCTCAGAACTTTGCCCTGATGACTTTCAAAGGTAGACTGAGAAAGTAGAAGTAGCTCACACTTGGCTAAGGGTGTCTTCATTCTGTTCATCTCCAGTCAGAAGTATGTTTGGATATTTCTACATGGTTCCCATCTCTCTCTTGCTTTACAATAAAGAAAGCCTTTAGTTGGGATTCAGAAGACCTGGGATGGGGTTCAGGGTCAACACTTACTAGCTGAATGACCCAGGAGCAAAACACTTCATTTCTACAGCCCTGAGTTTCTTCATCTATAAAATGGGGATAATCATACTTGTACTATTATTATTAATAGTACATTATTAATTATAATTATAATTAATTAATTATTATAATCTAACATTATTATGAGGTTCAGATTAGCTAGCTAGCTTATAGAATTAGGTCTAACAATGAACTATGGAGATGTGAATTGTTACTGTTGCATTTCTTGTTTGGATAAAGTCATGAAAGCTGATCTTAGGAGAGATGAGGGTTGAATATCTCTTTACATATATTATCTAATCTGATGCTCACAACAACTCTGTGAGGGAGGTCATATGGTTATGCCCATTTTACAGAGGAGGAATCTGAAGTTGAGGGAAGTGAGGTAATTTCTCTAGGGTCATATAGCTAGTAAATGTCCAAGGTGGAATTTGAATTCAGGTCCGATTCCAAATCTATGCCACCTAACTGTCGTAGCATCTGTAACCTTCAGAATCACTAAAGGCATACTTTCTAACCCCTATCTTCTTTGACCCACTCAGTGCCAGAGGCCAGGCTGCCACCTACCTGTGCGGTATCCATCTCATTTAGCATCACCACCGAGGAACAGTTGTAATCGAACACCAGCCTCCAGAAGTCAGCTCCAGTGTTGGGAAGAGGGTGCTGAGTGACGATAAAGGCCGCTGGTTGCTTGTGGCTCTGACAAAAGAATAATATTGGCTTTTAAAAAATGCATCAATCAGCATTATTCAGATGACTATTAGACCCATGAGGCTGACAGAAGGCCATCTGAATCATTTAAACTGATTAGACAAAGCACTGAGACCTTCTCCTTATCAGCTCCAGCATGAATGAAACCTTCTCATAATGGAATCACTCTCCTTCAAACTAAGACATTTCATTAGAAAAGTGTCACCAGAATAGGGATTATTCAAATAAATTATTTATGTCTGGGGACTCAGCAAATAATAATGATTAGAATATGAAATGAAAAATACTTGGAGGTGATTTTTTTCCCCTTAGTTCCCGAACAACAGAACATCTGGGGATGAAAGGATGCCTCTTTGTTTGCTGGGGATACCATGAGTGGCTATGGCAGGTCTGTGACCTCAGGTTCTGACCTGGGGGCTCCTTAGGGAAAAGAGACATGCTTGGATTTAGGATTCTCAAGACAGGACCAGAAACTAGAAATTCTCTGATCCCTGTTTCCCTAGCATCGGCTGGGTATGATGCTCAAGGGCCTGGCACACCTAGTGCCAGTGAATACCAGAGAAGGTAAATAGCTGGAGACTGCCAGGGGGCAAAGGACTTTTCCTCCAGTGTTGTGCTCTAAGACAAACTACAGGCAAACATTAAGCATGCTTAGTGGAGAAAGCCTTGGACCAGATGTTTAAACTTGGTTTCTAAATCTAGCAATGTCATTGGATCATTACATGATCTTGAGGAAGGCACCTTCCCTCTGAGTCTGTTCCTTCTTGTGTGGGTGGTTAGACTCATTGGTCTTTAAGGCTTATTTCCCCTCTAATATTTTATCATTCTATGTGTAAGAATGTGTGGTCCAGTTAGCTCCATCATTTAACTTTGGGCAACTCACTAAAGATCTCAGGCCCTCGGGTTCTTCACCTACAAAATGAGGGCTTGGACTGAATCTGTGGATAAGAACCCAACTCAGTTCTTATCCTTTGTGTATTCTTGGTTTCTTTAGCAATCTGGTGAAATCTGTGGATCCCTTCTAAGAATCATATTTTTAAATGCTTAAAATAAAATATAGATGACAAAAAAGGGAATTGATGATAATGAAAGAAGTAATCATGGACCCTAAGTCAAGAACCACTGGACTATATGGTGTTTGAGGGTCCTTCTAGCAATAGGTCCAGGTGACTCCACAAACTAATCGGCACAAAGGATCAGGGTGGGATGAATATCTCAACTGAAATTACACCCCTCTTACTTTGGTGAGACCAAGTTGAGGGACAAATGGCACTCAGAGGCAGGCCAAGCACTGGCTTCATGTTCCAGTTGCTCTCTTCCCTTAAAGGGCTTAACCATCTCATTGGGGAAATAAAACTCATACGGGTAGGGATGAGAACCATAGAAGATGGAGTAAAATGAAATGCTAGACTGTAAGGTGGAGGCTACAAATGTTGGAGAAGGTCATTGAAGGGAGAGCACTGTCTAAGCTGCAGCTATCAGGGAATAAGAATAGTTGACATTTTTTGCAGAGCTTTAAAACTAGCAAATCTCTTTCCCTATATAGCTTGAGACTTCCATTCGCCCAGGAAGATAGGTATTTAACTCCCGTTTTACAGATGAGAAAATTGCAGTATAGAGAGATTAAGAAGTGATTTGTCCATGGTTTCATAACTGGGAAATGTGAGAGGTGAGATTTGAAATCAGGTCTTTCTGATGCCAGCTCTACCTCTCTGTCTACTCTACCATAGCTACTTTCCAGAGAATAGTGGGTATCTTCCTTGAAGGCAGGAATTGCTTATCTTTGCAAACTTTTTCTTTTGAACTTGGGCTGAAGGATCATTAAAAAACAAAATCATTTTTCTGAGGGTAGTAATACTCAGGGGGTGGCTCCAGACAATTTACTCCAACAGCTGTTCATGATGCTTGCCAATAGCTGGGAGTTTCTGTGCCCCTTTGCAGGGAAACCAATGAAGAATAGTCATAATGTCCCTCATACTGTGGAGAGGTGGCCAGTCTGAATTAGGGGAGAATTAGATGTATAAGAGATCTTAAAAGAAATACAGTTGAAATCCTTTTGCCTACACAAAAGATTAATAAAGTTGCCAGTTACCACTTAGAGGCTTGCAAAGAATTGGCAAATGCTCTTTCATTAGATCCTCAGAAAGACGCTGGGATGTAGGGGCTCTTACTGTCTCCATGTTATAGGTGAGTAGACTGAGGCTAAGAAACATTAAATGACTTGCCAAGGATTGCATAGCTGGCAAGGCCTAACACTCTATCCACTACACTACCTAACTTCCTAGAAATTACTTAGCTGAAGGCATCTGGCCTAATGGCATCCTTTGGGTTTGCTTTTGTGAGCCAATGGATGGGTGGATCCTTAGTAAACATTTACACTATAAAAAGCAAGCATGGCTTTTATAATTTGGTTGTAGCTAATTAATTTGTTATTGTGAAGTCATGTCTAAATCTTTGAAATTCCATTTGGGTTATTTTTTTTTTGGCAAAGATACTGGAGTGGTTTGTCCTTTCCTTCTCCACCTCACTTTACAGATGAGGAAACGGAGGCCAACAGGGTTAAGTGACTTGCCCTGGGTCACATAGCTACTAAGTGTCTGAAGCTGGATTTGAACTCAGGAAGATGAGTATTTCTGACTCTGTGCCCAGAATTCTATCCACTGTGGCCCCTAGCAGCCTATAGTTAATTATAGAATCCTCTTACATGGAGTGATCTTAAACATCAACCAATTCAAACCTCTCATTTTAGAGGGGAACATTGAGGCTGGAAACAAGGGAGCAAGTTAGTGGCAAAGTCAGGATTAGAACCCAGGACTTCTGGTGCAGAGTCTCTACTTTGTAACTTCTTTGTACCATAGCATAGCTTTTAAGTTCTCAGAAAGCAGGTTGTACTCTTCAACACCTTCTTCCCCTATGTTGTTTGGAATATGTAACTTTGTCTAGAAAATGCCTTCTAAATGGGTAGTACTGGATATCTTAGCCCTGTTTTTCCCCTCTCCCCATTTTTTGACCTTTCCTCCTTTCCTTTTCTTTCTTCCAGAACATATTGAGCAGCTACTAGTACAAATCCCTATGTAAGGTATTGGGGGAAATTGATGAAAGATGATCACAAATTCTGAATAGCATGTGATTTCATGCACTTATCCCAATTTGGACCAAGCTGCATGGTCTTTCCAGCTCGAAGTTATGTGTGGATGTGTAGGAACATTCATGCTTTGCAAGATGGGTCTGTCTCACAAGAAGGGCCAAATAAGGCAGGAGTCCTTCACCCCTTTTGTATCCTGGTCCCCTTCAGCAGTGTGGTGGTCTGTGGAGGAAAGCCCTCCCTAGGAAAATATTTGTAAATGTCTAAAATAAAGTACATGGGCTTGCAAAGGAAACCTATTATATTGAAACACATTTAACAAAATATATTTTTTTAAAAGTTTGTTTGGGCCTCAGGTTAAGAACTTATGCTTTAAAGGAATGACAAGATAGGAAAGCATTAGTAGACAGAAGAGGTAGCATGGCAGAGCAGGGCTCCCATGTGAGTGCTTGCCAAATCCTAGGAAGTTGGAGGTAGAAGGGGCCTGAAAGACCACTTAATGGAAACCGCTCATTTCACAGAGGAGAAAACAGAGGCCTAAGGGAAAAAGTGACTTGCCCAAGGTCATATGGTGAGTGAATAGCAGATTTGAAATCCTGACTCATAAATCAGAGCTCCTTCCATTCCTATGCTCATGAAAAGGCTTATTGGGCATCTGAGAACAAGTAAACGCTCGACTATATCGGCAATTTGCTAATGTGTTAGAAAAGCCCTCACTTTGCTTTCTCAGGAGAAACTTCCTGTGGGAGAAGCTGCTGAACTGGCATTGTGCGTCCTTGGGTCACATTTCAGTGGCAGACCTGAGGCTCAGGGATGGATAACAGGCCTTGCATTCAACTGGGGCCAATGCAGTAGAACTATTTCTCACCTGCAGGCTTTGAGTTCCAGAGCAGAGCCTGTGAATCCTTAAGGGATTCAGTGAAAGGCAGATTTCAGCAGACCTGGGATGGACTCGTTTAGCTCTGGGGAAAGCCAAGCTCTAGGATGAAGGGAGTATGGGCCTTGGTCCTCTCCCTTCCTCCCATGATAAATGCTCTAATAGCCTGGCATATCTGACAGACCTTATCTGCAAATATGTTCAAAACTTGTGCTCTGGCTGGCTTTTAGAAATCAGCCAGCAATCCATTCTAGGGATAACATCATCCTTTACCAGGGGAAACATTAAAAATTAACCCAGAGGACTTCATATTTTTCCACCAGGAGGAAAGCTGCTATGGTTACCAGATAATGCACAGACTAAGCTGGAATACAGATAAGAGATTTTTTTCTCCCCCTTTTAAGAAAGAAAGGAAAAGACCTTGGTGACAGCAAACCAGAAAAATGCCCTGTGGACAAAATGAATACAATTAGCATCACCTAGCCTGTAGCCCCATTTGACCTCAAGCAGTCTCATAAGATTCTCTGAATAATAGACAAAGGGTCTGCAAGATAGACTTTTAATGTATGTGAGTTAAGTGCTTCCTCAGAAAACAAGAAATCAGCCCCCTCCCACATGCGTAGCTCAGAGTACCAAACTTCTACATGGATATTGTGAGATTCAATCTTAATCCAGATGTTTCCCAGATATCCAGACCTATGATATGTGCTGGAAAGAACATTAGTACAGTGGGAAAAAAAAAACAAACAAAATATTGGATTTCGTAGCAAGAGAATGTGACTTCCAATCCTGGTTCTGTCTTTTTGCTCTCTTTGGGACCTCAGGAAGATCCCTCCACCTTTTCAGATCTCACTTTCCTCAAACGTTAAATGAGAGGATTGGATGAAGTGACCTCAAAAATCTCTTTTCATCTGTGCTCCTATGGCTGATGTTATGTAACCAAATACACATAATCATCCATGAACTGGCCAATGGCTATAGGAAAGCAGGGAGCAAAATGTCTAGCTTCAGCCAAAACTCATGATTCACTTAAATTCAGGGCCCTCATGTAGTATTGGTGACAAATATCTCACTCATTACTGGAAAGGCACAGTTGATGGTGCTCTGCCAAGGAGGCTGCTGGGAGTGCTTTAGAAGAAAGAAGGTTTGGAACATTAAGCTCAGTCTGATCAGAGCTTGGACAATAACTCAGGAAGGGGCTCTGTCTAGCCCCTGGCAATGAAACTCCCAAGACAGAGGGCTGATGCTTAAAGCAAGAAATCCTTGCTCTTAGCCTGCTAGGATTTATGGAAGTATGCCATTCTGTCATTCTTACACCCCCTATATAGGAGGCAGGGGAGAGATGAGATTCCCATTTCACAGAGGAAAGAATTGAGGCCCAGTGAGAGGCAAGTGAATTGACTGGGGTCACACAGTAAGTTAGTGGCAAGTCAAGTTAGCAAGCACCTACTATGTGCCAGGAAATGTGCAAAAAGCTAGAGATTAAAATAAAGAAAAAAAATCTCTGCCCCTATGGAGTTCATAATTCAATAGGAGGAGGCAACAGGTAAAATGTACAAATAAGTTATATTCAGGATAATCTGGAGATAACCTCAGAGGAAGGTACTGAGCTTAAGGGGGACTTGCAGAAGGTAGCAGTGTGAAGACTAGCTCTTCCAACTCTAGGATGCCAGACTTAGAAAAAAACAAAGTGACAATCCTGAGGTGTTAAAGCATGACTTTCCTAAGAACATAAGTGCCATGAATGGGAAAAAGTCAGGACCCTACAATGGAGGTGTCAATGAGCAGAATCAGCCTAGGCCCAGAATCAAAGGGATTATGGGCTGTCCAGACTTTTATTTTCTTTAATTTTTTAAAAGATTTGTGTTTTCATAGGTTTGGGAAGTCTCTCCCCTGATATTGATAGCAACCTCTCTTTTTCTAGGAGATGGTCTTTGTGAGTGTCTGTGGACAAAAAGATCCATGACCCAATGGCTAACTCTAGTGATAAGTTTCTCTGACTTTAGCTAGGCTGGAATGATACCCACATAATCCATCAACAGGTACATTCATAAAACTTGATAGGATCTTCCCAAACTTGGGCTCCATTGACATGACCAGCCTAGGGTCTTGTCCACACTATCAGGAATAGAGGATTTAGAAACAGGGATGTTTCCCTACAGAAAAACTGATGTAGGGTCAACTGCCTGACCTCTTCAGGAGACAGAGGACAGGACTCAGTTCACAGATGTTACCCAGGATGACTAAGGTTCCACTGCTGGCTCTTACCACCTGGCTTAACACATCCAGACTGTAGGGAGGAGAGCAATGGAGATTAGCTAGAAATCTCCTTACATCCATTAATGCTGCATTGATGTAATTGCTTGATTCTCCATCCACAGAGATAAGGAAGGGGAGGCATCGGTCAAGAGGCAGGACCTCCATGCTTCGGTTCTTGTCATGATTTCTTGGCAGGAGCCCAATACTGCAGTCCTCAGGACGGACACGGGGTGTCACAATATTGAGGGTCTGTGGGAAGATGATCGTAGAAAATGTTAAGGAACTGCAGCCGAACTGAACAAGGTAATCAGCTAACTTATGGAACAAATTAGGAAACCCCAAAGGATGGGGATCCACCATGGGCCCTCCTCACTTCTGTGGCTGTCTTCACACAGGCTCTTCCTTTTCCCTAAAGAAATCCGTTGCCTCCTACCCTGGGTTTTCTTTTCTTTTCCTTCTACCATCAAACAAATCAAATCCCGTTCAGGTTGATGTTTGCAAACCTCTCCTCCTCCCCCAACTTCCCATGTACTGGAAATGAGAGAGTGTTTCCTTGTACATCTGTCTAGGTCCTGTACATATTCTGTTCCAAAAATAAATCATTTGCTAGCACCAATAGATCCTATGCTTGGACTATGAGCCCAATTACGCAAAAAATATTGACTGATCTTGGTTTGCACTTAGGAAATTCCTTAGTTATAACACATGAAAGATTATATTTGAAAACAGAAAGGTCACATAACCGTAACAGATGGATTTGTTGTTGGTTCTTCCCTATTCATGGATAAGAGCCTAGATCTTAGCTAGCCCTCCTTGGGATATATGTTGTTGCTCACCGGCTCCAGAATGCTTTTCCAGAATTTCAGACTTTGAAAGCTCTCAAGAAAATTAGTTCTCATGAAATCTGATAATGTAATATTATTGCAGGTATAGCAAAGGGAATCCCATAAAAGCATGAATCTGTACCTTGATCCCTTGTAAGGAGACACATATGTCCTGGCCCAAATACTTTGTTTCGTGGTTGGTGTACAAAGTGACATCTGCTCTTACCTGAAATTCATCTTTTATTTGGCTGGAATTGGTCTGTGGGTCTAATCTGCTGATGTTATAGTATATAGACCGGAACTCACATACAGGAATGGCTGTGTTGCCACAAAGGCAGGCCTCCAAGATGGCATCATGGACAAACACATACTGCTCCTGCCAAATCCAAAGAAAGATAGGATGTATGAGGTAGCTCCTTATGACCTAAACCAATAAAACCCAAGTGAAAAGGCACTCTTGCCATGTAGGTGAGACTGACAAGTAAGAACTTGGGCTAAAATGGGTAATCTACATCAAAGTCCACGGTTACTGTAATATTGAATTAGAAGGACTTTTAGAGATCATCTGCTAATCCAACTTCCTTATTTTACAGATGAAGAAACTGAGATGTAGAAAACAGAAGCCACAACACAGGTAACGAAAAGAAGACCAGATTTTGAACCCAAGTCATCTGACTTCAAGGCTAGTGCTCTTTACACTACACTTTTCACACAGTGACATGAATGGTTTTCACCATGTATCTTTTCATTGTGTTTTGGTTCAATTACAATTCAGAAGTCACTGACATTGGAAACATGCATTGACAGAAAACATTTGTAAAGTTAATAATGATGGGTTTCTCCCCCTACTGTGCATAATGAACATAGGAACTCTTTGCTCTTTACCCAGGTTTATTCCATGCAGCAGGGACCACCTGTCAGATGCTGCAGACAAGGACCTGGGCAGCAAGTTGGACCAGATGACCTCCAAGACATCTTCTAATTCTACAAGTATATGAAGTTTGGTGTATTATTCACAGTCCAAAGCTATCCCCTTATATTCCCCTTATAAAGATCATTCCTGTGGATTGAAACTTACTGAGCTTCCAAGAGAGATCAACATTTACACTTTTAATGGCTTATGTGCCCTTTTCATTGTATGTGATTAGGGAGGAATCTTAGTGAACCAGAGAGAGCACTGGATGAGAAGTCAGAAGATTTGGATTCAAATCCTGCCCATGTTGGTCTATGGAGGTCTAAGTTTCCTTCTCTTTAAAATGAGAGAGCAGGTCTTCCAAGGCCCCTTGTGGTTCTAGATCCAGGATCCCATGACCTTAGATGATATAAACTTGAGGAATAAAAGGCTGGGATGATGATATAAGCATAAGATGAAACTCATGGGAAATTCTCGTGGAATATAGAAGAAAGGAAGGAAGCCTGGAGGTTAAGGAATTGTTGTATCCAAAGTACTACTCAGGGAAAGGGAATATTCTTATACAGGGTTCACAGTCCTGGCTCTGAAAGCAGAAATATTCTTAGAGTGGAGTAAGGAAACTGATCAGGCTTAGTGAGACAGCATGATAAAGTGGAAAACATTGGAACTAGGTCAGGAGACCTAGGTTCAGGTCTCTGCTCTCATACTGATCGGCTATGTGGAGTCAGATCCCAGTTCATATCCAGTCTCAGACACTAGCAGTGTGACCCTGGGCAGGTCACTTAACCTTTGTCTTCCTCAGTTTCTTCAGCTGTAAATGGGAATAATAATAGCACCTATCTCCCAAGGTTACTCTCAGGGTTATCAAATAATACATATAAGGTTATTAATACAATAAATAATACATATACAGATAATATATATAAGGTACTTAGTTAGCACAGTGCCTAACACATAGTAGGTGCTTAAGAAATGCTTGCTTGCTTCCTTCCCTAGGAAAGTAACTTATCTCAGACTCTTAGAGCAGAAGAGATCTCTGGGGTCATCTAGTTTAACCCTTACCTGAACAGGAATAACATTTCTCTTTCTGAGAAATGGTCACACAGCCTTTGCTTTAAGACCTCTAGAGCAAATGGAGCCCATCTTATCATAAGGAAGCCCTTCAGGAGGACTTGCAGGAAGATTTAATGCCATAAGTAGGGCACTGAGTTCAAATCTTACCTCAGGCATTTAACTAGTTGGGCAAGTGACTTCACCTCTCTGGGCCTCCCTTTCTTCATCTATAAAATGGAAGAGTTAACTGTGATCCTAATTTCTTGGAAACTTCTTCTGACACTGAGAACAAATCTATTTCTCTACCACTTCCTTCCACCTTAGTTCTGTCTCCTGGAGCTAAGCAAAACAAGTGAAGTGTAGGGTCATAGACCCACAGCGAGAAGGCGCTGCAGAGGTTGACCATATAGTCCATCCTTCTCATTGTACAGATGTACAAATTGAGGTCCATAGCAGCAGTGCCTAAGGTCACATAGGTAGTAAGTATCAGAGATGAGATTTTTAACTGAGGTCATTTCATTCCAGATCCAATTTTCTTTCCTTATTGTTAGGCTACACTTTCATACTTTTCCATATAAAACCTTTCATTGCTTATTATATAATAATTGCTTATTATATTATATAGACAGTTATAGTATCTTTCCTCCCCAACCCTGCTTTCTCCAGGGTAAATAGCCCCAGTTTATATCCTCTTATGATATGATCTCTAGTTTTCCCAATCCTGGTTACCCTCCTCTTGCTCATCTATGCCCTTTCTAAGATGTAGTACCCAAAAGAGAGCACAGCATTCCAGATGGACATGTGCTCTGACCTCAGTTTCTTCATCTTTCATACGCAGATGTCCCAATCCTTTGGTGTATGGAGTGATTTGTAAACCCTAAAAGGCTACAGAAATGTGAGTCACTTATTTTTCATAGAAACATCCTTTATGCATCCAACTCCTTTAGCTCTAATTCTGTATGTTTCCCACCTTCTCAATTGTTAACGAGTCTTTTTAATGGACCTACATACCTGAAGGACAAAGAACTACGTGAACATGACTAGCCTTAGGTCTCGGGAAAAACATATTCCCACTTATTCCCAGTGTGAATTGGGTAGCCCTCCTGTAGGATGGGGCGTGGTATTAGATATTAGGGTTACTGATCTGACCCTATGCCATGGTGAACTTGTAGAGCAGAGAGAAAGGAAACTCTGCCCTTTTTATTGTGGGAAGGCTTTCATGGGCACATAAGGAGAAAGAAACAAATGTTCCCTAACTTGAGGAATGACACCAAATTAAATAGATGCCCCCAACCTCTGAAATAAGATCATCATTATGCAATCCTGGATTGATGGCAATAGCTCTGGAGTCAGGCGACCTGAGTTCAAGTCCAGTTTTTAATGTTTACTAATGTGTGACCTTGGGCACTTACATTACTTCCCTGTTCTCCACCTTGTTTTCCTCATATGTAAAATGAGGGGATTCAGCCAAAGGGCCTCTAAGATTCTTTCCAGCTTAAGGTCAGTAAGTTTCTGTTCTTGTGATAGAGCTAGAAGCCCTTGGATTTTCTATCTCTTTTGCCCTGCCCTGCACTTTCACAAGAGCTGATGTGGGGGTCTGGCCCTAGGTGTGTCATTGAATTCCCAGTAGAGCACTAGCGCACAGTCTAGGTCCAGACAACTCCTCTCTTTGTAATTCTAAGTGCTGGCTACGTATGCTTGGAGAGTGGTCCAGGCAGGCAGACAGATAGACAGGAAGGTAACACATACAGAGACAGCTTTACGACCGAACAATTAACACTAAACTAATTCTAGAAACAGGATAAGAAACACATGAAGAGAAACTGAGAGCAAAGAGGGTTCCCACAGATTGGGGAATGGCTGAATAAACTGTTGTATATGAATGGCATGTAGTGTTACTGTATCATGATAAGCAAGAATATAAAATATTCCATGAAACCTGGGAAGACTTGTATCTACTGATGCTGAGTGATGTTAAGTAGAGCTAGGAAAACAATCTGGATGACGATTGAAACACTGCAGAGGAAAACAACACTGAAGGACTTTTGATTATGATCAATGTGGCAACCAAGTCAAGATGTTAGAGGACTTTTGATAAACCAGGCCTTCCACCACTCAGTAATTGAGTGATGAAGTTCAGGTGAGAAATGAGACCTATGTTTCCAGCTGTGGCCACATGGTGATTCCTTGTTCATTGAGATGCCTCTATTGGGTGGGAGGGGAAAGGGATGGTCACATCAGGAAGTAACAGGGATATTTTTTAAGAAGCATAATAAAACTTTTTTTAATGAAAGAAAGGAAGCATAAAGCACACTCGAGTAGAAGACAGAAGCCCTGGGTTCAAGCTTCAGCTATGGCACTAAAGTTGGATGGGAGTGGGGGGCGGGGGGGCTGTTTCTTAGCTTTGCAGTTTTCTCATCTATAAAATGAGAAGCTCGTACTAAGTGGCCTCAATGTGCCAGGTACTAGGGACATAAAGAAAAAAATGTTTTTCTAAATTCTTTGGTCTTGTGACAAAGGTGTATAGGAAAACGGTGCTGTAGGAAGAGCACAGTCCTAGGCACACAAGATCAGCTGGCAGAGACAGGGGTTTGCATTCTGGCTTGTTCAGCAATCACTTGTAGATGTGGCCCTGGAAAGGCTGTGCTGAACAGGAGAAGGGCAAATGTTGTCTCAATTTATCAAAAAAGAGAAGAGGGGAAATTAAAAACAAAAACAAAACTTGAAGAACAGTGAGTTTGACTTGTATTCCCGGTAAAATTCTAGAACACATTATTAAGGAGATGATATATGAGCTTTCAGAAAGGGAAGCAGTGATCACTAAAAACCAGCATGGCTTCATCAAGAGCAGGTCATGCCAGACTAACCTCATTTCCTTTTTTGACAGGATAATTAGACTGGTAGATTGGGGGATGCTGTAGACATAGTATACTTAGATTACAGCAAAGCATTTGGCAAAGTCTCTCCTCTGCTTGTCGACAAGTTGTGAAGAGTGGGCCAGAGGACAGTGCAGCTAGGCGGCCTGAAATCTGGCTAAATGACAGGACCCCGAGAGCATCCTTAATAGCTCATCTCCACTGGGAGATCTCCAATTCATCTCCAAGGGATCTCGGAGGCCCTGGAGTTCTCTGGAAGGTAACCCCATGTTACTACTGTACATGCCATTTGGTGGCCTGAATGAAGGCAAGATGCTGGTCAAATCTGCAGATGGTTCAAAGATTAGCTGGATGGCAGTGTCCAGTTCCACCAAGATTTTGACAAGCTAGATTAATGGGCCAAATCAAACCAGATCACATTTAATAGAGGAAAATGCAAAGAGATTATAGATTACTGGACTGGGGAGAGCAATGACACTCCTTGGAGGTCTCCAAACAGAGCCTGGATGACTGCTTATTGGAGATGTTGAGACAATTTTTGTTCAGGTACCAATTGGTCTAGAGATGCCCTCTGAACTTCTCTCTACCTCACACAATTTGTGATTTTTTTGATTCTTTATATGAATTAGCTCCGTGACCTTGTGCAGATCATTGTTACTCTTAGAATGTCATTAGTGAAATAGGAATAACAATATTAGTGGATAGAGTGCCAGGCCTGGAGTCAAGAAGACTCATCTCCCTGAGTTCAAATCCAGTCTCAGACGCTTACTAGCTGTGCAACCCTGGGCAAGTCACTTAACCCTGTTTGCCTCAGTTTCCTCATCTGTAAAATGAACTGAGAAGGAAATGGCAAACCACTCTAATACATTTGCCATGAAAACCCCAAATGGGGTCACAGAATGTTGGACATGACTGAAAATAATTGAATAACAGCAGGTTTCTTTGGGTTGTTGAAAAGTACTTAATGACCATTAAGCTCTCCATAAATGTGATAACAAAGAGCATGAAGATGAGGATGACAGGCTAGTGTCAGCATGTTGCTGAAGGGAAAGGGGCCAGACAAAGTCATGGTGGTAGCTTGCTGTCTCCAAACACAACTTTTCCTGTGCTTTGGGAAGGCTGTTTGTGTATTTGACATCCACAGCTGTCTCTAAGTATAGTTAGAAGGACAAGAGAAAGACAGTTGGATAAAATGGGCAGATAGCAGTTTTCAATCATCCCAAACTAATGGATCTACTACTTAACCAACCTGATCCGCTCTTGAGAACTCAGTTACTTATATAGTAGCTAAAAAAAAATTTAGACCACATAGTGTTTGTGTAAACACAGTCTAGGTCTTACTGGCCTCTCTGGTGACTTAATTTTTCTTTTCTTAAAGTAAAGCCAAATCAATACCATCTTGAGCGGCTCAAGCTAAAGGCAAGAATTCTATTCACTGCCTATTAAAGCCCATACAAATATTGCAGACACTGACTTTTTCAGGCTAAATTCTGACTGAGGCAAGGCTGTGAGGGCCAAGAGAACTAGTTATGTTATTTATTTAAGGTTCTGTGAGATCTATAAACAGCTTTATTCCAGCTCTGCCACTCACTAGCTGTGTGGCCTTGGGGTATTTAAAGGCAGTGTGATACAACGATTAGTGAGTTGGAGTTGATGCCAGGATACCTGAATTCAAATCACACGACACGTGTAGTATATGAATTAGGAAAAGTCATCAAACTGTCATTTCTTCAGCGATATGTGTATGTATGTGTTTTGGGGGGGGGAATGATTTCTGTGAACTACTTTTGTAGAAATTCTGTCCATTAATACAGATAAGTAAGACCTCCATAATTGTCTTTTATTATTGGCTAGGACTCATGAAAGCTAAATGATTTCTCCAGGATCATCCAACAACTGAAATCTGTCAGAGGCCAGTGAAAACTTAAATAGGGTAGGGTAAATATGGCTTTGCCCTTGGGTTCTGAAATTTAGAGGGCACAGATAGCATTTGTAGTCCTTTATCTTAGAAACACTTGCATCCAGCATGAATAATTAATGAAAATAGTAAGCTTGTCTCAAAAGATAAGAAGAAACAACTCTCAAAGGAATTATTAACAAGATACATATGAATTCTCCAAATCATGGAGAACAAGGTAAATGCAAATAAGTACAATCCTAAGATATTACCTATCCCTCAGGAAATTGACAGAGATGATAAAAGGTAACAGCCACTGTTGGAAGAGTATTTTAAAGATCAGCACACGAATGCATCGTTGGTGGAGCTGTGAATTGGTTCAACTGTTCTGTAAAGCAGTTTGCAATTATGTGAAATGAGTCCATATAATTTGACCTAGAGATTCCACTATTAGACATATACCTCAAAGAGGTCAATGACAAAAAGGAAGGCCCCCTATGCCACAAAATAGCTATACCAGTTCTTTTTGTAGTACCAAAGAACTAGAAACAAAGTAGATGCCCAGTAAAGGAGGAATGGATAAGAAATTATGCTATGTAGAATGTTATTGAAAAAATGATGAACATGATGAATGCAGTGAGGTATGGAAGGACTTGTGTGACCCAATCATACAAAGTGAAGCAAAATAGAACCAAGAGAAACAATATACATAGCTGTAACAAGTTGAACATCAATGGCAGCAATAAATAAAAACCAAAGGTTGTGAAATGATGACAATCAAGCACAGCCCCAAAGAAGAGTCATGAGAAGATGCCGCTGAAAGTTTCTTTGCAGAGGTGCGGGGGACTGTGGATGTGGAAGACTGAATATCATTTCAGACTTTTTTAATCTGTTGGTTAATGTGGCTGATCTTTTATTCCTTTTTAAAAGAAAAACTCCAGGGATAGCTGTGTGAGAGGAGGGAGTAAAGGAATTTACACTGGGAAATGCAAGTGATGTCAAAACAAAAATTATTGATACATTTTTTATTTTAAAAGAAAAAAAATTTGGAATTTCAAGTAGCTTTATCTCCAACAAAAGTCAAATTCCAGGTTCTCTCTGGTGTGGCCTTAGATTTTACACTCCCGCAAACCCTCTTCCATTTCTGCTGCTTGCCTCTGACAGGACAAAGGGCACACCTTTGGAGAAGGGACTTGAACCCAAGTTCATGTTTTCTTAACTTCAAGACCTGCCTTCCATCTGCCACACCATACTCCCTCTCTGTTTCTCAAATACAAAATGGATTTGTTCATACCTGAATGACTTAACTTGCAAGATTTTTGCAAACCTTCAAGTGCTAGGGAAGCATGAGTTACTAGGCTGTGGCCTAGGGAGGGAGAATTAGGATTGAACTCAGGAAGACTTGAGTTCAAATCTGGCCTCAGACATTAGCTGTATGACCCTGGCCATGCCATTTAACCTTGTCTGCCCCAGTTCTTCATCTGTTAAATGAGCTAGAGAAAGAAACGGCAAGTTGGTCAAGTATCTTTGCCCCAAATGGGGTCTTGAAGAGGCAGACGTTCCTGGAATACCTGGGTAACAACAAAACAGCACAGTGGGATCGGACCTTCGAGGACATGGGTTTCAACCTCCTCCTCTCACTTTAAAGTTGAAGAAACTGAGCCCCAGAGAAGTGAAATGACATCTGAAGTCACTCAAGTGTTAAAAAGTCAGGCAGAGATTGAAACTCAAGTCATCTAATTGTATATCCAGTTCTCCTTTCATCATACTAGGCATTATTTTCCTGTTGCCTGTTCTGATCCAAAATGAATTTTCTTAAAACTGGCTCAGAAGGGCAGGATCCTAGTAAGTCTGCAAGTGGATTGTAGCATAAGGACATTATTCTCCTGAATACATTTCCTGATGGTTAAGGGGTGGGACTGAAAACTCCCTCAGTTAGGGTCACCATTGAATTTCACGTTTCAGACCCCTAAGCTGAGTGACCCTAAGGCAGATTTTGAGAGACCAAGGAGGGTCGAGGTGTTCACATTTATGGGAATATAGCATGGGGATAATTTAAGGTGCTCAGACTGGTCTTGCCTGGGAATGGGTTGGAGAAGCCTAGAGTGAAGACAAAGTAGTGATGGATGAGATGACCTCTCACCTTGCACTTCCCTGGCAATACTGATAGAAAAAGCTGGTATATGGCCAAGGACTCCAAGCATTCACACACCAGTGGAGGCAAAGCAAGACCATTTTGTTCTCTCAGAAGTCAGTCTGAATTCTGCTCTCACAGAGCTTTATCTACTCTACAATGTAATTATGTGTCCCTGCCAGGACTTTTTAATTTTGCCATGAAAATTAGAGGTCAAGGGAGTGTGATGCTTTATCATCACCTTCTCATTGATCTGGAGAAGTCTACTTAGCTGACATCCCATCATTCATGGTGCAAAAAGGCTCCAGAGAAAAAGCATTTTCTTAAGCTGAACTCATCTTGGGGACGTTTTTCCTGTTTGGACTCCAGACCCCCTGAGTTTTCATCACATCTACTTCTAGTGTACACCCCTTGTTGGCATTAAATAGACTTGGTTTACTCTGATTAATAGCTAGGTATTGTCTTTACTGCTGTAACTAATCAGTGATTCACCATATGTTGCTACTGGGAAGTTAATGAATGCAATCTTCATGGAGAGTTACTGAGATCTTTGGATGAAGAGGCATAACAGGCTACATCATAAATTAATAGTTCATATTTTTAACACCCTAGGATTAGAGAATCATAACTCCAGAGCTCAGAGGACATTGGATCTCATCTATTCCAATACGCTCATTTTATAGCTGATGAAACTGAGTCCCAGAGGGGTCACAACTTGCCCAAGATCATGCAGGTAGTGAGTAGCACAGCTGGTATTTGGACCCAAGACCTCTTCTTAATTCAGTATGCTTTATTCTATACCACTCTGCCTTGAGTTATTTTGGAAAAAATAATCTGTCAATGTGTACCAGATGGAACAGAGAAGGGAGACAATAGGGGCTAGCTAGGACATTACCTAGGAGAATACTGTGTCTGACTAGTTGAAAGGTAACAAGACCTGCACTATGAGAAGTAGTAGTGGGAACTGAGAAGAGGGTATGGATTGGAGAGATATTGGAAAGATAAATGGGATTTCCCCCAAAGCTAAGTTTCTTCTTGGAAGTGAGTGAGACACTTTGGGAAACTGTATTTCTCTCTGGTTTGCCAGCAGGGCAGTGCTTTCCCACTATGTGCTACTGTTCATAGGTGAAGCTCACCATTGGTGGAGACCTTGCTGTGAGGTATCCCAGGGATGGATCAGTCATATTCTCTTGCCCTCTTGGTGAGAGGTAAGATGAGGCTCACTTCATGCTGATCCACTGAGCTATGTTTGTGGGACCCAGCCCCAAGGCTCTTTCAGTAAATTATAACAGAAACATATATAGCATTTCAGAGTCTGCAAAGCACTTGGCAAATATTTTCATGTAACCTTCACAACAATCCTGGAAAGTAAGTGCTATTTTTTATCCCTAAATTACAGGTGGGGAAACTGAGGCACAGGGGGTTAAGTGACTGGCCCAGGGTCATCCACACTGTATCTGAGCCTGGATTTGAACTCTTCCTGAGTCTCTCTATCCATTATTTCACCTAGTTGCCCTAGTAGAAGATTAGTCACACCTCATTAAGCTTCCCTAGATGAGTGGGTTTCTAACCTTTCTATGACACTTGTAGGTGGTGCAATGGATAGAGCACCAGTGCAGGAGTCAGGAGGACCTGAGTTCAAATATCACCTCAGACACTTGACACTCACTAGCTGTGTGATCTTGGGCAAGTCACCTTACCCCAAATGCCTCATCCTGGGTCATCTCCAGTCATCCTAATGAATATCTGGTCACTGGATTCAGATGGCTCTGGAGAAGAAGTGAGGCTGGTGACCTGCTCAGCCCTCCCTCACTCAAAACAAAAAGTCAAGTGTAAGTCATGTCATCATTTCTCTGATGGCATGGTCTTCTTTGGCAACAGAGGACGAACGCACATGTCACTTGGAAATCTCATTTTCAGAAACAAAAACTGAGGCTCAGAAAGGTAAATGGCTTGTACAAGAACACACCATGCATGAGAAACAGAGGTGGAACCAGCTCCTGCATCTCCTGATGCTCAGTTCTGACTACAACAGGCTGCCTGCTCCCAGTGAGTTCCCCTCTGCAATGAGTTCAGAAAGAGTTTTCCACTTTTTGGAAGAAACATTTTGGCATTGTTGATTTTACTCCATTCTGGGAATTTCTTGGTCAGAGACTAAGAATGGACTATAAATTTAGATTTTGTCATCTCCAGTAGGGGCCACTTACCTCTGTTTGCACTAGATTGACCCTTTGGGATCGGAGCTCTCGCACACAATTGAATATGTCCACCACGCCTTCATTTTCTGCCATGTCAAGCATGATATCAATGGCGATGAAACAACCTGTCCTCCCTGCTCCAGCGCTGGAAGAGAAGATCATTTGGCATTACTAGACTTCATAGAACATAAGCTCCTTGAGGACAGGGTCACCTGAATCTCCCTATCTCTAGTGCCTAGCACAGTGTCTGGTCTTGTAGGCATTTAGTTAATACTCAGTGATGAATTAATTAATTGCACACTGAGGCTTCTGGCTACAACAGCACAAGTAGGGACCTACTTGTATGGTATTTAAGTAGGAGAAAAATGGAGAGGAAGATGGAAAGAGGGGAGAAAGAATGAGGGAGGGATATGGACAGAGAAGGGTGAAACAAAAACCTGTCATGTTTGATGGGGAAAGGGAATGTCATCTAGAGGAAGGGATACCATGGTAGCCAGGCTTTGACCCTCATCCTTTCCTTTGTTTGTCAGTGACCTTGAAAAAGTACATTTCATTTTCTATCAGCAAAATGCAAATGCTAAGTGGTCAGAGACTTAACCAAGATGCTTAGCCAGAAATAGGATAAACTTAACCTGGTCTTTTTGACACTAGATATAATAATGTCAAATGAGTGCTAAACACAAAATACCAAGAGTCTAAGTGAAACCCTACTGCCCACACTAGGGACTTCTTAGACCTAAGTGTGATTTTAAAGATAATTATGTTGATGAGTTAATTGTACTGAACCATAGATACAGGGAGCCCATTTCCCACAAATGAATGTGGTTGTAAACATGACAGGCATCTGGACAGCAGGGGAGAAGATTAAGTATATTTCATGTTAGTGAAATTTTGGTCCACATATCACTTGCTTCTCTTAGGGAAACAGCTGGTGTCCACAGTGTGAAAATGAAATAACCACAGAAAGAATGAGTAAAGAAAAGAGAAGAAATATAAGTTGGTCATAAAGCCAAGGATCATAAAAATCCAGAAATATTGCCCAATGGGAACATTTCAATGATCTTGAATCAATAGAATTTTGTCAAAAGCCAGCATACAGAAAATATATTTTTCATTTGCTGTGAAATTTCATTGTTGGAAATGAGTTGGATTGGACCTGTATCTTCTGCAATATGGGAAGCTCACCCTCCCATAGGGGCTCACTGAGTTGTAGCTTACCTACCAGGGAGGAAGAACCATGTGGTTCTTCCCATAAGTCTTCTCAAAATACTCTACAACTGTTTACTGAAAAATATGGTGTGGTAGCTGAGGTAACATCTTCAAAGCTATGTGAAGGGGGATGTTAGTATTACTATCCATGTCTGTAGAAGGCAGAAGGAAAAATTCTATCTCAAAGTCTTCATTAATGACACATGTAGCAAATAGTCTCCATTACAGATGCACAGATTTTGAGAGAAGAGAAAAAACACCCCAAACAAACAAAAACAAAGCAAACTAGACACCCAGCCTTGGTTGAGTCAACAAGTGCAAGTGATAGAGGTGATTACAAGTAGCTCATATTTATGTGACAATTTAAGATTTGCAAAGGGATTTTTCTTCACAACCCTGAGAGATGAAGAAACTAATGTTCAGAGAATGTAAGGATTTATCCAAGTTCACACAGCTAGGAAGTTCCATAGCCAGCATTCAAGACTCAGGTCTTCTGTCAAGGTCCAGCATGTGTTGTACACATACACTGCTTCTCTAGGATATTGGGATCAAGAAAACTTGAATACATATACACATATTTGGAAATAGTTGCATGTCTCCAAGTGTGCCTTTCCCCTTAAAGTCAATCAAAATGATCTACAAAAAATCAATTGGGAAGTTCTCCCTGGTGCTGGTGATCGCATCTTGATCTGTCCTTTTCCTGTAGCATCTTTATTAGGATAAATCAGTCCAGTTGTGCAAATTTGTTAATGGATGCTCTTGCCTGCATCATTCTGGGAAAACTGTCATTTATTATTCTTTTATGAGTCTGATTACCTTCCATGAAAGTGGGTTTAATCTAGGGTGTGCTGGAAAATGTTTAACACCAGCTCTCTGAAAGCCAGGTATCCATGACATGCTTTTGAGTGTAATTTACATTATCCACATTTTCTCCACTACTTTCTTAAGTCTAGACAATCAACAATATGCTATTTCACCCTCTTATTCATAGCATTTGCTAATTTCTGAGATGTAAAAGCTTACATTGAAAGGTTAACAATCAGCTTGAGAGCTGGTATGAGGTGGTCCCAGCACACCTCTGGCTTAGTGCCTCAGATGTGAACATGGGAGGACAGAGACCACTGAGTGAGGTAATTTAAGTGTCTCTGTTTAGCTATGAGAAACAAGAAGGATCAGGGAATCCAACATAACCTGGTTAGGTTGTTTAAAGAAGCAGTTGAGTATGAATTATGAACCTTTAGATTAGGGGCCTAAGCATACGTTCTTAAAGTTCTCTCTGTGACCCTTTCCAAGAAACTATACCAAGGGAAGGAAATGCTTATGTTAGGTGCTATTCTAATTTATCTGATCTGGCTTTCTATAAAGAGAAGGTATGGTATAGTTGAAAGAACACTGGGTTAGGACTCTGGGATTCTAGTCCAGGTTCTACCACTAACTTGGTGTGTGACTAGGGAAAGATTTAAGCTTTGCCTCTCTGGGCCTCAACTTCCTTACCTGTAAAATAAGGTGACTTGACTAACTGATGTCTAAAGTAGCTTTGAGCTCAGATACTCTATGTCTATATCTTTGGTTTTGTCCAATAACTCCTCTTCTCTTTGCTTGACTGCTGTGGACATAACTTGGAAAATGCTGAGATATTTTAGTCTCTGTAGGGGTGGTTTTCAGATCTAAACCAGATTATTGTGGAGCACAGTCAACACCATCTATTAAATACCTACTGTGTGCCAGGCAATTAGTAAATTATGGGAATATGAAGAAAGGCAAAAGACAATCCTTACTCTCAAGGAGTTCCAGGTATAATCAGGGAGATAATATGTAAACAACTATGTACAAACAAGAAACATGCAGGATAAATTGAGAGAAAGCATTAAGATTAAGGAAGACCTGGCAAAACTTTTGCAGAAGGTAGAACTTTATCTGAGATTTACAATGAGCCAGGAAACAGAAGCAAAGAAGGACAGAGGCATTAGGGACAACCACGGAGAATGATGGGAAAGGAGGCTGGTGTCACTAGATTGCAGAGTACAGGGTGAGATGAAGTAAGAAATGAGATCAGGAAATTATAACTGAGGAATCTGTGCTTTAGGTTTAAATTCTGACCCACCAGAGATCAAATAACCCAACACATATCAGGCTAAGAATATGCCAAGAAAACATCACTTACATCTCCAAAGATTGACTCAAGGTAGGGGATCAGTCATGGACCCCTTTGATAGTCTGGTCAAATTATGGACTCCTCAGAATTTTTTGGAGGCATTCGGGGTTAAGTAATTTGCCCAGAGACAGATTTGAACACTGGTCCTACTGACTCCAGGGCCAGTGCTCTATCTAATGTGCCACCTAGCTGCCTCTCAGAATAGAGTTTTTAGACGTATAAAATGAAACATAAAGGAATACAAAAGAAATCTAAAGCTAGTAAAACAAAGATGTAATTTTTCCCTTTCAAATTCCTGGACTTCCTGAAATCCTTCAGTGGACCTTCAGGGGTCTGTGGAACCCATATTACCAACCTCTTTCTGAAGGGAAGACTTGATTTGTCTTTTTCATGTGATCTCCCTGGAAGGAGAACAGAAGGAAGGTTGTATATGCCATAGCATCATAGTGCTTGAGAGTTAGAAGGAGCTTGGTTTCCATAATCTGATCCCTATGCAGAAGACCTTGTGGAAAGTTAGTGTTGGAAGGACATTATGATACATAGACCATCTAGTCCAGGGATGGGGAACCTGTGGCCTTAAAGTCACACATGGCCCTCTAGGTCCTAAAGTGTGTTGTGTTCATCCTTCATTTTGGAAGACGACCATGACATCGGAAAAATGATGACATGACTTGCACTTGACTTTGTTTTGCGTGAGGGAGGGCTGTGCAGGTCACCAGCCTCACTTCTCCTCCTCCTCCTCAAGTGTTCCCCTTTGACTGAATCCAAACTTCACAGAACAAATCCCTTTAGTAAAAGGATTTCTTCTGTAAAACTTGGACTTGGTCAAAAGGTTGCACCCAAGGACCTAGAAGGTCACATGTGGCCTCAAGGCCTCAGGTTTCCCACCTTTAATCTAGTCCAATCCCCTCATTTATATAGGGGAAACTGAAGCCTAGAAAGAGGAGATGACTTGCTCGAAGTCACAGAGCTAGGTAGAAGCAGGGCTGGTGCTTCTGACACACAAATCAGTCAGTATTCTCTGAAGAGAAAAGGAAAAGAGGAAAGGGAAGGAAACAAGCGTTTATTAAGAGCCTACCATGTGCCAGGTATTGTGCTAAGCACTTTACAGATATTATCTTGTTTGATTCTCGCAATAACCCAGGAATGTAGGTGCTAATATTATTCCCCATTTAACAGATAAGGAAACTGAGGCAGGCTAACAGACTTCCCTAGGATCACAGTGCCAGAAAGAACCTAAGGCCATATTTGATTTTGGGTTGATTTCAGTAGCATCCACTATGCTACCCTACTGCCTCTTAAACAGTGGACAAGGGGACAAAGAAGGCACGGGGGGAGCAAGTGAGCTGCCTGAGCACATACCTGCAGTGGACCACAATAGGCCCTGCCTCGGGAGGGTTGAGGAATTTCACCTGCCGGACAAAGCCCAGTAGGCCTGTGGCATAGCATGGAACCCCATGGTCAGGCCAGCTGGTGAAATGGAACAGCCGGATTTCACGGATCTCATGGTAGCCTTTCTGAGGAGAAAACACAACCTGTGTCTTCTTTCATTCACCACAAGACACATCATTGCTCCCTCCCTTCCCCCTTTAGCTGCTCCTGCCAAGAGATTATGATGGAAAGTCCACTGATCAGGTCCAAGCTGATTCTAGCAAATGATGTCATAGCAACAGCAATGATGATAAAACAAGGAACATTTATATAGGAGTATGTGTTAGGCACCATGCTAAGCACTTTAAATTATTTCATCTGATCCTCACAACAGCCCTGGGAGGTAGGCTGTTAGTTAGTACCCCCATTTGACAGATGAGGAAACTGAGGCATACGGAATTTAAGTGACTTGCCCAAGATCACACAGTTAGTAAGTATATGAAGCCAGATTGGAATTCAGGCCTCCCTGACACTCTATGCACTGTACCACCTAGCTGTGTCACTTCAAATTTTATTAGGGAATGTCTTCAAAGGATAAAATAATCAGTACTTCAGAAGCTGTAATATTAATTGTTATTATACCTGCCCGTATTTATACAGAACTTTTATGGTTTACAAAATACTTCCTTTACTACAACTTTGCTAAATGGACAGTTTTGTATATAACCACTACTATCCCTAATTTACAAAGGATGAAACTGAGGCAGAATGAAAGGTTAAGTGACTTGTCTAAGAATATAAAAGTAGTTAACATAATAGAATATAAAAGGCAGAATTCAAGTTCAGATCACTTGATTCCAAAATCTGGCATTCTCTAATCTATCCATCCATCCATCCATTCCATAAGCAAGTAAGTGTCTATTTTTGTCAGGTACTATTCTAGGAGCTTACCTTCCACTGGGGAAAAATGTGTGCACAGATTAATAAATATTTAAACATATATAAAGTCTACACAAAGAGAAATAATATATATATACACACATGCACACCCATATCTATTTTTGGATAATGAAGGAATTTGTTTTGTGTGACCACATGTATTTGCAATGGGTTTTGTTTTTCTTATTTTTTACAATGGGGAAGCGAAAATGGGAGGGAAAGAACTTGTGCTGAAAATAAAATGAAATGGAAAAAAGAAAAGTAAAATAAACATCAAAATCATTAAAAAAACAATAAAAAGAAAAATAACAAGATTCAAAAGATCTAATGATTTTTCTCAGACACACAAACAATATAGCACCAGCAAGGAGGAATTTTGACATCCTCTGTCATCTTCCTGAGTCTTGCAATCACCCTCAGAATGGGGATTTTCAGCCCTAGCTCAACTCCCAGAAACTTCAGGTTTGGAAAGGACTTTAAAAGTCATAAATTCCAAATTTACTCAGAGTGAGAATCTCCTCAATGGCTTTCTTGACAGGTGTTTGTCTGACCTTCCATCAAAGACCTCCAGTGATGGAGAACTCACCACTCCCAGGGCAGCCCATTCTGCTGCTGGACTGCTCTTATGGTTATAAAGATTTTCCTTCCACTGAGTCAAAATCTTCCTTTCTGCAGCTTCTACCCAGTGCTCCTAGTTCTGCTCTTTGGGACCAAGCATATGTGACTGCTCTTTGTATATAGCAATTAGATTCCCTCCCTCTATTCTTTTCCAGGCTAAGCATTTCTATTTTCTTCAAATGATACTGCTTTGACACAGTTTCTACTCCTCTCCCTCCTGGTCACCCTTATCTGGATATGTCTTAGTTTGTCAGTGCTATTTCTCCACTATGGGGCCCAGGACTGAATATGATAATCCAGATTGAACCTGATGAGGGCAGAGAATAGCTGGTTCTGTCATTCCCCTTAAGCTAGCCCAGGGTTTCTTAACCTTTGTGTGTGTGTGTGCCTTGGACTGACCCCTTTGGCAGTTTGGTGAAACTATGGACCCCCTCTCTGAGAAATGTGCTTAAATGCATACATAAAATAAACAGGATTACAAAGGAACACAATTATAATAAATATATATAATTATATATATTTATTATATATTATAACATATATTATATAAATATGTATTATGACAAAAATATAAATTATCAAATTATTTTTAAAAAGTTCATGAGTCCCAGGTTAACAGTTCTGCTATATGGGTCTCATAGATCTCATGCAGCCCAAGGCAACATGTTATTTAGTTTTTTTAGACTATTCAAGACCCCATTTGGTATTTTCTTAGGAGAGATACTGCATTGGTTTGCCAACAGGGTCAAGTGACTTAGCCATAGATAGTAAGTGTCTAAGGCTGGATTTGAACTCAGCTCTTCCTGACTCCAGGCTCAGGGAACTATCTACTCTGCCACCTAGCTGCCCCCCCCCAAGATAATAATTTTTTGCAATCATGTCATGGGTCACTGGTGTTGAGCTCACAACCTACTCAGCAGCTGGTGGCTAGTTCCCACAGACAATCCGCAACTCAGGGATTCTGCCATATGTCCTGATGCTGCACTTCATGGCCTCCTCCCCCATCTCCTCCCAGGGAGAGCACTTTCTGCACAACACCTCTAGGAACTGACTCAGTGATCATCCTCTGCCTGCAGCTCCTTACTGAAGTCAATCCACTTAGCTCTGGAACTCTGCACCCTCGTGCCGAGCTGTTCTGCCTGAGTAGGCAAGACAAACTGAAGTGCAATATAGCTAGCCAGGCATAGAGGTTTTCATCCATCCACACCAGATATCTTGCCATCTGTTCTCCTACAGGAGGACAGCTTCTCCCAGTTCTATCTCTTACTCTGAGAGCAGTAACCAAAAAGGTCGCCTGCTCTATTGTTCCACTCAGCATTTCTCTGATTCTCAGAAATCAAAGCTTTCTTCTGGTAACTACATATAAGGATGTATATTATTTCTCTCACTGGAATGTTAGCTACTGGAGGGCAGGAATTGCCTTGTTTTTGTATTCTCAGCCACTAGCACAGTGCTCCACATATAAGAAGCACTTAAAAATGTTTTTTTCATTCATTCCTTTGTCCATCTTTTCATTCCCTCCTCTTTGATCCTGCCCTTGTCTTTCTGTTCATCTGAAATGCTCTCCCTTCTCAGGAGACCTCCTTTTTCCCAATCATCACTGTCTTGTTCACAGTTCATATTGGCCCATTCTCTAACCCAGGCAAGATAAATTTTCAAGTCCAAATGCTAAAGCCAGTTAGTGTAGATGAAGCTTAGCACAAAAATAAAATGAAGTTATATAGAGCTATATCCACACACATATACAGCAAAATCTATACATATCAGCGAACTGGTCGTCCTCAGATGCATGTAGAGGAGAAAAAAAATAGACGGGGAAGTAGGAGGTGGTGGTCAAGTTTGTCTCCATAGCTAAAAATCATACATTTCTCCCTGTTCCTATCTTATATTTTGGCAAGTTCTCTCATTTCCCAAATAAAGTTTCATAATTAACATCCAAAGGATTGACTTACCTTTTGAACAGTAAATGTGCGTATGACATACTCAGCCAGTGGCTCTGTTTCAATTAATGTGACTTTAATATCTCCATAAACTTCTGTGTCATCTGGCCAATATCTAACACACTTCACCTGCAGCAAAAGAAGAGGGAAAAGAAAATAGGAAAGGTAAAACTCAGCCTGTGGAGAGGAGAACCAACCTTGCCATGAGCTTCCACTTTTAATAAACACAAGTGGGATTTCAAGCTAAATGTACCTGGCTGACCTGGGTCAGTGGGTGGCTGACATGATTTGTGTGTCAGAAATGGTGTGTGTGTGTGTTCATCCTTCATTGTGGAAGAAGACCATGCCATCAGAGAAATGATGATATGACTTGCACTTGACTTTGTTTTGAGTGAGGGAGGGCTGTGCAGGTCACCAGCCTCACTTCTCCTCCAGAACCATCTGAATCCAGTGACCAGATGTTCATAAGGATGACTGGAGATGACCCAGGATGAGGCAATTGGGGTTAAGTGACTTGCCCAAGCTCACAAAGCTAGTGAGATAGTGAGGTGAGATTTGAACAGAAATGGTGTGACATAGATTTAAATACATGAAAGGCTGAAAAAGGAGGCAGAGAATGAAGGATAACACACAGACAGCCTGAGAGCTTCAGGAGTACCTCGATTAGGGTAAAAGAGCCAGAAGAAGGCCTCCAATGTGTTAGGAGGATAATGAGATAATGGATGGATTCCAATGTGGGAGAATGTCAATGCCTTGGTTGGGCAACTACCATGCAGGGTATGGCTAAGTCAGCTCTAGTGCCTAGAGGCAATAGAGCAGTGTGAACCCCCAGTGAGCTTAAGCAAGGTGAGTGCCATCACAGTAGTATTAAAGAAGTTAAGAGTGGGAAGTGGAGGAAAATGGTTATGAGGATAGAAAGGTAAAATATTGGGGTGAAGAAGGCAAAGGTCTGAAGGGATGAGCTAGAGTTGATTGAACATTAGGGCCTGGGAAGAGAAGGAATATCAGACCCTAAAAGGTGAGTGTCCTTGGGTTCTGATGGTACCTGGAGGACACTTCACATCTCATGTAGGTATATTTTCCATACAACCCACTTTTTAGGATGTCCCTCTAAGGGCAGCTAACTCTTCATGAAGAAGACAGAGACCAAAATGGAGTTTTACTTTGGCTGTGGCCACTGGAGAAATCATTATCTGAACACCTTACCCTTCCCACTTCCACAAGATTTGTCACCATCACGACACTGGCTGAATTCTCTTGCCAAATCATCCTCCAAAAGTCCTTGACAGTTTCTTGCATTGGACCTACCAAGGAAGAAAAAAAACCATTAGAGCCTTAAGATCTCCAGGTACAAAGCAGCAGTTGGCCCCTGGTTCACAGTGTCTTAAGGTAGGACAGGGGGCCAAGGGCTATTGGAAAAGCCTGGCAAACAAAGATGATAATGAAGTTCAGGGTCTGTGTGCCCAAGTATGAGGGTTGGATGCCTGACTGGACTTGGCTGATAACTTGCAGGGACAGACTGAAAAAGTCACTGGAGATTCAATGTTCATTTGGTGTATCCATTAGAGGAGAGGGTGAAGCATCCAGTTCCAAAGTTACAGTTGGAGTTATTCCTATAGTACAGCAAATTGTCTTTTTATTCATTCAGTGAACATTTGTCAATGTGTACCAAACACTTTCCTAGGCACTGAGGTTACAAAAACACAAATCAAAAGTAGTCCCAGCCTTCAAGAAGCTTACATTCTAAGGAATGGAAATCAATGTGGAGCAGGAGAACAGCATTTACATAGACCATAAAATCATTGATTTTGAGCTTCAAGGGAGCTTCCAGGCCATTGAGTCTAATTCCCTTTTCTTCCAGATGAGGAAAATAAGGTCTAGAGAGGTCAACAGATTTGTTCAAGGTCACAGAGTCAGTAGGTGTATGAGAAAAGATTCAAATTCAAGCTTTCCTGACTCCAAATCCAGTAATCAATCTGCTCCAGTAGAGAGCTACCTCAACATCTCCATCCTGTCTTGAGTAATGATTGAGGGAGACATCAGATGAGGGAGAAAATAGTTCTGGGTCACTGAAGCTAAAAGAGGATCCAAGTTTCTTATACATACAGAGAGACCATCCATGATTTACAGTCAAGAAGGAGTTGTTTTGAGTTCTACCTTAAACACTCTTTGGCCCTGAGCAAGTCACTTAACCTCTTGAAACCTCAGTTTCCCTATCTATTAAGCAGGTATAATGGTAATAATACCTCCCCCACAGTGTTGTTGCACTGATGAAACAAGATGATATATGTAAAAGGCTTTGCAAACATGTGAGTTCCATGAAAAACAAGAAGTCAGCTATTTTTATTATACACATACCTTGGGCTATACTTTTCTAAAAATCCCTTAGCCTTTGTCAAGGTGACTTTGACCTTCACTGTAAGCTGACCTCATAGCACACATTTCCAAAGTCATTTCTTATTTCAAAAAGAGCTCTGTGAAGTTGGTTGTGCAGTGTTGAAGTTCCTAAAAAGGTGAAGTAGCTGGAGTGGCAAGGTCACATGGCTAGGAAATAACAGAGCTAAGATATTACCATTTGAAGTTGGAAGGGCACTGGCGCTAGAGTCAGAGGATCTGGCTTCCAACCTTACCTATGATTCTTTCTAGCTGTGCAGTAGGCAAGTCACCTACCCGCTCTGGTTCTCAGTTTTCTCATTTGTAAAATGAGGGGGGTTGCTCTAGATGGACTCTTCCAGAGATCCCTGCCAGTTCTAGGCCTATGACCTTTACTTTACAAAGAGAATAAGTTAATAGAGCCAGTATCTAAGCTCTGGTCTCTTTACTGTGCTCCATAAATCTGGTAACTCTTTCCAGGTTTCCTAACTCATTCTACTTTATATAGCCTTGGTGCAAGTATGTCATGCAGCTTCTTACTTTCTAAGGCAGGATATGTCTGTGTGCCCTTAGGGGCAGAAGGAGAAAAGCATGGCACGATTTGCCCCAAAGCCCTGGGTCACCTTAGGGATGGCCCTCCACCCAAGGGAATCTGTCAGCTCTGACATGCATAGCTGTCTTGACAGCTGTGACCGTCATGGCAGTCACAGATCCCAGTCCTTGTGTGCTCATGTGCAAAGCAGTCCATGAAACAACTGACTAAGAAATGCTGAAGCAGCCCCTGCTTCCCATCAGAGTATTTGGGTTTTGAACCTGATCCCCCAAAGTGCTTTCTAGAATATTCCCTTGGGGAGCTGGGACCTATTAACATCTGCTTGCTATGTTGCTTCATTGCTATGTTGACCTTGGCTACTCCTTGACCATCACAGAGTCAAAGAATTGTAGAAACTTGGATGTCAAGGGGCTCAGAGATCAGTTGGAGTAGTAGTCTCCAAACTTTTTTGATCAACAAAACATTTTTACCATACAAAGTTATATACATTCCATAACTTAAATCAAATTGCTTGCCTCCTCAGTGTGGGCTTGGAAGGAAAAGAAGGGGAGAATTTGGGACTCAAAAACTATAAAAAAGGTTAAAAAATTGTTTTTACATGTAATTGGGGGAAAGTAAAATATTAAATACTATATATATATATATACACTACTATACCATAGTTATATGCATTATAAAATTCATGCAAAAATAGAAATTTAAAAAATAAAGATGAAATAGTAATTGATTCTAGAGGCAATGAAGAGCCAATGGAGTTTGCGGAGGATCAGTGACATTGGCAGCTGGGTGGAATTTATTAGAGAGAAAAGGAGATATGGGCCTATTTAGAAGGCCATGATGAGAGGGCATGAGAACCTGAACCAGAGCAGGGGATTGTGTGAGTGGAGAGGAGGGGACAGGTGAGAGACATATGGAGGTTGAAATGAGTTTGGGCAATGGAATGAACACCTGGGGTGAGGGAAAGGGAGTAGTTGAAGATGATGCCACAGTTGTGAACCTGGGTTATTGGAACAATGGTGGGGTCCTCCATAATAATAGGGAAGTTTGGGAAAGAGGTAGGTTTGGGAGGAAAGACAATACAACTTTTCTATTATTGTTGTCAATCAGATCAGAACCAGCCTCTAACCTGTGGATGGCCAGAGCCAAACCAATAAAGCAGGCTACAGACAGGAGAATCAAAACACAAAGCAGAAGTCTAATTAACTTCAGAGTGAGGAAAATAATGTATGCATATGAAAGCCACCCCTTCCCTGGCATAACAAGGAGGGCTTAAGGCTGCTAAGGCTGGACCACTTATATAAGGCTGGGGCCACTTATACACGTAACACAGTCATTCTTTGAGCTTGAGATAGTTCTCATGGTTAGCATTTCTTGAGACAATACGTATATTTTTGGATCCATGGGAAGTCATTGTCTCAAGTCTTGGAGGTTGTGCCCACCCTGTGTGGCATAGAATCAGAGTTGTGTGATGGGAATAGGAGTGCAGTACCTGTCAGTGACAAGAAATGGATTGTGAATAGATGATGGATGGCCTTGGGAAATAAGGGGAGCTAAATCCCTCAGTGAACACCTGGTGCTGATTCAAGCAATGCACTTTGTCAGAGGATGAAATCACCCTGAGCTCAAAGGATTTTTGTTATGCCAAGTTCAGGACATAGCCTGCTTGCTGGGCCTTAGTACTAGGAAACAGGGTATCTCCAAAATATTTTCACACTGTTGATGACATCATCACTCTTCCAGTGACCCAAAGTCACATCCCAGGTATCATTCTCATATTCCATGTACCCTACAATCCTTTAACCTAGAAGCTCCTAAATTCTGTGTAATCCTTATTGTGACTCCTTGATATTTAAATTGTTTCTTTCTAGTTGCTCACAGTATTTTCTCCTTTACCTGAGAGTTCTGGACTTTGGCTATAATATTCCTGGGAATTTGCATTTTAGAATCTCTTTCAGGAGTTGATTGGTGTTATTATTTTACCCTGTAGTTCTAGGATAACAAAGCAGTTTTTCTTAATAATTTCTTGAAAGATGCTGTCCAAGATCTTTTTTTGATCTTGGCTTTCAGGTAGTCCAATAATTCTTTAATTATCTCTCCTGGATGTATTTTCCAGATCAGCTGTTTTTCTAATGAGATAGTTTACACTTTCCTCTATTTTTTCATTGATTTTGATTGATTCTTGATGTCTCATGGAGTCATTAGCTTCCACTTGCTCAATTCTAATTTTAAAGGAATTATTTTCTTCAGTGAGTTTTTGTATTTCCTTTTTCTTTTGACTAATTCTCCTTTTCAAGGAATTGTTTTATTTTTCCAAGCTGCTGACTCTTTTTTCATGATTCTCTTGCATAACTCATTTCTTTTTTCCAATTTTCCCTCTACCTCTGTCATTTGATTTTTTAAATCCTTTTTGAACTCTTCCATAAAGACTTTTTAGACCTGAGACCAACTCACATCTCTGAGGCTTCACATGTAGGCATTTTGACCTCTTGTCCTCTTATGGATTTGTGTTTTGATCTTCCCTGTTGCCATAGTAGCTTTCTATGATCAAGGCTTTTTGTTTGTTTTTTTGTTGATTTTTGAGCCTATTTCATGACTTTTAAAGTTGAGCTCTGCTCATGAGGTACAAGGGGCACTGTCCCAAGCTTCTTGTGTGAGGGGCTAGGGAGCTGGTCACTGACTTTCTGCACCTCCAGGCATGGCAACTCACCTATTGCACTGGTTATTCTCAGACTAGTCTACCCAGCTAGTCAGGGACCTCTGGGCCTCCCCACTAGACTGCTGCTTTGGGGTTGAAGGCCTCACAGCTGGCCTGCTGTGCCTGACCTATTGAGCTAGGACTGAGGGGCCTTGGCTGCTGCTCTGTGTTGTGACTAAGAACCTCCTGCTGGCTTGCCTGGATATAGCCTATGGTGGGCTGTGCTCCCCTTTTGCCCACAAGGGATAGACCTTTTTTACAGTTCTTCTAAGTTATCTTGGGATGGAAAATTATTTCATCCTGTCCTTTTGGGGGTTTCATCACTCTAAAATTCATTTTGAGGCATGAAACTGTGGAGAGTTCAGGCAACTTCCTATCTTTTCTCCACTATCTTGGCTCTGCCTCTGCTCTAGGTGCCATTCTCAATTTTTTATTCTCTCATCCTCCTTCTCCAATCTATTTCCAAGTCTTGTTGATTCTACCTTTGTAATATCTTTCATATATATATATATATGTATATATATATATACACCCACACATTATATAGATAGATAGATGTACATATATATATATATATATATATATATATATATATATATATATATATATATATATATATATTTCCTTCTCTCTTAGCATACTGTTGCCACCATGGTCCAGACCCCCATCACCTCATGCCTAAACTATTTTAATAGCCTGAAGATCTGTCTTTCTATCTCAAGTCTGTCCCCATTCCAGTCCATCTTCTGTTCTGTTAATTGATCTTCCTAAAGCTCAAGTCTGACCATATCACTTACCTGCCCCCTATGGATGAGTTCCAGTGGCTTTCTACTACCTTTGAGATCAGATACAAAGTCCTGTTTGGCATTCAAAGACCTTATTACCGAACCACATTCTACCTTTCTTGCCTTCTTACATCTTGGACTCTCTCCTGCATCCTTGGCCATCCAGTGTTACTTGCCTCCTTCTTGTTCCTCAAACAAGACAATCTATCTTTTGGTTATGTGTATTTTCACAGGTTGTTTTCCATGCTTGGAATTCTCTTCTTCATTCTTCTGGACTCTTTGACTTCCTCCAAATCCCAGCTAGAATTCCACTTTCTACAAGAAGCCTTTCCCAATCTCTCTTAAAGCCCATGCCTTTCCTCTATTGATTTTTCCAATTTATCCTATATTTATCTTGTTAATACATAGTTGATTGCATATTGTCTCCCCTATTAGAATGAGCTCCCTGAGAGTAGAGATTGATTCTTTCAAAATTAAAAGTAATAGGGGGAGGATTTTCCCAATTGATTCTGTTATACTTACTGCTGTGGCTATATTGGCAGAAATTTGGGCAGCCAGGTGGTACAGTGGATAGAGCACCAGTGCAGGAGTCAGGAGGACCTAAGTTCAAATCTTTCCTCAGACACTTGACACTCACTAGCTGTGTGGTCTTGGTCAAGTCACTTAACCACAATTGCCTCATCCTGCGTTGTCTTCAGTCATCCTGATGAATATCTAGTCATGGGATTCAGATGGCTCTGGAGAAGTTAGGCTGGGGACCTGCACAGCCCTCCCTCATTGAAAACAAAGTCAAGTGCAAGTCACGTCATTATTTCTCTGATGGCATGGTCTTCTTCTACAAAGAAGGATGAACACACACTACACTACATTTACTCTGTATATAAGTTGTATGTGCCAGTTATTGGTAGAGATTTAATTATATCTGACCTAAGTAGCTCATACTCCAAAGTGGGAAACTTGGTAATTTATAAATCTGTGTTGAAAGTGAGGTACATGTGATTGTGTTGGAGACAAATTCCTTGGTTGGCCATTACAGATTTCCCACCTTTCTGACTATGTTATGAATTGTGTTGACCACACAATTCCTGGAATCAAGCCATAGTGGAGGACAGGAAGTGCAGCCTGTACTTCAAAGACTTCTGATTTAGACAAATCTCTTCATTTTTAAAGAGGAGGGAACTCAATGAAGCCCAGAGAGGCAGCACTAGTTTGTGCCACAGAACTTGTGGCTTTTTAGTCCATGGCCTTTTTCAGCATACTACACTTTTACTTGTGCTCGTGACTTTCAGGTTTTTATTTCTCTTCTTTTCGGTGTCAGCTTCCATTTGACACTCTTATATTGTCCATGCTTTAGGTTCTTTATACTGAGTCTGTAGTTTGGAAAAGAGGAGTAAAAAAATCAAACCAATTTAGAGAACTTGAATGAGATTCAGAGGAAGAAGGGATCTTAATGGGTATCCAGCTCAATCGCTTCATTTTACAGATGAGAAAACTGAGGCCAAAACAAGTGAAATGATTTGACCAAGGTCATGCAGGTAGTAGTAATTGTCAGTCAAGTTTTGGTCTCACTTTCTTTGACTGAAGATGCAGGCTACGACAATAATTTAGGCATGTTTCCATGGTATTTTAATGATGGCTATTAAGCTCATTCTTACCTTGGATGGGACAAGTGCTGCTTCGACACACACTAAGCCTAGAGGCTGTGGCTTTTGGCAGATTATCCTTTTTTCATGCCAGACTCTTCATATTCCACTCTTTTCTTTATCCCTCATCCTTTATCTGAAATACTTCTGTCGGATTTCTCATCAACTTCCCATTCCCCATCACCACAACAAGCTACAAAGTTCATGTTGAATTTATGGTATGTAGGACACTGTCGTCCAATCTCTGCCACAAAGCCAGCTCCTAGTAATCTCCCCTATCTCCTTCCACATTTGTGGTTGATGTAAGTCCCATATACTCTAAAAATTGATGGTCATGCTCTGAATGGTTGTGAAGTTCTGCACCCCATCATGACTCAAGCATTAAAGGATTAAGAGTTTTGGTATAAGTCTTAATGTAAGAGTTGCATAAGATAATGGTAAAATACATAGGAAGAGCTATTTTTTGCATTTGAGGGCATTTCTGCAACAACCTTCCCTGTGGATTGCAGAAGGATCTGAGGGGCCTTAGAGATCATCTCATCTAACCTTTTCATTTTACAATTTAGGAAACTATAGCCCAGAGAATGAAATCATTCTCCCATGGTCATGCAATTAGTGAGTTGAAGGTTTCTGATGCCTTGTTCACTGCTGTCTCCATTACACCAAGCACTTCTATGTCTGAACAGTAGGGTTCCGACAAATATCCTCTGGACTGCTGTGATAGGGCCTCGATCATTCCTCATCCCAATGACCACTATACAAATGACTCCCAGATCTCTATATGCAGCTTTAGTCTCTCTCTTGAGCTCTACGCCTACATCATCAATTGGTTTGGGGTTTTTTTCCAAATGTAGGTGCCATAGGCATCTTTCATTCCACGTGTATAAGAGAGTCCACTATCTTTCTTCTAAAATATTCAGTGTTTCCTATGTTCCCCATTTCTATTTTTAAGGCATCCAGATTCACAACCTCACCGTCAACCTTGACTACTCATTCACTCTCATCCCCAATATCTGATAAACTTCTAGTCTTGTATATCCTACTTCCACAATATCGCTAGGAACTGTCCTGCTCTGTCTGCTCACACAGTCACTACCCTTGTTCAGGCCCTCATTGCCTCTCATCTGAGTTGTAGTAGCCACCCATTTGACTTCCCTACCTCTGGTCTCCTATCCAAGTCATCTTTAACACAACTGCCACAGTGACCTGCTAATGATCATGTGTGACCATATTCTCCTCTGCCCAAAAATCTCAAAGACCTCTGGGGCAAAATAGAAAGTCCTCTGTTTGCATTTAAATCCCTTCACAATCTGGTTCCAGCCTACCTAGGTAGGTTTGTTACACATCACTGCCCTTTGTATGATCTGTATTGCAGAAAAACTGACCTACATGCTACTCCCACACATGGTGTTCCATATACAGTTGCTTTGCCTAAGGTAACCCCATGCTTGGAATGTACTCCCTCCTCCCTTACACCTCTCTGAGTCCTAGGCTCCCTTCAGAGCTTAGTTCAGGAGCTGACTCCTACATGAGGTCTTTCCTGAGTGATAGAAGGTAAGGCATGACTAGGCAAAGTGGGTAGATGAGATTTGTGATTCCTCATTATCCTCTTCTCCTACAGTCATTCAGATGGAGCTCTGCCCTGACAGACCTTCTGGTCCCCAAAAGAAGATGAGAAAGGAGTGCACTCACCTTGAGTGGCAATGTAATGACGAGGTCGGTGGTACCCCTAAATAAGAGAAGGAGACATAGTCAATGGATACCGTATAGAGTTGGAGGAAATAGTACATTCTCTGGCTTTGATGATCAGTCCAACTGTTCCTTCCAGGTGTGGCTGCTGGCACCGATAGCTTTAGAAGCACATGTGATGGCATTCTTTTTTTTGATGTGAATTATGACCTGACCTAAGCTGCTCAGAAGGGAAACCAGAAAGAGGTGAGGGGATGGTTGCTACACACATGTCAATCAAACAATAATAATATTAACTTATTTAATGCTTTATAAAGCCTTTTTCTCATGACAACCATGTGAAGAATGCTTGTAGAATGGATATTAACTCCATTTTACAGATGAGCAAGTTGAAGGCTAGCAAGAATCCCATATTTCAAAGCTAGAGAGGATAGTAGAGGTCATTTTACCAGAGTAGCAAACTTTCTTCCAATATCCTTGACACATGGTCATGTAGAAGTGATAATCTCCTAAGCAATACATTCCGTTTTTGGACACATCTTCTTACTAGGACTATTGTTTAGTGGTTAATAGTCATATCCAACTATTTATAACCCTACTTGGGGTTTTCTTGGCAGAGATACTGGAATGGTTTGCCATTTCCTTTGCCAGATAACTTTATAGATGAGATAATTGGGACAAATAGGGTTAAGTGACTTGCCCAGGTTCACACAGCTAGGAAGTATCTGAAGCTGGATTTGAACTCAGCTCTTCCTGACTCCAGGCAGAGTGCTCGAGGTAGAGAACTCTGTGCCACCTACCTGCCCCTTTCCCCCTTAGATTGATCTAAAATCTGCCTTTCTCAATCCAGAGGTTAAGTAACTTGCCTTGGGTCATCCACTATCCATTTGGGTCATCCACTATCATCAGAGTCCAAGAGTCTATCACTCTTTATACTAAGTCGTAATCCCCAAGTATTTTCAGAGCACCTCCTATGTGGGTCGGCCTGTACCAGGCTTCATGGAGGAGAAAGAGAAGTTTAGGAGTGGAATATTAAAATAAGCCATTAATGCTTCAACATCCACTTAGAGAGAGGCTCCCAAAAAGTGTTTCAGAGACTTGTCTTTGGCCTTTTGCTTTTCAACATTGTTGTCAATGACTTAGATGAAACATTAGATGTCATTCTTGTCAAATTTTCAAATTACATGCAGCTAGAAGAGATAATTAACAAAACAGATGAAAGAGTCAGGGTGCAAAACCTGTTAAAACAATGGGCTGAGTCAAATAAGATGTAACAAAAATAAATGCTAAGTTCTATATTTGGATTCAAATGATCAACTTTCCAACTACTGAATGGCGGATGTAGGGCCAAATAATAATTCATGTATGAAATATGTGGGAGTTGTTGGAGATGTTGTAGAAGAAATTATTGGTAAGGCACAGTTTGGACTGGACAGCCTCTGAGATCCTTTCTAGATATTGATTTCTGTGATTCTTCTGTCTGTAAAATGGAGATATACAGTATCCATTTCACATCATGATTGTGGGAAAAGTGCACGGATAACTTACAAATACTACGGAGATTGAAATTATTCTTATTAAGATAGTGGGGGGGGAAAGACAGAAGAATATGACATTTTGATCTAGTGAATCAAAGGACAATGGTAGAGTATGTCCTCACTCTTAATATCCTATGGTTCTTCCCTCCCCCACCCCAAATTTATTTCACCCTGAAAAGACTGACATGAACTTATACAGAGTGAAGTGAGCAGAACCAGGAGAACATTGTATAAAGTAACAGCCATATTGTACAATGATTAACTGTGAATGACAGCTATTCTCAGCAAGTTCCAAAGGCTCATGATGGAAAATGCTATTTCCATCCACAGAAAGAATTGGTGGAGTTTAAATGCAGATCTAAGTATACTAGTTTTCTCTTTATTTTTTCATGTTTTTTTTTCTTTTGGTCTGTTTTTTCTTTTACAACACAACTAATATGGAAATATGTTTTACATGATATTCATATATATAACCTATATCAAACTATCATGTTAGGGAAGGGGGAGGTGAAGGAGGAAGGGTGAAAATTTGAAATTCAAAATAAAAAAACGAACGTCAAAAATTGTCTTTACAAGTAGGAAATTAGGAATTAATTAGGAAAATAAAATACTAGAGTAAAAATATTTCAAAAATTGATATCTTTGGTTTTATATCATATTCATTTCCAAGCATTAGACCTTCCCTCTCCCCTGTCCATTTTGCATTTCCTTGTAACCAAGACTTCAAAGGAAAAAAAAAGTTCAACGAAACCAATTCATTTACTGACTATGAAAGCATATGTCTTAATTTCCCACTTATATGATTTCAATTTTGTGATGACAGGAAGGAAGTTTATCTTCTCTACCCTTGTTCAGGGACAAACTTTGTCATTATAATTATTAAGCATTTAATTTTGTTAAATTAGTCTTTCTATTTACATTATTGTAAATATGTAAATTGTTTTCTAGGTTCTATTTAATCTACCCTGTATCAGTCCATTTAAGTGCTCTGATGTTCATCTGAATTCTTCCTATTTGCCATATCTTACAGTGCAGTGATATTTTCTTACGCAGTTAGGTTGCACAGTGGATAGAGTGTTGAGCCTGGAGTCAGGATGATTCCATTTCCTGAGGTCAAATCCAACTTCAGAAACTTTCTAGCTATGAGATTCTGGGCAAGTCACTTAACCTCATTTGCCTCAGTTATTCATCTGTAAAATGAACTGGAGAAAGAAATGGCAAACCACTCCAGTATCTTTGCCAAAAAAACTCCAAATGGGGTCACAAAGAGTCAGACACAACTGAAAAATGACTAAACAAGAACAAATAGCATATATTCTATTACATTCGTGTGTCATAATTTGATTACCCTTACCCAACTGATAGACACCTACATTGTTTCTAGGTCTTGTTACCCAAAAAAAAAAAAAATGGTGCTATGAACATTTTAGCCCATGCAGGGCTTTACTTTCTCCCTTTGACCTGCTTGGGATATAAACTTAGCAGTGGGACCTCCACATCAATGGGTAGAGACAATTTTAGTGATTTTTGGGGGGCATGATTCCAAATTGCTTTCCAGAATGTTTGACCCAATTTACAGTCCCACAAGAGTGTTTTAGCTTTCCTTTCTTCCTACAGTTCCTACTTCTCTTGACAACAAAAACATATATATTTTTCCAATAAAGGAAGATGGATTATTAACTTGGTATAAGAAAACTTCTAGCCAGAAAAGAACTTTTAATTCATTTAAATCCCACCTACACAGCACACAAATACTCTGAAAACCAGTAATAGGCCTTCCCCCATATGACTATGGGGAATGTGAAATAGGTTTGTATCCAAAATACATTTATCTCACTCTACACTCATGCATCTGTTACTTATTTGGGACTCAGATACAATATTTATTTTTAAGCTAGTCATTTATAACAGATTCAAGTAGCCAGTGCTTTCAGTGGTATAGAAATAAAGCCAATGAACAGACGCTTCAGCCGGCAACCACAGACTCTTGAGACACAGGCATGCCTTGTAATGTCCATTCCAATTATCCAAATAGATTCATTTTAATGAAGCTTTATTATTTCTTTCCTTTTGTAGTGAATTAATGACCCATTCTTGGATGCACTGATTATATAGATAGTCAACCGGCTGTTTGGGGAGATGCTGCTTCTCCAAACAGAATGGAATGATGGAAAAAGCCCTGGGCTTCAAAGACCTGTATTTGAATTAGCAGCCTACCACTTATTGGATATGTGAACTTGGACCAATCATTTCATTTCTCAAAGACTTGTTCTTTTTATTTGAAAATTGGGGATAATAATCCCAACCCACAGGATCAGAGACAACAAAATGAGAATGTATTTGAAAGTGCTTTGTAACCCGAAAGCCTTAGGGGAAAACGTTCTCCTTACAATCCATTTTTCCTTGTACTGCGACACTTTTTTTTTTTGAGGCAGTCAGAGTTAAGTAACTTTTCCAGGGTCACACAGCTAGTAAATGTCAAATGTCTGAGGCTGCATTCGAACTCAGGTTCCCCCAAATTCAGGGCCGCTGCTCTATCCACTGGGCCACCTAGTTGCCCCCAAGACTATTTTTTTTTTTTTTAAAACATATGTCTGATAATGTCATTAGTCTGCTAAAAAAAAAAAAGTCTGCAAGGGTTCCTTCTTACCTCTAGGATAACACAAAAACTCCTTTTCTGGGCATTCAAAGCCTTCCACAACCTACCTCTATTCTGCCTTTCCAGTCCTTTTTCATTGTCTCCCTCCCCACAATCTCAAATTCATCCAGAATAGATTAATCTTTCCAGCTCCTCCTCCCTCGAGCTTTCTTTGTTCATATTATTCCTTATGCCTAGAATATTTTCTGGTTTCCTCTTTACCATTGATCTCCTACCGATCTTTTAAAGTCCATTTCCTTCAGAAAGCCCTCCCTAACCTCTCTTGGTTATAATAGCATTCCCATTCCGATATCACACACCACTTTGTTTGCACCTCCCCAATGCACATACCATGCACTATTGTCCACGTAAACTGTAATTCATCTTGTTTGAAGACTATGAACTCCAGGAGGACAGGACCATGTCTTGGTCAAACATTGTATTATCCACAACACTTAGTGCAGTTCTCCACACATGGGAGGTATTTAATAAATGCTTTTGGTACTATGCTTATTATAAAATCCAAGATATTATTAATCATTATCATTATCAATGACAATATTTATAATTAATAATCAGACTAATAAATGGAATGACTCCCACGCCTGTCAGGGATAGGGGAGAGAAAGAATGATGAACTACTCCCAAATCAAGCTAGGTTGACCCAAGCCAGAATTACCCATGGAATCTTTCTTCTCATATCCAAGCAAGTCATTTGTACTTTGCCATTTCACCTGGGAGAGCAGCCAGTTGGCACAGTAGATAGAGGGCTGCATTTGTAGTCAGGAAGACCCGAGTTCAAATCCAACCTAGATATTTACCAGCTTGTGTGACCCTGGACAAGTCATGTAACCCTGTTTGCCTCAGTTTCCTCATCTATAAAATGAGATGGAGAAGGAAATGGCAAACCACTCCAGTTTCTTTGCCAAGAAAACCCCAGACAGGGTTCAGGAGAGTTGGAAATAACTGAAGTGACCAAAGAACAACAAAAATTCCACTTGAGGGCTCTTATTAAATCCTAGTTGACTTACTGAATGTTCTAACCTCAGCCAACCCAAACCAGAAATCCTCATGGATCCTTCCTCCTTCTACCTAAGCAAAAGTACATCTGCTTTGTCCCATCACCTGGGGAGTCCTGTTCAATGATAGTTGACTCATCTTATTGTCACAAATCCTCAGTATGGATTATTATCCCCATTTTTCAGACGAAGAAGCTAACACCAAGGAAGGCCTCTTTCTTTTCTATACTTGCAGTGCTTAGAGAATGAGGACACATTGGGTTACTTTTAGGTTTTGGAGATTTTGAACAGAAAAGTAAGTGCATGGATATGGGTTCCAAGTATGGGAATGAGAACCTAAGTTCTCAAATTCAATCACCTTAGCTCTACAAGCAATGACAGAGTTGGAGGTGAGGGAAAGGAGGTGTGTGTGTGTGAAAGGAATTGCATGCTTGGGCAGAGAGAAGTGTGTTGTTTCTGAACCAGAAGTTTAATGGATCTTAGGCTCCTAATATTTTTCTCATCATAGCATCTCCATGATGTAGGACACTTACATCAATGTAGTTGGCATTAATGTAGTCTGAGTGTGGGTCTCCATCCAGCATCAGCAGTCTGACTCTTGAGTGGTCATCTGAAAAGAGAAGGAGGAAGGTGAGGGAAGTTTTAGAAAAATGGACCTTCTGGAGTTAGAGTGAGAGAGGAAGGAAAATCAGACATTGCCTTTCAGGGACTGGAGTGGGGGGAATCTTTGCTAGCCTGTGGCTAGTCTCTCGAGGGTTTGGACCCAATTATTGAAATTCACTAGCCATGATTTCCCAGGCCACTCAGTTTTGGTGCCTTTATAGAAGGCCCTATGAAAAGGGGAGGGGGAGACAAAGAAAATGTGACTGAACTGTTTTCATATATTAGGCTATCCGTAGGCTTCATTTTCATAGGATCAGAGATTTAGAACTGGAAGGGACTTTAAATGCCATTCAATCAGCCCTCCCTTTGCCCATTTCACAGATAAGAAAACCAAGGCTCAGAGAAGTTAAGTGACTTTCCCATGATCACATACATGATTTGAATCCAAGTCTTCCTGATTTCAAGTCTAGCACTATTCTACACTGCCTCTTTCACATTCATTTTTTAAAAATGGAATTGTTTTCTGTATTTTATCTAATTCTTTTATTGTTCCTGAATGGATCTTGTAGAATTTTTTAAAAAATTATCATGAGTTACTATTCTTATCAATACCAAAACAACCAGGAATGAAGTCATAATAAAAATAAGTACACCAGTGACCAAAGACTTTGTGTCAAAAGTAATCATTTCAACCAAAATGTTGGTATAAAAATAATTGTAAGCCAACTTCTTTCAAATAATACTTAATTGGGGAAAAATATCCCATCCAGTAAAAAGAAGTTGGATAGTCCCTTAGAGTTCATTATAATGGACTGTAGTTACAGCCAAAAACCCAAAGGAGAAGTTGGGGAGGGCTAGTTAGCTCCCAAATTCATTCTACATGAAGTTACTCCCTACTGCAACATTAGCTTTATTTTAAGGCAGTATTTCTCAAAGTGTGGTCCCAATAGTACTGGGAATCTCCAAGACTCTTCTATGGTAAAATTCTGTATTAATTACTTTTTGTAATATAATGAGAAGCAGTATAACAGTGGCTAGAAAACTGGTTTTAGAATCAGGAAGACCTGTTTTTGAATTCTGCCTTCCACACACAGCGATTATGGCCTGGTACAATTTATTTAACTCCTCAAAGTTCTGAGCAACCCCAGTGTAAGACTATAGAAAGCTGCAGAAAAGGTTCTGTAGCGGGAGGTCATCCCTACAAGAGCTCCCTGTACTAGTGAAATCACAGATGTGTTTAAAAATAATAAAACTCTCTCTCTCTCTCTCTCTCTCTGTCTCTCTCTCTCTCTCTCTCTCTCTCTCTCTCTCTCTCTCTCTCTCTCTCTCTCTCTCTGTCTCTCTCCATACACACACATGTGCACACACACACACACACACACACACACATATAATATCAGAAAAACTTGGATTCAGATCCTGACCTTGATATTTGCTAGCTGTGTGACCTGGGACAAATCCCTGAACCTCTCTGTACTTCAAGGAATTCCTTAGGGTTTATCTGCTAAATTAAAGGTAGACTATAATAACTGGTGCAAATCCAAGGAGTTCCCTATTACGAATAAATCAAACATCCTTTCTATATTCATGTTTTCATATTATGATAATGTTAGAACTCTATTCCTGGCCTGAATATCTGATTGATTTGAAGATTAGGTCAAATCCAGATTGCAACCTTGCTATTTCATCCAAAGTGGGCTGTGTTTATTTTCCCATCCTTCTAGCAAGAGCTTTTCATTGAGGGCAACTGAGAGTGAATGACAGCAGGGAATGCTACAGAAGGGTTTGCCCCAGTGAGATGATTCTTGGTTAAAAAAAATGTTCCAAACTCATTTTGGTCATAAGACAGTAGTAGTCTTTGCTGGGGACACAATGAAAAAAAATAAGGAAATGTAGACATGTGCACATAATTTCCATGTATTAGTTACATCCAATTCATGGCACACCTTTTTAGAACCACTGCTCTAAGGAACATAGATGTGCAAACTCCTTTGATTCTGTGTTGTCTGCGGATGGTGACAGTCAGAGCAATTTGAATACCTGGGATGGGGACACAGGCCAAGTATGTTATGAGATTAAGCAAAGGACCCAAATCCAGGTTCATGCACTTCTCACATAGGTTAGATGTGAGGAAACAGATTGGTGATGAGAAGCTGTGACACCCAGATCATCAGTTATTGGGTGAGAATAAGAACCTCAGAGTTCCCCTGCTGACCTTATAACACATCAAGTGCAAATTCCTCCAACAATAGACCCACAGAGAGATTGTGAGTTTTCATTAAAGGACAGAATCCAATTTGAAATCCCCATTCTAGGATTTTATAAAGGGAAGGGTAGCATTATCTTCATAGTTCATTTATTACTTATGGGAGATGCTCATATTGTTTCTGTCCCTTATTTTTCTAACTTTATATAATTAGGTGGATGAAAAATTATGTTTACACACATACACATGGAGAAAGATAGGGAAGTCGACAACATGGAGGAGTTTATACCAGGCAATTTACAAAGAGCTCCAGAATGCTCATTACACGCTATCTACATTCTGCAAGCTTGAAAAGAAACTAATTTGGTGTCCCTCATTTGATATTCAAGACAAGAAGGGAAGTTGGAGAGGATCATGTGGAAGCAAAAATCTCTCTAACATTCAGGCAACAGGAAAACAGACTGCAATAAACCTGAACACTTCACTGAGAGAATGGCACATCATCGTGTGTCGCACACAGTAGGAACTTCATAAATGCCTGCTGAGAGAATGGATGAATAAGAGCTCCTCTTAGTAGCATCATGATGGCAAAGCCAGGAAAGGTCTGGTTTATTGCCAGCATATCAATAGGTTGGAATTCTGCCTTTGCTGTCTATGGCCTCTGTGACCTTGGGCAAGACATTTCAACTTGAAGACCGACCTCAATTTCTTCTTCTATAAAATAACTGGGCTAGATTAGGTACACTCAAAGATTCTTTCCAGTTTATGATCCTACAAAAAGCAACTATGGAGCTGCCAGGGAAGGGGAGGCCTGAAGAGTTATTGACAAATGGCATCTCTTGGGAGAGGAATAGTTACAAGTCATACCTGGAAGAGCAAGAGGGGAATGTATTTGAGAAGATGATCATTGAGGCATGTAGATGATATGCCTGAGTAAAAGTGGCAGAACTCCTGGAGAACAGGCCTCTTCCTATGACAAATCTATTCTCCCATAACCATAGTAGATCATGTTTTTACTGTGCTTTTAAGGTTTACAAAGCTCTTTCCTCACAACAGTTCTGTTGAAGAAGTAGTACAAGTGTTAGACTCATTTTGCGAATGAGGCAATTGAGACTCAGGGAGATTAAGCAACTTTCCCAGGGTTTTTACAGCTAGGAAGTGTCAGAGCCAGAAATTAAACCCAGAGGTTCTGTCTCTTGATTCCATTGCTTTCCACTCTCAAAACTTCCAGTAGGCATTTGATATATGTTCTGTGTAAATGAAATTATTTATAAATGTGACTCCCTGCAAGAGAAAATGAGGGGAGTTGGACTCACTAAGGTTCATTCTCCAAAGTCCCTCCCAGTTGTTCTAAGTCTATGGCTGTCACTCTTGGCTCAGAGAAATTCAGATCACTAAGCTCTTTTACAACTTAGTTCAAAGGAGCTGACATTGCCAGAAGAGGAGGGAAAAGTGTGAGAAAAAGTGAGCTCTGTATGTTCCAGGCAGCCTCTAGCAAGATTTACATGATATGAGGAACAAGGATTAGATCCAGACACATGGGATGTAGGAGGATATTGTTGGCAGAGCCCAGCAAGAACAGGAGGGAGGAGGGATCAGAATGGGAGATGCCCAAGTTCATGAGTTGCATTGAGGAAAACACTTTGAAAACTAAGGGAAGGAGAAATGGGAACTATCTATCCTTCTCTGTCATCAAACCCATGCCGGAGGTAAGGCCTTAGAAATAGATCATCAATTTAAAGACAAACATAGAGTGGCCAGTTTTTCTGAGGAGGTTGGAACAAATGCTCAGACTATGTTAGTGAAAAGAACATTGGACTTGGAACATTAGTCCAAGTTCAGACACAGACTAGCTGTGTGACTGTTCTGCCTCAGTTTCCTGATGTATAAAATGATGAATGCCTCATTTGTAATTTACAAAATGGTAAATGTCTCATTTGTAAATTGGGTAGATAGCTACAAATTGGATCCTGTCCATTGTTGCCTGTCCATTTCTCAGACCTGTCTCCTTCCCTCCACTCATACTGTTACCAACCTGGTTGAGACTTTTGTCACTTTTCACCTCAGTTACAGCAATCACTTCTTTCTACCTCTGGTCTCTCTCCTGTGCAGCCCAACTTTCACAAAGTTATTAAAATAATCTTCTTCATGCATAGGCCTAACCATGCCACATTCTTGCTCAAAAACTTTCACTGACTCCCTATTGTCCAAAGAATAAAATAGAAACTCCTCCATCTGGAATTTCAGATCTTCCACGATTGGATTCTTGTTAACTTTCTGATTACTCCCCTTCATACACTCTATTTTAGACACCATAGACTACTAGCTCATCCTTGATCTCAACATACTATCTCCCAACCTCATGTATTCATAGAGTCTGTATGGCATGCTTAGATGATGTATGGCTTTCTTATCTCTGCCTGACCAAAAATCCTTTTTTCTTCAATAGTTGATGTCAATCCCATTAAAACAAATTGTTAAGCATCTTTTATATGATGGTTACTGAAGCTTGATGCTGAAGGTACAAATTAAAGCACAGTCTCTTCCTTCAAGGAACTTACATTTTACTGAGGAAGTACAAAACAAACATAGATAAGTAATTGTAAAATTTTTGTTTTTGCTGTTCATTCATTTTAGTCATATCTGACTCTCTGTAACCCCCATTTGGGATTTTCTTGGCAAATATACTGTCATGGTTTGCCATTTCTTTCTCCAGCATATTTTACAGATAAGGAAATTGAGGCAAACAGGGTTAAGTGACTTGCCCAGGGTGACATAGCTAGGAAGGGTCTGAAGCCAGATTTGAATTCAGGAAGATGAGTCTTCCTGACTCCAAGGCTAGCTTTCTATGTACTGTGCCATCTAGTTGCTGACTAAAAAAAAAATTATGAAATAAATCCAAAGACATTTTACTAATTAGTGAGGGAATCAAGAAAGATCTCTTGCAGGAGATGGTGACTGAGTTGAGCTTTGAAAGGATATTGGGGTTCTAGAGAAGGCAGGGAGGAAAGGAAGGGTATTCTAGACACGTAGAACGGTCTATGAAAAGGCATGTGGGTGAGAGTCAGAATGTTGTGTTTAGGGAACAGGAATATGGAATCTCTGAGGAGGAATGGGGTGCAGTCAACAGGGAAAGATAAAAGAGGAGTGAGTATTTTATGCTAGAGGAAATAAAGACTCATTGGAGCTTTTTGAGCCAAGGAATGATCTATGCTTTAGGAATATCAGCTTGACAGCTGTGTGAAGAGAAAATATAGACTGGATTCAGGGAAAATAATTAGAAGGTATCACTATTCCATCTTATTCCAAGATCAGCTTGGGCTGCCTCTTCCATGGAGCCTTCTATGACTGATTCCCTTCAGCTAAGATTTATCCTCTTTCCCTTCTCACATTTCTTACGATTATTTTCTGTCTGTATCTCTCTTCTGTTCCCATAAATACTGTACCTTCTATTGTAGTTATTTGTGTACAAGTTGTTTGCTGTATCCCCTCCCCCAGCAGAATGTAAGCTCCTTGAAGTCAGAGAATGAGTCAGCAGTCATCTTTGTATTTCTAGGGCCTTAAGCAGGGATGGGACTTAACAAAAGATGGTATAGTTGAATTGAGTTGAATTGTAGAACGTCAGTTTTAGGCTCTATGTAAGGAATGACTTATTTTTAAAAATTAATTTTATTTTTTCACTTACCAAAAGTTTATTTTCTCTTCCCCTCATTTTGAAAATAAAAAAGAACAAAAAACCCTTGGGACTAATATATATATATATATATAGTCAGGCAAAACAAATTTTCCACGTTATTCATCTCTGAAAATCTATGTCTCATTTTGCACCCTGTATCCATCACCTCTCTGTTAAGAGATGGGCAAAGGAATCATTTCATAACATTTACTATCCCAAAGTAGAATGGTTTGCCTCAGAAGATAGTGAATTTCTTGGTCAGTGGGAATTTTCAAACAGAAATTAGATGAGCATCTGCTAGGCATAGGGTAGAAGGGATATCTGTTTCAACAGGAGTTGGAACAGTTGAAATAGGTCCAGAGCCTCTGTATTTCCATGATTATGTGAGGAAAGCATTTTTAAGCCATAAATCACTGTGATTTCCCCTTTCCATAAAACACTTTCCTTTCCTATTCAACCCCCAACTTTGCTGCAAATAAAAGTTTACATAATAAATCAGCCACTCAAACATCCCTAAAGAGGGAAACACATATGAGAGAGGAACTTTAGAAGGAATAGTATTTGAACAAGATATTTGATCAGTTCCTTCTTTTTGTCCATTGGGCAATAAGGAAGACAGTATTTCTCAGAGAAAAGAGATTCGGCTCATCACAATGAATTGTGTAGCTGAAAAATCATTTCCTAGAAGTATTAGAAATGTTAATGCTCTCATCATGCAGGAATGAATTGAAAAAAGGCACCTAGGCAGGCATCAATCTTTGTTCTTCTTGCTGCCTTACCCCTCATATCTAATCAATCAACAAATCATATCTACTCTGCCTCTACCAAAACCATGGCATCTCTTATTTCCTCTTCACACTGATGGCTGCTATCCCAACATAGGCCCTCATCATCTCTCACCTGCACTACGATAGAATATTATCAAAAGTGGTCTTCTTGTCTCCAGACTTTTCCCACTCTAACCCATCTTTTACAAAGCTTCTAAAATCATATCCCTAAAGCACAGGAATGTAATGTTAATTATGTTAATGAGAGTTAAAGACCTTCCCCACCCATTAATGGCCATGTTCATTAAGGGAAGCTTGATTGTGGGATATTTATTTTGTAGGAAGGTCCATACCTTCTGTTAACTTCTAATGAGGCACTGGTTCTCAGGGGTCATGATGCCCTCTGGCTCTGAAAAGTGTATAAATATGCTGAGGTTTTGTTTTGTTTTGGGGCTTACTCATTGGAAGTGTTTGGCTAGACAAGACTCTGGTAGCCAGTAAGGAGTCCCCTCCCCCAACTTTGAAAACCCTGATGTTGGTGCTTCTCTCTCTGGTAGCTATGACAGACAGTTGAATCTGTCTGTTGATCTGTGATGTATGTATTGTTTATGGTCAGACACTTGGAAGCCCTATCTGTTGGTCTTTATTTCCTATGTTTGTATTTTCTCTGAAGTTCAGATTCTAGCCTAACTATCCATGTAGATTACATATGACATGTCCTCATACACTCTATATACCAGTTAAACTGGACTACTTTTTATTCTGTGCACATACCGTCTAATTGTTTTTTTCCATGCCTTTGTACAGGCTGACCTAATTCTTAGAATTCATTTCTTCTTCACCACATTTTATAATTGCTAGCTTCTCTCACAGCTCAGCTTCCTCTTCCCCTAGAGGTCTCTCCTCACCCTTCCAATCATTAGCACCTTCCCTCAATATTTCTGTGCATACTTCATAGCTACCTATCAATGTACATATTGTACAACCAAATAGAATATTAACTCCTTGAGGGCAGGGACCATTTTGTTATTTTTTTTTTATCTCCAACACATTACATAGTATATAGTACACAGCAAATGCTTAATCAATGCTTGTTGAATAAACAAATCAATGATGAAATGTGGATTTTCCTTGGGGTAGGGAGAAGGGGGGAAGATAAAGAGAGAAAGAGGAAGATAGAGAGAGAGAGACAGAGAGAGAGAGAGAGAGAGAGAGAGAGAGAGAGAGAGAGAGAGAATTTTTGTTTATGTTTCCACCAAGAAGCACTGACTAGAGCAGCATTTTTGTAAACCTTGCAAATGTTTTGCCTGATTTTCCAGCTCACAAAAACTAGGCTTCCACTCCCTTGACTAGGAAGCTACTCCTCAAGTTTATCCCAGACAGAACAGGTCCAGTTCATCTTCTCTTAGGGCCCATGAAGTCTTATACACTCCTGTGCTGTGGGAGTTAAGAGTCTAGTGGTAGCATATTCTGTAAATCATCACAAAAAGCTGCCCTAGAGCATCAGAGGCCCCTACTTGGAGGAATGTTTGTGAGAAGACACTCTCCAGAGATAATGTAGGGCACATGTTATCCAGCAGAGCCTAGGGCCAGATCTTGTCACATCAGATTTTTATTGGCCCACTCAACTATGAAATTCTTGCTTCTTAAATCATATAAGCATAAAAACCTTCTTCTTCTTTCTTCTGTCCCTTCTAAGTTCTGCTCATCTCATACTGGTTCTCTCCCCTTACCCCCCAATTCAGCTCTTTGATCAGACTGCTAACAGCCATCATGTTGAATCTATGGGAAATGGAGTCATTTATAGTAGAGAATTTAAATATTTTACAGGTATGCAGTATATTTGGGTTTCAGGAACACTTATCTAATCAATTCAGATTGTATTTCCAGAGAGCTCTTGTAAAAGCTCAACAAAAACCAGTGGTCCTCTCCCTGGAAATCTCCTCTCTCCCAGATAATATGCAAACAAGATTTACTCTGAATACCATGAAGAGACCCATAAGAATTACACTACATCACAAAAGAAAAGGTGATGATGGAACATGAGCCTCATGCCATTATGAAGGTGGAAGTCAACTGGAATCTTCAACTTTGGCCCAATGTCACCTATGAAATGCATCAATGTTGCATTGTCTTCTGGATCTCCCAGAACCATTTGGCCAGTCACCAGGGCCAGAAAAATCCTTACATAAACTACTTTTAATTCTTTCATTGAGGCAGCAATTCCTTATAGCACAGATTGTTGAGCTGTACACTTCTCACACCTGCCTATTTGCTACTTGGGGTGTGTGGTTCCTTCGATCTCCCTTAGCTTCTATCTGTCTGATCATACTGACAGGAATTATTCCTCTACCCTCAATAAAAGGGTGCTTTGGGCTCGGGAAGGGAGCACAGAAATGGGGCAGAGCAAAACTCTCCTCTCAGAGGTTGGGGAGTGGGTGTCCTAGTGCAGAAGGAGAAATGATAAATGAATTCCCTCTGTCCTTAGGTTTCCAGACACATCAATTACTTTATCACCTACATGACTCGCTTCTTGATTTCTACACTTTTCTTTCTCTTGAATTTCCTGTTTGTTGAGAGAATCCGCCCCAGGCCTTGTTATAAACACCAAGGCAAGGAATTCATTGGTGATTCTTTTCAATCTCTTTGTCAGTTGCTTTCCTTTCCTTCTTCTAGAAGGCCCATCATTTCCTTTTCTAAGTGCTAAATATATATCCAAAAGAAATTAGTTATTTAGTTAAAGTTTTTCTATCTTTTCATTTTTAAAGAAAAAAATGTTGCTTTCCTCCCTCTTTTTTTCTTTCCACTTATTCTTTTCTACCTTCCTTAATCTTTTCTGTCCTCACCTGGACTTGATGTTGTGTCCCTGACTTCTTATTCTCACTCGCTTTCTCTGTTGCCTGAGGATTTTAATCACATTGGTTCTTTCTGACTCCTAATGTATTTGTATTTATCACACCCAGGCAGGCTTCAGCTTTGGGGCAGAAAAATACAAGGTTGTGAACACTTTCCATCGCTCTGTTCAATCCCTCCTCCCCTTTATCCTGTTTAATTTCCATTCCAATACTTTTCTATTGTTTTTCTTTGTCTCTTGCATTCATTCTTTACTGAACTAGGGGCCATTCTCAGTTCTTCCCCTTCTTGATGCAGAATATAAATGCAACTGCTAAATCCTGCTGGGGCCGAACCCTAGTTTCTCCCCAAATCAGTGACTTTTTGTTTTTTTTCCTGAACTCCAAGAGCTTTGCCTATAAAGGTGACGAATGGGAGAGCAGAGGTTATGTGCAAAGTAATGGTGAGGCTAGATTAGAGGGCCTATGTGAAGAGAGATGAATGGTGAAAAGTAATACACAGCATGGGAAAACCCTATTTTAAAACACTGCTACAGTGAGGAAATCTGGAACCTGGGAGAGATGCAGCTGAGCAGTGACAAAGGCAGGATTGGGAGGAGAAACAGTAGGTGTCTAAGGCATGATCACTCCCAACTACAGTGGAGGTAGACAAGAAACAAAGATCATGAAAATTAAGGAGATTGGGGGCCCTGAAAAAGTTTAGGGTGGAGGAGATGGTGACTGAAGTATTGAAATTATTGGGGAGGAAGAAGGAAGACAAGCAGGTCCAAAGATAGTAGCATCAAATATATGACCAGGATGCAGTGAATTTTATTTTATTTTTTTAAATTTTATTTTTAATGTTCTGTAATCACTATTATAAAACTTAGATTTCTTTTCCCCCAACCTACCCCCCACCACCTCCCTCCCTCCCCAAGATGGAATGAATTTTAAATGAGGAAAGGTGGTTGCTAGAAGATAGAAGCAGAGGAGGGTATAATAGTGGAATCTGAGAATAAAGTATATGGCATGTGAGAGAAGGAACAACCAGGCTTGGAAAAGGTACTGAGAGATATGAGGACTTCAGAAAAAACTCAAGCTGCCATGAGTACCAGAACATGGAAGAAATGTGAGAACAATGAATCTAGGATGAAAGGGAGATCATTGAAAACAGGGGTGGGTTTTAGAGGGCACAGTGGAAAGAGAAATGAAGAGGATAGGGACTGGGTAAGGCTAGGGCTGAGCTGGATAGGGACTGAGAATGGGAGGAGATGTAACAGAGTAAAGGGGTTTCAAAGTAGGGGAAAGAAAGATAAATCCTAGGAAAGGTAGTAGTTATTTGTGCATGAAATACCAGCAGGAGAGGGGCTAGCCTAGCTTTTTCTTCTCACCCTCTTTCCTACCCCCAGATGTCATGATCCTTGGTTCTATCCTGGAGTTGCTTTTACTTCAAACCCCTGCTATAGGCAGGCAGGGGTTCAGAATGTGTTGGGGTGGTCATCTCTGGATTGCTGTAGAAATGAAGTGATGCGCTCTTACCAGAGGAAGAAACAGCACCCACATTGGTACCTAAAGTGAAGCACCCATTATATGACTGTGCTCAAGAAGTACCTCTCCCATGCTCCATATTTTAGCCATCAGGAGTTTTTAAGAGTCAGCATTTTCTTCTCTGAAAACACAAATGCCCCTCTTATTCATACCTTAGTATGGATTATTTTGATTAGATGATAAGATCAATGAGTTAATGGGACAGCAGCACTGGAATGGCTAATCTGACAGAAGAAGGGAGAAATAAGAATATGATGCAAGTTTTGATAGCGTGGGAAACTCTGGGCATAGGGAAGGCAGCAGCATGGGGACACTAAGCATCTGGGAAGCAGGGAGAGTAGGCACCATGTCAAGAAACGCCTTCCAGTGTTTAATCGGATGACATCTCAGACATATGTCATATCAGAGACACAGCTTTAGGTTAGGCTCTGGCTCACGTAATGCTAAATGACTTACCCCTATCCAATGGAAGGTAAGCATCTACAACACATGTGTTACCCAGCGGGAGGGGAAAATGGGCCCACACTGGGTTCCTTTGGTTATATTTTTATAGGCTAGAGTTCTGGGGTTAATGAAGACTGGCATCCTCCTATCAGGAAAGTCTCTTAGGTATCCTAGCAGCACAGCCATGCCCTTTCCTAAACTCACAAAGGCTTAGAAACTCAAACTTGTGTTTGAGTCAATTTCCAAAGACAAATGAAACTGAAAAAGGTCCACATTAGCAGTAATCTATAACTACTTGTGACACCATCCATTCTCTCCACTACATGGCACACCTGCATGAGCTTAATAGTGGCGCAATGCAGCTTAGCTGCCAGTGATTTAGCTTTGTCTCTTTCAAAGTACTCACTCAACCCGCAGTTCTCAAACTTTGCTTAGTCCCTTCGTGGAGTGCTCAGAGGAGGCCAGCCATGGGAGGAATCAGAAAAGTCAGGAAAGTGACATAGTCATCCTCCCTCCAGCTTTCACCCCTATACACTTAGCAATTTTGAGTATGGTGCCATTGGCAACCAGTATGTCTGAACTAAGAGATCAGGACTGCCTTGGACATCTGCAAACTTCAGGATCCTTCTTTTCCATTCAATCTCTCCAGTCCTGTCTCATTTCTCCAGCTCATTCCTGGGGCCTCCCAAAACAATTCTGCTCTGCTCCTTTCCTAAGATACATAAGAAGGATAAGTGAAGGGAGTAGGTAGAGATGAGATGTCCATGCAGCTCCCCAACTTGCCACTTTCTCTTTCTATTGTCAGTGATATTTGTTAGATTATCCAGTTCACTGACCTTGAGAATATCAGCTCCTTCAGTGCCCAGTTTGCTGCACCAGTCCTGTGTTTCAAATATGGTTTTCAAGAGATTCCCTTTATGATGCCTTCCAACTTTCAGGTTCTATGGATCTTTAATTCTGCATTTGCTGGCATTCAATATGAACATCTTTACCTATGTAGTTGTGTTCCATATGTACCTCCTTTGTGACTGTCCCCACTATAGCCCAGGCTGTACACCCATTAGATTTTTGCTACTTCTCAGCATATCAATGGGCCAGTTTCCTAGGCTCCTCTTTATAATTATGGAGCTGATAATTCAACATCTCTTGAATTTTTGATTCCTGCCTCAAAAATCATACACACAAGAAGATATATATTGGATTAAAGTGCACACTGCAGATTTAGCACAATATGCTGGGTTGAAAATCATCCTGATGAAGGCTGAAGTTATAGATCAGCTTGTATTATATATAGCTTGCCATAAAGCCCCATCAACTGTAGTTGAAAGTTGAATACTGTGAAATGATGCACTAATTGACTTAGGACTGCCCAACTAGGGAAACGAATCCAATTTTTCTCTTGAAAGATTGATGGCATTTTACAACTAAGCATCACATCTCAAACCCAAACCTTGCAAAATAAAGTAGCAATAAGGTTGTAAAAAGTTTCAGAAGCAAGAGTCAGTTGGATGTTCTGGTTCAAGGTGACCATAGACAAATTTACTTGACTGTGGTCAGTTTCCTCACAAAAAATGGGGATAATTATACAAGGGTATCATGCAGTTGAAATAAAATGAGTCAAAAGGAACAGTGGAGATTATCTACTTAACTACCTCATTTTAGAGAAGAGAAAATGAAGGCCAAAACAGAAAGAAAGTGACTTTTATCAAGGGTTTCTTAAGATTGTCTAATTTTTAATTATCATTATACCTGTTGCATTACTCAGTAGGGTATAAGCTATTTAATTTTTGTCTATATATACCCAGGACCTTAGTGTAGTACCTACCTAGCACAGAGTAGGTGCTTAATAAACATTTGCTAAATTGAATAATAAGAGGCAGAGTTGATATTCAAACCAAGTTCTCCTAACTGGAATGGAACGAAGTAAGTACTTATAAAACACCTATTATGAACCAGGCACTTTGCTAAGAGCTTTGCAAACATTATAATTTGTTCCTCACAACAACTCTGTGAGGTAGGTGCTATTACTAACCCCATTTTACAGTTGAGGAAACTGAGACAGACAGATGTTAAGTAATTTGACTACAGTCATTCCACCAGGGATAATTTAAGGCCAGGTTTGAACTTAAGTCTTCCTGAATCCATGCCTAGAATTCTGTCCACTCTGTCACCTAGCTGCCTCTCCATGCTACCTAGGGATCTTTCTGCTCTACCATGTTTAGCGCAATAGGCTTCACACAACGGATCATTATTTTTCTGTCTTTGACAGGTCAACGGCTTGAGAAGAATGGACTGTGCCAAGACATCAAAGTCAGACAAAGTGAAGGACAGGGAGCAGGAATGTTTTCAAGAGTCTGTGAGACAGCTACACATAACATGCTATCAACTTCACTGCACAGGAAGTGACAGCCAACGAAGGCCGACTCTACTGGTGTGTGGCAGTCACAGATCAAGTGATTTAGCTTGAACAAAATGGTCATGCTGAGCAAGTGGTTTGGAAAGTAATCATCCGCTAATGATGAGGGAGCCCTGTGGGGATTTTATTAAAGGAGAATGATCTTTAATCTTTATCCAAAGGTGATGGGTTAATTCAGTGGAAAATGCAACGTCTGGGGTTTGGTCCCAGATTTACCCCTAATACACTGTATGCATAAAGATCTCCCCATATCTGAACCTCAGTATCCTTACCTATGGAGTGAAAAGATCTTGTTTAATAGGGTATTAGATCTGGAGTGAGAGGACATTAATTAAAACCTGTACTCTACAATTTACTCTCTATGTAGCTTTGGGCAAATCCATTAATCAACAAGGCCTTCATTTCTCATATGTGAAATGAGAGGTGGATTAGACGATCCCTTAAAGCTCCAAGTCTATGACCCTTGATTGGGACAATCTCTTACTAATAATTGACATTATATAGTGATTTAAAAGGGCAGCTAGCTGGAGTGGGGAGTCTTATCTTTCTGAATTCAAATCCAGCCTCAGACACTAACTAGTTGTGTGACCCTGAGCAAGTCATTCAATTCTATTTGCCTCAGTTTCCTCATCTGTAAAATGAGCTGGAGAAGGAAATGGCAAAGCATTCCAGCATCTTTGCCAAGAAAACCTCAAATGTGTCATGAAAAGTTGGACACAATTAAATAACAACAATGGCAATGACAGTAACAACAAAATCAGGGTGCTTTAAATGTGCTAGCTCACTGAAATCTCACAGCCGTTGTAGGTGCGTATGTGCATGCATACATGCGTGTGTGTATGCATTTGTGTGTCTGTGCATGCAAGTATGTGCATGCATGCACGTGCGTGTGTGTATGTGTGTGTGTGTGTGTGTGTACCAATATTATTGTTATCATTTTACAGGTGCGGAAACTGAGGCTCAGCAAAGTGAAATGATTTGCCCCCAGTGACACAGATTACAAGTATTAGTGATGGAATATAAACCCAGGTCTTTCAGATTCTAAATCCAGCACATTGTTCATCACACGATTCTGCCTTTCCCTGCCAACTCATAGTTTGACACTGGATCCTTCCACAAGGTTCTTCATTCAGTAATAACATGATATATTTTCTCACAGGATAACTTCAGGAGCCAGGAATAACACCTTCCAGATGCTGAGTGAAGCATGTATGAACTGAGTCAATGATGGAGAGAGAGCTTATGGCCAGCCATTTTGGTCAGAGAAAGCTTGGGGGAAACAAGCGACCATCACACTCTACCATAGAAATGCACATTCTCAATCCTATTCCATGGAACCAGCGCCTACCACAGTGCGATAAAAGGAACCTCAGACCCTCTTGGCCACACTGCTTCCTCAAATTAACCGACTGTGCTGAAGCACAGAGAATGCTGCTGCCAGGATTGCCCTAGAAACTCCTATATTCAGGGTGATGCTGCACAGCCTTGAGATAATCCTTATCAGGCCCATGAAGTCCCTAGTGTCAGAAAAGAAACTCAAAAAGAACTATGAATCCAATGACCACAATGCTTCTGGCATTATGTATAACCTGGCTTCCTGTTCTACCTCTTAATAATGCCTTTGCACAAAAAAGGCAAGAGGCTGAGTAGAATGTTTACTGAAAACATCATTTTTGGTTCTGGGCAGATGCCTCATGAATTAATGTAGGACGAGATGATAGCCTTGGCTTCCTATTTTCATCTATTCTAGAAGTCACATGCTCCACTTCTTTTTTTGAGGTTCCAGTCAATCAGTCCACAAGCATTGATTAAATGCCTACCATGTATGAGGAATGGGCTAGAATCTAGCCACTAGATGCTCAGTATATAAAGATCAAAGTGAAACAAGATGATGCAAGGAAGGTCCCTATCACAATGGATGGGCCCCTCTGTAATAGGGTTATCATGTGGATCATAGCGGATAGGCTGCAAAGTGGTGTGAACACCCACACCGATGAAGTACCAGATAACATTGAATTATTGTGCTCATAAGTAATTAGGCTTAATTACTTAATACACATAATACACATCAATGACAGCAATGATCACCTTTTGAGACTGGTAATACCTATATATTATATCAGAGCAAGTTGTATGTGTATGTGTATGTAATTCTTTTCTACCTTGCAAGATGCTTCTACTCCATTCTACATTTCAAGTTCTTTCTAAGGCACTGTCTAGACATTAAATAAACTTTACTGTGCTAAAGTTAATTTGGCATTTAGGACCGTCTTTGTTCCAGTACATCATTGAGTCAGATGAATGGCAGAGTGCATGCTCAATAAGTGAGTTGGTCAAAAATCCTGGATTGATCACACCACAGGCCATTGAACCAGAACATAAATCCTTGGTTTCAGTTATGTCGAAGCCTGTCTAATAAATCTGAATTTATCTTCTCCGTTATTTAACAACTCAACAAACATTTATCATGGCCTACTGTAAGTAAGACTCTACGTGACTCCTTGAGGAGGAAGGAAAGATAAATGAAGCATAGCTCCTGCCCCCAGTGAAGATTTAATTTAATCAAGGAGATGAGGCATATACATAAATAACTATGATAAAAGCAGAATGCAATAAATGCTTTAGAGAGATACAAAATACAATGGGAGTTCAGAGGAAGATGATAGTAGAGCTGCCCAGGAGGATCAGAGAAGACATCAAGGAAGAGACAGCATATGAGTTCAGCCTTGAAGAGAGGATGGGATTTCAAGGGGCAGAAATGAGGAGGGGAGGGTGTGGGAGTTTTCCAGGAACAAAGAAAGACATGAGCATCAGGGAAGTGGAAAAATTCAGCACATGTTTGGAAGGAATGATGACCAGTCCAGTTTGGCTGGAGAGAAAGGGGCAGAATGAAATAAAGTTGGAAAGACACATTGGAGTCAAACTGTCTCAGGAAGGCTTTGAGGTACCACTGCTTCTCATCCAAGTATTTGGATTTTGAACCTATATGCTCAAACTACTTTGTAATCTTCTCTGGGGGAAGGGGACCTTGGGATTTAACACCATTTGCCTGCTATGTGAATAGGCCACTTCTACTGCTTCCTGACCATCTCAGGAGACAGTGTGGTGTAATAGATAGTTTTGTGGACATGGAAGTTGGAAACCTTGTTTTGTTTTGATGTTCAGTTGTTTTGGTGGTGTCTGACTCTTTGTTATCCCATTTGGAGTTTTTTTTTTTTTTTTTTTTTTTTGGTAAAAATACTGGAGTGATTTGCCATTTCCTTGCCCAGTTAATTTTGCAGATGAGGAAACTGAGGCAAACATGGTTAAGTGACTTCTCTAGTCTCACACAGCTAATGAGGCCACATCCAAACTCAGGTCTTACTGACTCTAGGCCCCACTTTATCTGCTGCACCACCTAGCAACCCCATCTTAAATCCCTTTCTAGTTGTATAACCTTGGGCAGGTCACTGAACTTCTTTCATTCTCGGTCTCCTCAACTGTAAAATGAAGATGATTATAGCACCTGCCTCTTATACTGAATGAGGAGGATGAAATAAGACAATGTACATAAAGCATTTTGCAAACTTTAAAATGCTATATAAATGTTAGCTCTTAATGTGGATTCTAGGAAGGTCCTTAAAGATCATCTGTCCAATCTTCTAATTTTGTATTAATTTATACATACATATATTTACTTATATATAATTCCAATTTTATATACATGAAAACTAAGAAAGAAATGGTTTTTCCCAAATTATCATTGGTTAGAGTACAACCTGGGACTGGAACTCAGGTTTTATGCCTCCTACTCTAATGCCCTTTGTACCATACCTCAATCCCTCAAAATTTCTTTCTTTTCTATCCCTTATTTCTGTTACTAAGAAATTGACACATTCCCTGAGGTTCTCCTGTGGACATTTCATTCTGGGCTGGTGACTTTTGTGTGTGTTCAAGAGTTTTCTTTTTGTTTTTATGTTTTTACAATTTCCTTCCCTCTCCTTCTAGCAGATGTTCTCTATTAATGCCACTGATTCCAGGCAGGTCATTTCCACCACTGCCCATAGGGTTAGGGTGATTATTTTCTACAAAGGAGGCTGGAAAAACTTTTATGGTGTCAGTACATGAGGGTAAGATTCCAAGATAAGAGACCATTCTCCTCTGTATCTCTCTTCTCTTGAGCTACACAAAGAGCCAGGTGACCCAAAGACCCTGGGCAAGTTCTAGGGTGGCATATCAAAGACACTAAGGAAGGACCATCCCATGACAAATTAATCACAAAAGATGTGTATTATAAACATCAAGATCCTTATGGTAAAATGTGGGATGAAGGAAAGATCAAAACATGCAATTTGCTTGCTGATAGCAAGTAGAGATTCTACACTTAATGGGCATCTGACAAATGCTTACAAAATGAACTTGTTCTGAGTTGTGGAATATTATTGTGATGGAATATTACTGCACTATAAGAAATGATGAGTAAGAAGATTTCATAAAAACCTGGAAAGATGTACATGAACCGATGCAAAGTGAAGTGAGCAGAACCGGATCAACATTGTATACAATAACAATAATATTGTAAAATGATCAACTGTGAATGCCTTAGCTGTTCTAAGAAATACAATGATCCAAGACAATGCCAAGGGACTCAAGGTGGGAGATGCTATCCACCTCCAGAGGAGAACTGATGGAGTTTAAATGCAGATTGAAGTATACTATTTTTCACTTTCTGTATTTGTGTGTGTGTTTTTTCCTTTGGGTCTATCTCTGCTTTCACAAGATGACTAATATGATAATATGTTTTGCATGATTGAACATGTATAACCTATATCAAATTGCTTACTATTTCAAGGAGGGGAGAGGTGAAGGAGGGAGAAAGAAGATTTGAAACTCAAAAAATTTTTAAATGAATGTTAAAAATTGTCTTTACATGTAACTGAGGAAAACTAAAATATTATTTGAAATAAAATACCTGTAGACAAAAAATGATGAACTTGTTTAGAAGGAAAAACAATAGGGATATGTTTTCAGAATCAAGATTCCTTCAACTGATCTTTAGGTGACATAACCCCGAGCACGACCCTTTACATCACAAGATTATAGACAAAGATCTGAAAAGAGTTCAGAAGTCATCTAATCAAACCTGCTACTTGACAAATGAGGAAACTGAGACAAAGTGACTTGTCTAAAGTCATACATGTCATATTACAGGCAGAATTGAACCTAGGTCCTCTGACTCCTGAGCCAATGCTTTTGCCACTATAGCAAGATAAACCATATCAGGCACAAAGGTACAGGCCACCAGAGAAAATGTACTCCTAAACCCAGAGAGAAGCATCCACCTTTGCACCTACAGGAGATGATGTTCCCATATCGATTCTTATTGCGATTTTCATCTTCCTTGGCTGTATCCCAAGATGCCGTCTGCCCCTCAGGTAATGCCTAGAAAGCAACAGGAGAGAAAGTTAGAAGAAGAAAGAGAGATATGTGTAGGAAAAAATATTTCCTCCAGGTGAAACAACCCTAACAGGCTGAGATAAGGATTCTGGGGAACTTGGCACAATAATTCAATCCAAGTAGCATCCTACTTTTAGGATAGGCTCCTTGCGAAAAAGAAATATAAACATCCCTGGCTCAGACAGTGCTAACAATTCAGACCTGGAAACAACCTTAGAGAAGATTTCATCCAAACCCTCCCTCATCTTACGATGGGGAAACTGGGGCTCAGAGAGGAGAACATATTTGCTCAAGGTGATGAAATAAGTTAGTGGGAGACCCAAGACTAGAATTCATGTCTTTTGACCACCAGTCTAGGATTTCCCCCAATACATCAACTGCATAAAGAGACTATAAGAATCCCAGGTTCATGTGGACCATCATTCTTTGGAGTCATTTGGGACTCAGAAGGCAGGTGACTGGGAATAGGAAAGATTAATTTTGTTCACTCAGAAGGAACATTTTTGCTGCTGCTTTCCTTGATGCTGGGATCATCCTGATGAGCCAAGAATGAAACAATAGCTTCTTGAAGGCAAGAGCTGAATTTCTTTTTTTCCTTTCTTTTTTTTTGTGAGTGAGGTGTTTGTTCTTCCCAGAGCTTAGCAGAGTGCCTAGCATATGAGACACTTATTAATAAGTGCTAGATTAATGAATGAATAAATAATTTGGTCTTTGATGTTTATCCCTCAGGAAATCCTTTTTCCTTTCTAGGCCTTGGTTTCCCCATCTGAAAATGAAGAATTTGTACTGGATCTCAAGTTTCATTCCTGTTCTAAACTGTATGCTTTTCCCTTCAGATGGTTAAACATAAAGGGTATGAGAGATACTGAAGTGATAGGGTTTTCTCTATTTGTACTTTAATCACCATCTGCCTCAAGCCTGCTGTAATTACATCTGACCCAACTGTGACTGCACATTTAAATGGACTCCTCAGTTCTAACCTCCCATCCCTACTTCATACCCCCAAGGCCCAGACAAAGATGGTACAAACCAAGACTTCCTTGAAGCATATCCTCCACAGAGCTCTACCGAGATGACTACTTTTCTGGTAAGCCTGGAAAGAAGTGTCTGGAGAAACTGGCCTTAGATGGACAGCACCAAGACCTAGGACTTTCAGAACCAGGGTTTGCTAGAGCTAATTTGGAATGGCTTTTGGAAGCTGATTGTTAAATTTTCAGTGTGAGCATTTACACCTTGGAAATTGGCAAATACTACAAATCAGGGCTTTAATTTATTGTTCTGTTGATTGTCTAGGCTTAAGAAAGGATGAAGAAAATGTTAATAATGAAAATTAAACTTTAAGTGTGTTATGCATACATTTTTTTCTGAGAGTCATTTATCAAACATTTACCAGAACACCCCTGACTGAAACTCATGTCTTTTGACAGTCAGTCCGGGTCTTTTCCCAATATGCGCTATAAAGAGACTCAATCTTTCAGATGCATGGAAAATGTCATCTGAGATACCATACTGCCCTCATTTTTCTCATCCCCCTTTCACGGAAGCCTTAGAGTCTATCTTGGAACCACCCATTCCCACCTCTAATCTGTGACCTTTCACCTCATATTTCTCTGCTTTCCAAATCCCCTTTAGGTACTGTCTAACCCCAACAGAATGTAACGGTTTTACCAGGGCAGGGAACATTTTGCTTGTCTGTATCTACATGTGAAGCACTTAGCACAGTGACTAGCACAGAGTTTCACTTAACACATATTTAATAATAATAGTAATATTAATAATAAAAATAAATAATAAATAATAATATTTACTTGGTAAATGTTTTATATTCATTCCTTCATAAGGTCAATCTTAAATCTGTAGCTGTGGAAAGTACTGTACCCATACCACACCATGTACTGGGGATCATCTAATCATACCCCCTTCTTTTTCAGATGAGCAACTGAGGCTCAAAGAAGTTGAATAACCTGCTCAAGGTCACACAGAATTTCACAGTGTCAGGATTTGAACCCATGTCCTGTTATATCACTTTTCAACATAGCGTATCTTTCTCCTCCAGCCAGAATATTTGCTCTCAGTCAAATTTTAAGGAAGATGTCTTCAAACTCAACCAGACTTTCAGGAAGGAGTTGAAAAATCAGATTCATCTAGAGCCTTACATAGAACTATCTAGAATTTCATTTTCTCCTCTGCTAACTGAGGATAGCTTTTGGTTACAGTTTGGTTTTTAAACAGAAACAATTTTTACAAACAGAGAACAAAGAGCCAGGGCTACCAGGATGTAGCAATAAAGGAAATAGGTTTAGGTTCAAATGAGATATTAAATGTACAGCATTTTGTAAACTTTAAAGAGCTATAAAACTGCTAGCTATTATCATTGTTATAATAATAATTATCATCATTATTATTACATCTTTTTTCTCTCTTCAGGCCTCAAGGATTCTATCTGGGGTATATATCATATTGGTCATATCAACATTGCCTTTTTCTATCACAGCAGATAAAATATATTTTATAATCTGCTGTCAGAAAGATCTAGAGGAAAAAAGCAAAGCCCAGTTTCAGGTTATTGGATAATTCAGTTCTTACTCTGTTTCTTCCTCCCCCAGTTTTCCACCTGCCCCCAACTCCTATCCCCTTCTAATCTAACCATCGTGAACAGTGGCTCCCAACCTCTGAAGGCATTGTTCACAGTTTATCATGTGTTAATGACAAAAGACCTGAAATCCAACTGAAATCCACTTAGTGCTTTGAGATGTGGGATGGATATTGCCGCCTGACAGTCTACCAATTATAGCTGGTTGTTTCCCTGAAAGGCCATTGGCTTTTGAGGCTTTCTGAATGAGAAGCAAATGTGTAAGGAGCATGTGATCAGAGCTCTGGGTTTCTGAGCTCTTCTTTGTTGGAAGGGGCAGGAATACTGAGTGCGACAGGTGACTACTAAGCACAACTGGTGGAATCTAGAAACTGAGTCCCATGGTGGATACTGAGCTTTCTCCCTGCAAAGGTAATAAAAATTGAGGGCAATGCGGCATCCTGGATAGAATATGAGACGGAACAAAGGAAGACCTGAACTCAAATCCTACCTTAGAAATTTAATAGCTGTGCAATCCTGACCAAGTCATCTACTGTCTCTGAGTTTTAATTTCATCATCTATATAAAGGGGTCACCTACCTCTTAGGGAAGTTAAAAGGAACACATGAGATAATATAGGTAAATTACTTCACAAACCTTAATGCATTCTATAAATATCAGCTATTTATTACTATTATGGCTACTTTTTGAAGTGCAAGGTTGGAATGGAGATAGAGTTGGGATAGAGTAGACATTAAGCCACTTTTTTTTTTTGGGGACAACCCCATGAGGCCCCTTGGTAAAAAGAAAAGGAAACTATTTCCCCTCATCAAAACTGATGTCTGCACAGGAGTGTCATAGGAAAACAGCCTAGAGCTCTTATGCTGAATTACATCCTCCCTTTCACAGGAGTGATGGCTTTCACTCTCTATTTCCCAAATGATTAAAGTATATGTGTTCTCTAGGTACTACAATAGAAAATCAATAGGAAGACCTATGTTTTCATTTGATGAGATGATGTAAAGGAGTTTTCTAGTTAGTAATTGGACTTGTGGGTCAAACTCCAAGAGTGAGGACAGAATTAGGTGCTCTGCTTTTACATCCTTAGCTGAACCCAAGGAGGACTAGTTTCAGCTTGAGACAGGATCACAGGGTTCATTCATTCATTCATTCACTCATTCTTTCAATGCACATTTATTAGGCTTCTATTATGCCTATTCTAGGGATACAAATATGAATCAATCAAATAATAAGCATTTATTAAGCATCTACTATGTGCCAAGTATTGTTAAAAAAAGGCAAGTCTGGCCCACCAAAAAGCTATCAGAGTTTATTGGAAGGGAGGGGGAATTCTATTAAGATATACACAGATAAGTATAAAGTAGAATGTGATAAGGGCAAATGATCATGGGATTTAGAGTCAGAAGGGACCTTAGTGATTTTCTAGTCCAAAGTCCTCATTTTATTTTTTTAATTTTTTAATTTCTAATTTTTTAGTTTTATTTATTTATTTTTAGATTTCGACATTCATTTCCACAAAATTTTGAGTTTCAATTTTTCTCCCACTTCTCCCCTCCCCCCACTCCATAACACCCTGCATTCTGATTAACCCTTCCCTCAATGTGCCCTCCCTTCTATCACACTCCACCCTTCCCTTATCCCCTCTTCTCTCATTTCTTGTAGGGCAAAATAAATTTCCATACCCATTACCTGTATTTCTTATTTCCCATTTATATGCAATCATAATTCCAAAGTCCTCATTTTAAAGATGAGAAAAGTGAGACTGGGGGTGAGGGGTGGGGTGGGGTTTTGAAGTAATAGAGGTAAAAAGAGACTGCAAAAATTCAAACCCAAACCCTCTGGCTCCAAATCCACAGCTCTATACACCATGATAGTTTGCCTTCAGAATAAGTCATAGGTCTTATCATCATCAGACTTTCTCCTAATGGATCCTTAAGCCTCCTCTGCTCTCTTAAACCCTGCCTAGAAGCAATGACCTTCTTTCCCCTACTGAGAGCAGAGTCAGATAAATGGTTGCTATAATTTCTCTGGCAATGTAGCAGACCTCTGGATTGTCAAATTACCATTGGTAGAACCAGTTAAAAACACTGGAAACACTGATGGTAGAACATATGTTCCCAACACTCCACTTGACCTTTCCCTATGGTAGTCACTCAGCTCTATGGGTCTCTCTTTTCTTAAAACAAACCTCTAGAAAACAACCCACATTTAAAGAAATATTCACCCACCAGTGCGCACAGAAATGTCCTTGAATTTTTTAGGAAGACTTTGAGGCAACACTGAATAGTTTGTGGATCTACAAAATATACCATGTACATGCCCTGTGCATGAAAGGATTGCCAGGGTTACTGACTGTGAGACAATGATTGCAGAGTAAGCAAAAGATCATATAATCACAAGGTTAGGTGGGGCCTTGGGGATCATCCAGTCTAAACTTGCCTCCAGGTAAGAAGAGGTGTAAAAATGAACTCACAGTAGGTTCACAATTAGCCAGGGGGATATGACAGGGACAGATTGCATGCTTTACTTATCACCACCCTCAGATCTTCCTGACATATCATCCTACCACTGCTGACACCACGCTCAAAATCCTGCTTCTGGCTGATGAGAAGTCATAATATCTAGCTGGCCCCAAATTCCTAATCTAATTCACATTGGTCATCTTTCATACATCCCCTCTCCCCAAATCACTATCCCCAAAACTCACTAGAACCCAGTGACGTTCTTTAGCCATCACTCCCCTCTATGTGTTGTTTCCCCCACTGAAATATGTTTCCTTAAGGCAGGGACTTTTAGCTTAGTTCCCAGAACTGAGTGCTTAATAAATGTTTGCTTCATTCATTCATTCATTCATTCATTCACAGATAAGTATAATCTGAAGTATAATGTGAAGGGCAAAGGGTCACAAGATTTAGAACTTGAAGGAGCTTTAGATACTGACCTAGCCTTCTTATTTTGCAGATGGAGAAAGCAAGACCCAGAAAAGTGAAATCAGAGGTGGTCATTCAGTGTCTACATGGATATTTCCAGGGACGGGACACTCAATGCCTTTCCAAGTAGCTGATTTCTTTCTTAGACAGCTTAAGTTGTTAGGAAGTTCTTCATATTGAGAGGAAATCTATCTCTCTGGAACTACTATTCACCTTAGAGAATACATAACAATCCTACTGCACATAACAAGTCCCCTGACATTTTGAATTCAGTGAATATGGCCCCTCTAAGTCATTTCTTCCTAAACATCTCAGGTCCTTTAATCATTCTTCACATGCCAGGGCTTCACATCCTCCTCCTGCTCAGAGTCCTTCCTAAAACATGGCATTTGGAACATAGCCCCCCAGATGGGGAGATACAATAAGTAGGACATATCCACTGGACATCATAACAAGCAATGCCATTCCCACTCAGAGAGATGGGTATCTCGCATTAATAGGCTCCAGCAGAAACAGTGTCAGGCTCTCCTGCAAACATTGTTGACAAAGGCAGACTTGTAGAGTCCTAATTCAAACGTCCAGGAGGGAGATGTAATAATCAAATAATTGCCGGACTTTGATCACATATCCATTTCCCTTTCCAGAGAGCTACTATCTAATACAAGATAATCTCTTGAGCCGAAAACAAATGAAGGGGTGAAAGTATGAAAGGGATGCTTATTTCCATCTTCAAAGTGAGAGGGAAGAGGGGCATTATTTTTGCATTAGTGTCTGGTTACAGTAGATTGACCAGAGAATGGTGACAGTCATTAGGAATCTAATCACACTCTTTGGAAACCAAAATTGCCATCTCATTATATTAATCCATTATCAATCTCTCTCTCCCTTTTCATTCTCTTACCCTTTGTGTGTTGAGTTCTATTTTTATATTTGTCTTCATGCTTGGAAAGATTTCCCACTATCCAACAGTTTTTTATTGTTCGTTGTTTATTTTTTTTAAGGATACGTCTTTTAGTCCTGGAGGGGTCATTGTGGAAGTCTTGACCAACTAGGCTCTCACCTTGTCCTCAGAAAAAGGGCTGGGACCAAGAATTCACAGACTCAGACTTCTGGGATGTTAGAGCCAGAAGGGTCCTTAGAGATTAAAACCTTTTACTTTACAGAAGAAGAAACTAAGGCACAGGGAGGGGAAGTGACTTCCCTATGGTCACACGGTGAATTAGAACCTAGGTTTCCTGACTCTTGGTTGGCAGTGCCCTCTCTCTCTTCAAATTACCTTACATTATTATCTTCTTGAAGAAGCTGTGCAGGGTAGTGGATGGAGTGCTAGATGTAGCTTCAGGAAGATCTAGGTTCAATTTCCACCTCTGACACGTAAGTAGCTGTGTGATCTGGGCAAAATCCCTTACCTTCTGTATGTCTCAGGCAACTCACTAAGAGTGATCACAAACAGGCTGCAGTCCAGTTCACTGGAAAGATTTCCCACATAGGAGCTGCTCACGCTAACAAAATCCTAAATTTTTCAAAACAACTTTGAAAGACATGTAGAACTCTGATCAATGCAATGACCAATCAACCATGATCCCAGATGACTGACGGTGAGTCACGCTACTCATTTTCTGATAGAGAGGTAATGGAAGGAAGGTGCAGAATTATGCAAAAAATTTTTGGACATGGACAATGCAGGAATTTGTTTAGCTTGACTATAGATACCTGTTACAAGGTCTTCATTTTTATTTTTCAGTGGGAAGAGGGTGAAGGGGATGGAAAAAATAGATGTTTGTTGTCCAAATGAAAAAATATAAATTTAAAAATTGTAAGTCCTTTGAGAATTTGTGTATACTTATCTATGTAAATGCTTGTATCCATCTAGTAGAATGTCAGCTCCTTGAGGATAGGGATTATCCTATCTTTATCTTTTATCCCCAGTTCCTAGGATTGCTTAATATATGTTTAGTGAATTGAACTGAACCTCAATTGCATTTGTGGTTGGGAGGCCTCAGTTGCTTTCCATGGATCTAAAGCCCTGGGTGAGATAATAAGAATGGCAGTCACAAAAGAAGGCTTCTGACAATTGGCAGGTAAATTCCAGAACAGGGCACTCCACTTCACTCATTCTCTTTGCAAGTATTAACCAAGTCTGTTGATCTCTACTACAGCATTTTCCAACTTGGAATCCTTCAAGTCCTTGATTAAAGTCCCTACCTCCTTCTTTGTATAGCAACTCACAAAGATCACTTACCAAGGTATAAAGGGGTTATAAATAGTGAAGGAAGGAACCAAACCCATGAAATTTCAGCTTTTCTCAAATAGGCTCCATTTCCTGATACTTCCCTATAAAGTTTCCAAGCTTTTTGATAGTAAAAAGTATTTATAAGTGTTTTCCTGTTCTCCTCTCTCCCAGTCTGGCACAAGGGAAAGTGCTACAATGATTATAAATGAGTAGTCTGAGGAAAGAAAAGTAACCCTATTGAATCATTTTGAAAGGAATCTGCGGTGTAGTTAAAAGATAACTGAACTTGAACTCCAGAGATTCGGATTCAAATCCAGGCTTTGCTACTTACCAGCTGCATTGAGTAAGTCAGTTAATCCCTTGGGATCTCATTTTCTTTATCTATAAAATGATACCAAGGTCCCCTCAAGCTCCTAAGTCTGTTCTAGCTTATTGAGCAAAAGTGAGCAGACAGACCTTATCTAAATCATATCTGAAAGCAAACTTTCCATGAATAAATAGCCCAAGGCCTAATATATTTGGCAAGAAAGGGAGATCAGCTGTAGGCCCGAGGGTGACATCTACGAAGCAACTGCAGAAATAAACTAGGGGTTGGGGCTGCCTCCCCAGGACTAATACTGTGGGTGGGGGAGAGAACTACCTCTGAACAAAGGCTCAAGAATTGCAGTTTCCAAGAGTTATTGTCCTGTTTCAGTATCATCGGCACTTAGGCTTATAGGAGAACATATTAATTAGCTATTTGGAAGGGAGATTTTTTTTTTTATTATCTATAGAATTTAGGCAGAGATGTGAGACTCAAATGAAAAATGGATTTAACTTTAGCTGTTTCATTTATGTCTAACTCTTCATGAACCCATTTGAGTTTCCTTGGCAAACTCACTGGAGTGCTTTGCTATTTCTTTCTCTAGCTCATTTTACAACCGAGGAAACTGAGGCAAGCAAGGTTAAATGACTGGCCTAGTCATATAGCTAGTAAGTATCTGAGGCCAGATTTGAACTCAGGAAGATAAGTCTTTCTAACTTCAGGTCTAGTATTCTATCCACTATGACACCTAGTTATACCAAAGCAAAGCACTTTGCAAATCTCAAAATGCTATATAAATACCAGTTATTATTATTAGTAGTAGTCATATTAATATTATTTGATGATGATGTCTACAATCAGTAGACTTCTGTCTGGAGAAGACTTCATTTTTGAGCCTGCTATTGCACTTATTTCTGCTAAGCTCAAGTAATGTTTATAGAGCAACAGAGAGGTGTGCTGGTAAATGTTTTAACAACTTGGATTTCTTATGTACGGTGTATTTTTAAGTTTAGTATTCATTATTAATATTTTCTTAAGTTTAGGCAGGGCAGCTAGGTGGCACAGTGGGTAGGATGCTAGGCCTGGAGATAGGAAGACCTGAGTTCAAATCTGGTCTCAGACACTTAGTAGCTGTGTGACCCTAGGCAAGTCAATTAACCTCTATTTGCCTCAGTTTCCTCATCTGTAAAATGAAGATAATAATAGCACCTATCTCCCAGGGGGTTTTGTGAGGATCAAATGAGATAACATTTCCTTTCCCGCTTCTTGCCTTTTCTGCTCCTACTTTCACCCCCAATCAATGATCTTCTATTACTACTTTACTGTGTGACCCTGGGCAATTTTTCAAGTCACCTCCCTTTTCTATGTGAGATGATCTTCAAGGCTCCTTCAAGCTCTAGCAGTCTTTGAAATATTAAACTAATACTGATGAGCATCAGAAGACAACTGTGTAACGCTGTTCCATCCCACACTGCAGGGCAGCCCAAAAGGTCAGGGTTAAAAAAAGCACCCCCAGGAGCTGGCAGTGGATGGCTCAGTTTTGAGATTCATGGGGAGAGAAAATGCTATTTATTTGGCATCCTGTCACTAAAGAGGACATAACTGATGAGCTTTGCTAAGTGGAGGAAAGTAGAAAATAATTGTCAAAGGGAAAAATGCATTTGTTTATGTAATAAGTTTGGCTTAAGTGTGTGTGTCTGAGTGTGGGTTGGTGTGCATGGGCACATGTCTGTATCTAGGCATGGGAACATTTCAGGAAGCCCTAATGAAAAGGTATGAGACCTCTTAAGAAAGGGTAAGGTCCTGTGGAAGAGTCCATCATACATTTCCTCAAATACTGACTATGGTGCCTGCCTACACAGGTGCAGGATCAATTGGGTCAAAATTAAGGCCATCACTAAAAATGGCTTTTGATCCTGATTGTTAGGCATGAATACTAAAAGGTGTTTGTGAGGCCCCTCAGGGACTCTCTCCTACCATTACTTCTTCTCCAAGTCCTTTATCAGAGGCTAGCACCAGCCTAGCACACAGGGGAAGGAATGTCTCACAAACTGCTTGCCCAATGGGAGGCAGATATCTTTCAGGTGGTTTGCCCAGTGCCTCCTACCCTGGGCAGGAGGAATGTTTAAGTGACCACAGAAAAACTCTTCCTACACTGTGAATTTATTTTTTTTTCTTCCATTGCCCTTGCCCTTGCTATGTTTGCTGATCTGGGGTCTTGTGGGAGTCGTGCTTCTGAAAAAAAAGGAAGATTGAAAGATCTCACTCTTTTTATCCATTGAAGTTTTACTTTAATGAAGAACATTTTTTGGGTCCCTTCCTAGAGAGTGGGAGCTTGATATTTTCAACATTGCATTACAAGCAGAATTTGAAAATGTTAGCCTCATGGTAAGAAACTACAGAGATTACTGAGCCTAATTCCCTCACTTTACAGGGGAGATGGAGCGCAGAGGCCCAGGGAGGGGAAGTTACCGGTCAAACATCACAACCCTATCAGGAGCAATGTTGGATTGCAACCCAACTTTCCTGACTCATAGATTTTCTATTATAATACATACCTAATTGTGGAGGGTCCCTTAGAGTCATATACAACTATTTTTGGAGGGAGGGAAGGTTATAAATTTTATGAGTAAAGCAACTGATCTGGGGGCAGAATTTTCATTTGCTGGAGCAGAATCTTTAGAGAGTGGGGCCTTGGGAGCTAGATGGCTTATATGCATAGGGAATTTAGCTCCATTAGGTACCAAAGGACTTATACTTCTAGGGACTCACCCAGCCATGAGCTAAGTGTCTGCTCTACATGCATGGTCTCTCTGTCTGCTCAGGGTATCTTATCCCCTGCCATCTTGAGTTATTGCCTGACAGTTCAGTTCAGCCCCTAGTCCACTGCTTGGATTTCAGCAAGGCACAAGGGGAAGAGTCATGGATTGGAAGTCAGAGGACTTTGGTTCAAATCCTGGCTCTGCAACCTTGAGTATATCACTGAGCCTTTTTGCATCTCAGTGCCATCCTCTGTAAAATGACAGGGTTGGACTAGATGACCATTAGGAACCCTTCCTGCTCTAAAAGGTTAATGATCCCAAACTTCAAGGAGAAAGAAGCATTGGGAGGCCTCAGTGATTATGAGCTGATTGGATCATCTTCTTCATGTGCCTTATCATCCTCCTCCATTTTGGGTAAGGCTTTGGAGCTGGTGGATATTCTCTATTCTCCGGATTTTTGGGACACTACTCTCTCCTATATGTCTTGCTCCTCAGTTTTCTCTGCTTGTCTCTCATCTATGTCTTACTTACCAATGGTGTCTTGTCCCCAAGACTTTGTTCTGGGACCTCTTCTCTTCTCCTTCTATACTATCTTGATTGGTGATCTAATCAGCTCCCACGAATTCAATTTGCATTTGTATGCTGATGATTCCCAGATCTATATATTCAATTATAGCCTGCTTTCTGAACTACAGTCCTGCATCATTAACAGCTTTTTGTACATTCTGATCTGCATGAACTGGATGTCCCTTAGGCATTTTAACATGTTCAAAACAGGACTCATTATTTCTCTTTCCAATTTCTCTTCTCTTTTTATGACTTTCCTAATGTTGTTGAGGATATTGTCATCCTCCCAGTCACTTAGGCTCACAATTTCAGTGTCATCTCAACTCTTCATCATCATTCATATCCAATCCACTGCCAAATAGTATTGATTCTCACTTCACAACATCTTTCATGTTGCTAAGGTAGAATGCATCCCCTTTTCTCCACTCACAGAGCCACCACACCAAGTCATGATCTCATCACCCCTTATCATCCATAGCCTTCTCATTGATCTCTGCCTCAATTTTTATCCTACTCCAATCCATCCTCCACTCATCCTTTAAAGTGATTTTTCTAAAACTTGGGTCTTACCATGTCACTCTCTCTATTCAATAAACTCCAGTGCTTCCCTATGACTTTTTGGGTCAAATATAAAGTCCTTTCTGTGGTATTAAAAGGTGTTCATAACTGGGCCTCTTCTAACTTTCCCAATATTTTTATACTTTTACTCTCCTCTATGTATTATACAGTGTAGCTACACTGGTAGTTGCCCTTCATTCTTTAACAGGACCAATGACATTACAAGGGTGATGTCTTGACTTTAAGTGAAGTAGAGCCATATCTCACTCTCTTGAAGTAGAATGACATGACAAAAGTCAAGATGATTGCTGATGGTCCTAGATGCAGTGGACGACATTGGCCTTTTAATAATTAAAGTCTTTCCCAAACTTCAGTTTGACTGAGACAATGCTCATTCAATGACTGATGCCTAGGTAAGAACTAAGACAAATGGGGATGCAGCCAAGATGACGGAGTAGGACAAACCTGCTCTAGTTCTACTGTCATAGCCCATAAAATATCTGTAAAAAATTTCTAAATAAATTCTAGAGCAGCACAAGACACAAAATGATAGAGTGAAAGAGATTTCCAGCCCAAGACATCATGGAAAGCTGACAGGAAAGGTCTATCACACCTGCCTCAGAGCAGAGTGCAGCCCAGCCTTGGCTGCGCAGCACAGCAGGCCTGAAGCAGGCTTTAGAACATGGAATCATGGGTAGTAGCTGCAGTTCTCAGATTTCTCAACCCATAAACATCAGAGATAGCTTCAAAGGTCAGTGAGAAAGCTCTTTTACTTGGGTGAGAAGAGAGCAGGGTGTAGCCCTAGCTCTGGGCCCAGGGTAGCAGCCACTGCAGCACAGCATCCATTTTTTGAGCCCTCAGCCTAAAGACCCTGGGGTAATCAACTGGCTGATCTTAATCTCAGTTCTGAGTGGCGGTTCTGGGGAGAGGAAAAGCACTGGTGTGCTGGAGCTGGCGGAGGTTTTAGAGAGGGAATTCTACTCACAGATCTTGGGCAGTAAAGCTTGTGGTTGCTTCCAGACCAGAGCATAGGCCAGGAGAGGAATAATCTCCTCTCCCTTGATTGTGCCACCTTGGAGGAACTGAGAACTTATTATAGGTCCCTAAAGTATACCCTCCACTTGACAAATGACTCAAAAGTCAAGTAACAGACTGGGAATATGCCCAAAAGGGGAAAAAATAAGACTATAGAAGGTTACTTTCTTGAAGAACAGGTATTTTCTTCCATCCTTTTGGATGAGGAAGAACAAAGCACACCATCAGAGGAAGACTTCTGCATCCAAAATCTTCAAAAATACGCAATGGGAAATGAAGTAAGAGAGCTGGAGGAAAAATTGGGAAGAGAAATGAGAGTGATGCAAGAAAATCATGAAAAGTGAGTCATCAGTTTGCTAAAGGAGACCCAAAAAGTGCTAAAGAAAATAACACCTTTAAAAATAGACTAACCCAAATGGCAAAAGAGGGCCAAAAAGCCAATGAGGAGAAGAATGATTTAAAAAGCCAAATTATCCATGTGGAAAATGAGGTTCAAAAGCTCATTGAAGAAACTAGTTCTTTAAAAATTGGAATGGAGCAGATGGAAGCTAATGACTTTATGAGAAACCAAGAAATTACTAAACATAACCAAAAGAATGAAAAAAATAAAAGACTGTGAAATATCTCATTGGAAAAACAACTGACCTGGAAAACAGACTCAGGAGAGACAATATAAAAATTATGGGACTGCCTGAAAGTCATGATCAAAAAAATAGCCCAGATATCATCTTTCATGAAATTATCAAGGAAAACTGCCCTGCTACTCTAGAATCAGAGGATAAAATAAATATTGAAAGAATCCACCAACCACCTCCTGAAAGAGATCCAAAAAGCAAAACTTCTAGGGGTATTGTAGCCAAATTCCAGAGTCCCCAGGTCAAGGAGAAAATATTGCAAGCATCCAGAAAAAAACAATTCAAATATTGTGGAAATACAATCAGGATAACAATAAGATCTAGCAGCTTCTACATTAAGGGATTGAAGGGCTTGGAATTTGATATTCCAGAAGTCAAAGGAACTAGGATTAAAACCAAGAATCACCTACCCAGCAAACTGAGTATAATACTTCAGGGGGAAAAAGTGGTCATTCTGTGAAATAGAGCACTTTCAATCATTCTTGATGAAAAGACCAGGGACAAACAGAAAATTTGACTTTCAAACACAAGAATCATGAGAAGCATGAAAATAGAAAAGGAAAGAGAACTCATAAGGGACTTACTAAAGTTGAACTGTTTACATTACTACATGGAAAGATAATATTTGTAACTCTTGAGACTTTTCTCAATATTTGGGTAGTTGGAGGGATTATATGCATATAAATAAAGGGCATAGGGTGAGTTGAATAGGAAGGGATGATATCTAAAAAGAATAAAATTAAGAGGTGTTAGAGAATTATATTGGGAGGAGAAAGTGAGAAATAGAATGGGGCAAATTACCTCTCATAAAAGAGACATAAAAGCTTTTCATAAAAAACTTTTCAATGGAAGGGAAAAGGGAGGAGGTGAGAGGAAAAAAGTGAAGCTTTCATCACATTTAGCTTAAGGAGGGAATAACACGCACACTCAATTTGGGATGAAAAATCTATCTTATACTACAGGAAAGCAGGAGAGAAGGGGATAAGTGAGGTGTGGGAGGATGATAGGAAGGAGGGCAAATGGGAAGAGGGAGCAATTAGAAGTAAACACTTTTGGGGATGGACAAGGTCAAAAGAGAGAATAGAATAAATGGGGGGCAGAACAAGGTGGAGAGACATATAGGTAGTCTTTCATAACATGACTATTATGGAAGTCTTTTGCATAACCACACATGTATAGCCTATATTGAATTGCTTGCCTTCTCAATGGGGATAGGTGGGGAGACAGGAAGGGTGATAAAATGGAATTCAAAGTTTTAGGAACAAACGTTGAGAATTTTTTTTGCATGCAAGTGGGAAATAAGAAAAACAGGTAGTGGAGTAAAGAAATATGTCTTGCCCCACAAGAAATGAAAGACGAGGATAAGGAAAGGGAGGGGTGTGATAGAAGAGAGGGCACATTGGGGAAAGGGGTAATCAGAATGCAGAGTGTCTTGGTGTGGGGGCAGGGGAGAGATGGAAGAAAATTTGGAACTCAAAATCTTTTGGAAATGAATGTTGAAAACTAAAAATAAATAAATTTGAAAGAACTAAGACAAAAAATGGCCTAATTTACCATCATAAAATTATCTATCTGGTAAGGGAAAACTTTTATAGTTTCTGACTGTAACAGAAAACAATTGTTATTTATACTTATTCTAAGCTATCAACAGCTAAACAGCAAGCCATAGAGGCTTGGTATGGGGGCTATTATTGACCTTTCAATGAAAGTCTGAGTGATTTGGGTGAACCAGTCATTGCACTACCTAGAATACCACACTTCATCTCCCATACACATGCTTTTGCATGGCTATTCCCCATGCCTAGAAGGTTCTTCCTCCTCACTTCCACCTCTTAGCTTCCTGGCTTCTGTCAAGACTCAGCTCAAATTCCACTTTCTGTAGGGGAGGTTTTTTGGTCCTTCCAGGTGGTCCTTCCATCTATTCCATATATATCTTGTATATATCTTACTATTTCATTTTCTTTCTTCCATGAGAGCTTCTTGAAGGTAGGAACTTATTTTGTATTCCTTTTTACTATCCACACTTATCACATTACTGGCTTGTGGGTAAATTCAGTAGGGACCCAGGGAATATCAACAAGTATTTGCTGACTCAGATGTCTTATATGAACTCCATTATATCCACTACCCAGATATTTGATGTTTGGAGTGATCAGTTTCTCCTTATGCAGGTGCTTCATTTAGGCTTCATAGGATCCTGAAAAGGAGCATCTCTGACTAACTGGCTCTTCTCCCATTTGATGGATAAAAAACTCTCATGTCCTGCTTTCCTTACCCCTGTGATTCAGAGTTGTCATCTGCAATACTTAATCCTTCCATCTTAAGGTATTATCAGATATCTTTCCTTCCTTTTATCATTAAACAACTAAAGTTATTGACTTAAAAAAAAAGACTGGCTTTCCCTATTTCACCCAGATTGGAAGCACAAGGCTACCACATGGGCTCAATCATACTCTAATTAACATGGGAGTTTTGACCCAATCCATTTCTGATTTGGGCTGCTGCATCCCTCCTTAGGCAACATGATAGTCTTCTACTCCCAGGGGCTCACAATATAAATACTAAACTTTGTGTGAACACTCAATCAACTTAACCCTCTACAGTATAGAACTCCTGAGTTCAGAAGATCTGAGATGCTCCCTCACCCCAGTGGTAGGGATTACAGTGCCCAGCTGAGTTGTCTATTCTTGCTGATTTCCTTTCCTAACCCTAAATTACTTGTCAATCTCTTGCAGTCAGGCTTCTAGTAGCCCCACCCTACTGAAGCTGCTCTCTCCCAATATTACCAATGACTTTTTCATTGGCATATAGTGGTCTTTTATCAATCTCAACCCTCTCCACTTTCTCGCTTGTCTCTGTAGCTATTAGAACTGCTCAACACACCTTATAGCTGGACAAGCTCATTGATTAGCTTCCATGATCCTGTTGGCTTTCCTCCTAGCTGTCTGACTCCACCTATTTTACTTTATCTTACAATCATCCATCTTCTGCCCTCCAGACATAAGTGTACTGTAACGTTCAGTTTGAGGTTCTCTTCACTTTCTGTTCTACTCTCTTTCTTGCTTATCTTGACAGTTCTGTTAATAAAAAGGAATCTTTTCTTCTCATTAACAGTGATTAAGAAATTTATAGCTAGAAGTGACCTTAATAGCCATCTAGTCCAACCTTCTCATTTTGTAGGAACCGAAGACAAGAGAAAATACTAAGTGACTTGCCCAGGGTCACAAAAGTAGGAAGTATCTGAGTCAGGATTTGAACCCAAGTCTTTCTACCTCTAGGTCTAGAACTCTCTCACCTATATCATCCTGTTGCTTGGAGAGAGATTCACTCAATGGGAAGATAGTTCTCCAAAGCCTTGCCAGAGAGTTTGGAAGTCTGGGAATGCTAGCTTAAGAACACTTGATGTAGAGAAATGCGCAGTAGATTTAGAGTCAGGAGGACCAAGTTTCACCCCTAATTGTGCCACTAAGCAAAACATTTCCTCTAAGTTTTAGTCATCTGTAAAATGAAAAAGTAAGACTGAATTGTTTTTACTCTTGAAATTCTAGGACTCTGCTACCCACATGGAAGACAGATTGAGGAGGAGAGAGAAAGGTGCATCACCCGTTGACTATGGGCCGTGCAAAGGATGACTGCTTGGTGACCAAAATATTCCCACAACATCACAAACTGTGGCATGATCTGAGATCCAGAGACCTCAGTTCTAGTCTCAAGGTCTTCTGCTAATTCATCATGTGGCTATGGGTTAGTCAATTTGCTACTTTGATCCTCAGTTTATCCATCTATAAAATGAGGTTGTGCTATATGATCATGAAGAACTTTTCCAGCTCAGCTACTGATTAATTTTCATTTCTAGACAATATAGTATCATAAGTACACCAACATGCCCCTGAAGGATGATTAAGTTAGATAGCTGCCTTCATAACCTTAACCATAGAACATGCTCTTCCAGTGCTGAAAAATGAGCAAATGTTTTCCCTTCATTAAGTTACATCATATTTCTCGCAGCTGTTCCTGGCTTCTTTAAATAGTTTTAATGGAGCTGTAATAACATATTACCTTATGGCCACCCTGCCGCACTTGTTTCATTCATTACAATTACAGACTGCCTGGAACCGAGTTCGCCTCATTACCAATTCTCACTCCCTCTTATCCCTCCATCATAAAGCCCCTTTCTCATTGCCTCCCTCATCCCTCATTTTTTATTCCTTACTTTTTATCTCCTCTACTTTGGAGAGCCCTTGTCACCCCTCTTCCTGCTTCTTGGGCTATAGAGGGCTAATGTTTTCCTAATGCTGTTACTGTCTGGTAATAGCAGAACAGACAGGTACCCTAGCCTGGGAATCAGGAGACCTGAATTGTAGTCCTAGATGAGCTATGTGCTCTTAGGCACCTCACTGAGTATCTAGTCTTTTCTCTGTTAAAGGAAGATGCCTTATAGCTGTGACTTTCTAGTAGTCAATGATTTTGTGACTCTAGCTGTCTGTGCCTCAGAGGGTTTCCATAATTTTATAGGATCATAGAATTTTAGAGGTATAATTAGGATTATGTAAAGTCTGGAGGGTCATGGTGGTGGTGGGAAAGAGAACTCAGAAAAGGTGCTAGGTTTCCCTAGATGGCAAAATAACTGTTTGCTACTCATTGGCCCCTATTAGCCTAGATTATAGGGCCAGGGCAAGGTATTCTGACTATCCTATCTCTACTTCTTACTACCTGTGTAGACAAATCACTATACTTCATTCACAAAATGAGGGGTTTGGATTAAGTAAACTCTAACATCCATTCCAGCCCTAGATCAATGATCCTTATATTATAGTTATTTGTATACAGGTTGCAACCCAATAGCACAATGTCAGCTCCTTGTGTGCAGTGATGGTTTAATTATTTTTCTTTGTATCCCTCTCTCATCCCCCTTTCCTGACCCAGTACAATTCTTTAGGTATAATAGGGACTCAGTAAATGTTTGCGTTGAATTTAATTGACTTTAGATTTGTAAAAGACCTTAAAGGAAGTCTAGTATGACCTCAACAAAAATTTCCTCTTGGGTTGATGAGAATTCAATCCATATATAAAAAGTCTAAGTGCTCATCCACTCTCTGCTTGAGCATTTACAGTGAAGGGGAAACATTACCTCCTCAAATAACCTACCCCACTTTTGGATAGTTCTAATAGGAAGAATTTTTGTTTTTTCTTCTTCAATCATCCTTAAATGTGTGAATTTCATTTCCATACATTAATACTACTACTAGTTCTACCTTATGGGGTCTAGATTAGATTCTTCCAAAATTTAATGCCGTGAAGACTTGAACATAGTTATAATGCTCTATCTAAACTATCTTCTCTGACCTGCCATACTTCATTTTCTTCCTGTGATTCTGACTCTTAGACTCACTACTATGTCTCAACTGCCTTCTGACCCTGACCCCTTCACCATACTGGCCCCCTTCTCCTATTGATGAGTTCCTTCCTGAGGTCTTCATTTTGAAAACAGGCCCAAGCCAACCACATTTCATTCCCCTCACTGCTGTGCTTCTAACTCTTTTGGACTTTGCCACTATGCCCATTCCAGGGTACCTTCCTCCCTCCCAGTTCTCCTCCCACACTTTTCAGCCCCTTTTCATGTATTATGTTCTCCAATTAGAGTGTAAGATTCTTGAGAGTAAGGACTATCTTTTTGCTTATATTTGCACCTCAGTGCTTGGCACATAGAAAGAGCCTGCTTGTTTCCTTGCTCCAGGTTAAACGTCTTTAATAGTATGATCTGCTGCCTCTTCCCCATCACATTGGCCTTCCCTCAGATGATTTTCTACTTTGTAAAATATGGCACCCATTAATGCAAACAGGGCCTCCTATGTGGTTTGACCAGCATCAAATAGAATGTGACTGGCACTTTCCTAGTCTTGTTGCCTAATGTTCCATGAGCTCTTTTGACTTGTAGACCATACTTCTGACACACTGAGCTTGTATTTCTTGAAAACCTCAAGATTTTTTTGAATGAACTTTCCAGCAATTCATCTTTCACCTTGTATTTGTGAAGTTGAGTTTTTGAACCCAAGTATAAGACTTGACATTTATCCCTTTTAAATTTCATCTTATTAGATTTAGGTTAGCATTCCAGCTCATTAAGACTTTTGTGGATCTGGACCCTGTCACTCAATGTGCTTATTCTTTCTACCTTTGAGCTCTTTGCAAATCCGATAAACATGCCAGTCATTGGCATCTTTATTCAAGTCACTGAAAAATATGTCAAGTAGCATAGAGTCCAACCCAGCCCAGAGGAAGAGGGCTGTGCTAGAGACCTTCCATATTGACCTTCAAATGATCAATGACTATTATTTGGGTCCAGCTGCCAACAGTTTGGAATCCACCTAACTGCATCTTTTCGTTTTATATCGAAGAGGAGGACAGTATTGTCAAATGCTTTGCTAAAATCTAGGTAAATCACAGCTAAAGCAATGTCTGGCAAATCTGTGTCAAAAATAGAAATGAGGTTAGGCTGACATGACCAGATCTTGCTGAAATCATGTGGGCTCCTGGTAATTACCATTTCCTTTCCTAGATGGTCACTAACTATCCCTTTAAGAGCATGTCCTAGAATTTGCCAGGATTGGAAGTAATACTCATTGGCCTATAGCTTGCAGACGCTACTCTGTTCCCTTTGAAGGGAGCATTTTATTTTATTTTAAAAGCTTTGTTGATGCCACTTTTTAATATCCTAGTAGGTATTGGATATACTCATCTCTCCAGCACCCCCCTTACAAGCTAGCTTTCCCTTGTAATGACGAAAAACAATTAAGCAACGCCAAGCACCACAGAGATGACTTCTGATGTTATTCGCAACATTTTTCACACTCATTGCCTCCCCATTTCTTTGAAGAAGGGAGGAGGAGGTGGTTTGCATATATTTATAAGGCAACTGTAATGTTAAAAAATAATGTTTACTGGAGTCATTCTACAAAGTGAACTGTGCAGCAATTCCGTTCAAGGCATATTCATGCATGTGTCTGAATGCATAATGCGTGTGTGAGATTTACATATGAATTGAGGATGGTTGGTGACATCTGAATGCTTCTAGAAAGAGGGACCAAATTTCTTCAGTCAAATCTTATTAGATTAGAGTCTCAATTAACTATAATATTCTTTTTCTTGCCTTCAGTTTTTTGGGAAATTGGGATAAATGCCAATAATTTGTTGATTTTATGGAGTTTTTTCAATAGTTAACAAAAGGAGATTTACTGAGTTCTACCAGGAGAGGATATACCACAGAGACAGACTTTGAGGACAACTGGTGATCTGCCAGTCAAACCTCTCTCCTTCCCCATATCCTCATGGCTATTTTGTACTCAGGCAACAAGGAAGTATTGTCAGCAGATTTTATGGACTTTTAAAAGCAATATTCATGAAAGTATCTCCTTTTCTCCCTTTGAAGAAGTGGGGGCTTCTGAGTGTGGAACATTGCAGATACCATAAAACTTGTTGGATACGTTGGTTAGCTTTGCTGAATTTTCTTCCCCTGCCTCCCTCTCCTTTTTTCTGTTATAGGGAATGGCTTGCTGGGCAGGGAAGCAGGTAGGTATATATTCAGAAATGGAGGCAATGGAAAAACAAAAACATAAAAATTAGAAATTCAAAAAGCAATATTCAGGCTTTGTGCTGGGTTCAATCTAGCCTCCTGTTGCTTAGCATGCGGTTGTTAGCTCTCAGAAAAACCTTTAAGATCACTCAGTTTAATCTCATTTTTTCCCCAATATATGAAGCCAAGGTCCAGAGTGAGGATGTGACTTGGTTAGCAGCAGAACCAGGACTAGGACTGAGGTAGCTCCTGGCTCCCAGTCCACTTTTCTCTCATCTGTAGCTGTGCCATTCTATTTAAGTTCATAAGTCCATAGACTCAGAGCTGGAAGAGACATTCAAGGGCATCTATGCCAACCCCCTCACTTCACAGAGGAAACTGCAGAGAAGTAACATGACTTACCCAAGGCCACACCAGGAGCAGTGATAAAGGCAGGCTATGACCCCAGAGCCCCTGATTCCAAATTCCGTGTACTTTCCACTGTTGTCTCTAGTAAGCACTTATTTAATAAACAGGATGAAGGAATAATTTAAAGAAAACAACACTGAAAAACATTTGAGCTTTGAACAATGCTATGCCTAATTGTGACTGGGCTGATGGTGAAGCAAGTCTCCCATTTCTTTGCATAGAAGTGGTAGCCTACAGATGCACAGTGAAGTATATGCCAATCTGTTGGATGGTTTTGCTTAAGTATACTTCTTGGTTACAAGGCAGGGTCCTGTTGAGTGGGGGAGTCACTGGGAAGGGAGAGATGTTTTAAAAAAGAGTATTAACAAAAGATTTAAAGGCAAACAAAGAAGTCAACTCAATCTAAACTAGATTTCATTAAACTCCAGTTCCAACTGAGTGATGTTTGCTTTAAGAAGTCTTCGCAGTCTGTATCTGGGGCAACATCCAGAATGTTGTACACATACAGTCACTGAGGTGTAACACCTCTAAAGTGAACTACCTTTTCCTTAGAATGGTGGCAGATACATCAGCCTCCTCACTCTGACTGCCATTTAGAAAAGAAGCTTTCCTCCTCTTTCTCCCTCCCATTTCCCTCCCCTGGTTTCTCACCTCATACTCCTCCTTGAACCCATAGCCTTGACCCCGCTTCATCTGTGTGATGTGCTGCAACAGGTCTGCTACGCGGATCGCAGGTTGGAACTGGTCCCGGGGGTAAGACATTTCTACCGGCTCACAGCTCCTGTATGGATGGGTCTGGATGGTCAGGGTGGGCTGGGCCAATTCTCCGCGGCTGCTGCCTGTTTCAGAGAGAGGAAGGCAAGGCAAACTGTCACCCACTAGCTGTTTCTCCCCTTTGTCCTTGACTTTTTTTTCTTTTCCCATTGCTTGAGCAGCTTGGCAGAAACTGACCTTGGAAATCCACAGAGCAGTGTTACACTTTCCTGAGGCAGCCTAGAGGGATGACATATCAATGAAGTATTTCAGTGTAATCTGTCAGAGAGACTTGGGGCAGCTGAAACAGACTGACCAATAAAGATGCAGGAATGCAAGTGGTGGACTTTGGAATGTGAAGACCCTAGGTCCTTTCTATTTGGAGAGTGTGTATGAGCATGGAGCATATTATCTATCACACCAATGTCCTCTTCCCTCTCCTTACTGCAACCATTCTAGTAAAGACCTTTTTTTCTCACCTAGATTACACACATAACCCTCAAATTATTCTTTCTACCTACAGGTAAACTCTGAACTAATTCACCGTTCTAGTTAAGTAGTCTTCTTATTTAACACATCTTCCTACTCAAAAATCTTCAGTGACTCCTAATTGCTTACTGAATAAAGTACAAGTTCCTGAGAACAGTATTTAAGACCCCTTCCCCACCTCTCCCCTCCCATTCCCCATGATCTGGTTCTAACCCACTTTTCAAACATTTCATACTGCTTCTCTTCTGGTAGTGTATATTCGAGCAAAGGTCGACAATACTCCATTCTAGTCCTACTGTTTTCTTTCTCTAGAAGTTTGCTCATGTTGTCATGTGTCTAGAATGGTCTTCCCACATCCACTTTTTCACCCACCGATGTTTCTTTCTTCCTTTAAGACCCAATTCAGATGTCACTCCTCTTAGCCTTATCCATTTCAAATCACCTGTATCTTTGCACTTATCTCATTCTTATCTTCCATCATAGTTATTCATGTAATAATAAAAATAATTTTATAGTATTTTAAAGCTAGTAAGTCACTCTACATTTACTACCTGGTTTTATCCTTAAAATCACTGTGTGAAGAAGATACTACAGACACTATTTCCATTTTACAGATGTGGAAAATGAGACTCTGAGAGGGCAAACAACTTACCCATCCATGGTATCATGCTTACTGAGTATTTGAGGCAGAATCTAAACCCAGGTCTTGTTGGCTCTAAGTTCAGCACTCTTATCTATAATACTATGCTACATGTATATGTATGTTCTTCCCACCCCCTTAGATTGTAAGCTCCTAGACAGCAAAGTCTATTTTTGTATGTCCCAAAACTAGAAGAGTTAAGCATGATTGATGCTTGATAAATATTTGTTATATAGTACCAAGTAGGATATTTTCCAAAATGACAGTGATAAAATGTGAATAAGCTGCATTTTTGTTTTTATGAAACAGATGATAACTGTCTCAAATCTGATGGGTCCCTTTTGGATCCCATCTATCAATGATACAGCATGAAAACCTGTCCATCAATATAAACTCCCGTAGGAATATTACACACAGTCTTATGGGAAAGTGGATCAACCCCAATCTTTGCTTCTGTTAAGCCTTCAGCTTTTTTCTTCTAGTTGTTTTTCAGAGCTCAGGGGACCTTTAGCTTGTTCCTACACTGGAAAAAATCTATATGCTGATGTGCTTCTAAGTTTGGGGAAGAGAAGGTTTGAGGATTGAGGTAGCTTGACACTGAAGAACACTCATATAAAGCATCAAACATTTATTCTCTTTTTCTAGTATGTAAAAGATAAGCAGAAATGGATGAGAGGGATAAGGGGGGTAGAAAAGGAGATGGGTTGATCACATAGTTAGAAGGAATGATACCACATGGAAAGCTCTACTACTGAGTAGTCATAAAATAGATCAAGAGTTACAGGCATGTGTCAAACCTTCTGGTTAGCTCTTCTACAGAGAAATGGAGAATTTACAGAGATATAAAGTACAGGTAAGAATTACATGGGAAGAGAGGGTGTTGAATGGTTTTGATCTGCACAGGTGAAGGGTGCATACTTTTCCAAGGGTATACACCATAAGTAGGCTGCAGTACTTTGATTTCTTGCAATATAAATTGGATTGAGCTTCCTGATAGAGAGGATCATGAAAATAGACCACATTTACAAGGAATGGAATAGAGCAGAAGTTTTTAACTTGGGGTCTATGATCTTGTTCCTAAAATTATTTTCATGACTGCATTTTGATATAATTGATTTCTTTTGTAGTTCTATGTATTTTATGCAGTTGAAAACATTATTCTGAGACAGGGTCCTTAGGTTTACTAGACTGCCAAAAAGATCAATGATATAAAATATGTTAAGACCCTTTGGTACAGACTCTCTTTCTCCTGATGGTGTTAGATGGCATAGTAGACCTGGGCCTGCAGTCAGGAAGGCCTTAGTTCACATCCAGCCTTATACACTTACTAGTTGTGTCACCCTGGACCAATTACTTAATTTCTGTTTGCCTCCGTTTCCTGAATTGTAAACTAGAGATAATAATGGTACCTCCGCTTAGGTTGTTGTGAAGATCACATGAAATAAATGTTTGCAAAGTCCTTCCTTTTTTTTGGAATTTTAGTGGAGAGATCAGAACTTGTCACTGCCATAAACAAAATATTGGATGAACTCTGGATCTATTGTCCATGTCATTAACAACAATAGCAATCTGATATTTTTATGATAACTTTACAATCCTTCCAGCCTATTATCCTACAATTCTCCTCCCTTTCATAGCTAGACTCCTAGGTGGTAAAATGTGCCTTTACTGAATGGTTTATTTACTTCTCATGCCCTTCTTAGCCTCTTGTACTCTGATTCTACCTTTGTCGCTAAACTGAAACAACTCTCTCTGAAGTCATCAGTGATCTATTAATTGCCAAATTCAAGGGTCCTTTCTCAGAGCTTATCCTTCCTGCCTTACTTGTAATATCTGACACTGGTGACTCCTCCCTTTTCCCAGATACTCTCTCCTCTTTGGATTTTCATGACACTGCTCTGTCTTATTTCTCTTGCTGATCCTTCTCCATCTCCTTTGCTGGATCATTATTCATGTTCTACTCCCAAAGATCAACTGTAACACCAATTTCTATCTCAGATCTGTTTTTTTCTCTCTGTGTACTGTCTCTCTCTAATGATCTATGTGTAGGATTCCTAGATCTTCATTTCCAAACTTAGTTTCTTTCTTGGGAACTAGTCTTGCAAAAACAACTATCTATTAAACATTTCCAATTGTATATACTGAAAACACCTCAAGCACAGTATGTCTAAAACAGAACTCAATATCTTTATTTGATAACTCATTCCTCTTCTTAGTTTTCCCATTTCTTTCAAGGGTACCACCATTCTTCTAATTACTTAAGCTCAAATCATCCTTGACTTTTCACTCTCCCTGACCACATATATTTAATTATTATCCAAGTCTTGTGGAGGGTCAAATGAGATTTCATACATACATATGCACAGCTTTGAAAACCTTAAAGAACTACATAACTGTAAAGTGTCGTTGTTGCTGCTGTAATGACCCCTCAGAGAGAGTATCAAGGTCAAAAGTACAATAGTCCTCACACATGATCATCCAACTTCTTTAAGACCTCAAGGGAAGCAGAACCTACTACCTTCACCTCATTCCACTTTTGTATTAGTTTGAATGGGAGTGTTTATCTCTCTTTAACTTCGAATAATTATTGGAGTTAAGCAGAAAAAAAAACTGCCTCACATGACAATTCTTTAAATATTTGACAGAATGATCTTGTCCCCTCTAAATTCTTTGGGATGTAGGTTAATCTCTAGTTATTTAAAGAGATTCTTGTATATCATTATCTCCAGTTATCTCATCATCCTGGCCATTTTCCTATGATGAGAAACTCATGAAGATTACTATGAAATGCTTAATGTTTCCAAAGTCAAAGTGTTGAATATATCAAACACTTTCCTACATGTAGCATAGTTGTGATGAAGATAAATTGGGAGTTGAATCCTGTACCTGACACTAATTATCTATGTGACTATGGGAAAGTCCCCTTCACTCTCTGAGCTTCCATATCCTTAACTATTCCATAGGGATGAAAACATTTGCTCTGCTTACCTCTCTGGGTTATTGGGAGATTCAAATGAACATATCCATGGAAATTACTTTGTAAACCTAAAAATGTTTTGTAAGTGCCAGCTATTATCATAGATAGTCAATGTCAAAAAAAAAATCATGGTAAATGGAACAAAAACCACATTTGGAATTTTAGAGCAAAAGCTAAAAACATGTCTAATGACAGTGATGCCAGCACTAATGAAGGACAGTATGAGGATTCTGAATGGAAGGAATTTCAAGGTTGATTAATTCACCTCATTGTAGGCCTTTCTCCAATGTTTTGTATTTCACCTATCCTCTTATTAACCTCCTGTAATGTAGAAAAGACACCTTTTCAATCTTGGACCATTTCCAGTAGACGCTCTACGCTTAATTTTCCATCATTAGGTTTAATGAAAACCCAATTTCACAACTCACTTCTTTCAGGAACCTACAAGTGGTGCTATGTTTTTTATCAGCCCCAATTAAAAAACGTTATGATGTCCCTATCCAAGAAGGAGTTTTAAAACTAATGTGTAGTTCTATTGCTAATTCGACAAGGGCATATGGAAAACACAGGTTGTTCATAAAATGTAGCTCAAACCAGCCAGCCTTTGGACTGTCCATTAATCACTTTTTCCTTGTCACCAAATCCTTAATTTTCAGCAATGTTCAGTTTTCCTTTTATGGATAGCATCACTTTACTGAATAATAATATCTTGAATTTCGCTGACCATACAGGTCACCAAAATCTAGAGGTTCTCTTTATGTACTACAGTAGTGTATCCTTGTGGTGAGCAGGCAGAGGAGTTGGAGTAGTGGGGGGGCCTCTCAGATATGAGGCCACTCAGATTAGCCTAGGCTCAGTTTGCATCACTGGTTTTCAAACCTAATAAGTTAGTCAACTCTGGACTTGGTCCTAAATCCCTTCCTACGCCACAGACAGAAATCGACCAATGTGGGTCAGCGTCACAAAGGAGACACAAAGGAAGAAACAACTGGACTCAGAGTAACACCTAGGATGCAAGCCTTGAAATGAATTTCGTTCTTCTGGTGTGTCTCTTATCTGTCCTGATTTCACAAAGATTGCTTATAGTCACTCTGAGATAACATTGTCTTTCTAGTATGCAGTCTGTCTTGTATTGCTATTTGGAATCATTTTAAATGACTGGAAGTTCTCATATTATTTCCTTCTCTCGTATGAAGGTCATTCTTCTGGCAGGGAAAGACAGAAGCAATGTAGAAACTGAAATATTCTTCCTTCTCTCTGTCAGCAGTTAAAAATCATGTCATTCTCCCTAAGCACTGGGCCTAACATTGTCAGAGAAGGCAAGGATCCAATTTTAGGAATAAGTCAAGATAGATTATGTAATCAGCATCAGAACTATAAAACAGTTACTAGGGTTTTTCCCCACAGCAATAAATGTAGGTTTTTAGAGATTTTTAGACCCTTTTTAGAGGTTACCTTTTCACTCTGGACTACCATCACTGCACCAAGCCTTCCCATATCCATAGCATGACTGTCTCTGTTCCCAGTTGCCTTGGAAGGGGGCACAGGGTGGACTCTCTTGGGGATAATTGAGTCACATATTCCTGCTTTCACATATTCCACCCCTTTAAATTTGTCTCAGATGCCAGAATTCCCACTTATGTCTAGTTACCTTACATGTGGAACTTCTCTAAGCAGATACTCCTTATAGTACAATGAATACATTTTTTTTTCCATTTGAAAACAAAACGTTCATTACTGTGTAGCATATGAGAAATTCTTGCAAATTCTTAAATAAAAAGGTCAAAATCTGATAGCAATTATGAATTGTTACATGCTATGTGTCACAGCTAGGATTTGATTTGGGCTAATATCTGTAAACAGGAAACAGCTATTAGCAAATGCATCATGACATTTCTATTGATAATTGTTATCATTTGAATCATTTGTATGTGTTCACTGATTTCTCCTTAGTATATTTAGTCGTTACTTCTCAATCATCAGAAAAGATTCTGAGCTCAACAATGAACATGAACAATGAACATGAGTTTCAAAGGGTCATAAAGCATTAGACCTACAAGTGAATTTTGTCGAGATTGTTGAAACCAACACCACAGGACATCTTATAGATAAGAAAAATGAATTCCAGAGAGGTAAAGTCACTTACCTTCATAGGTGGGAAGTAACATAATTAAGACTGAAACCCAGACCTTGTCAATGCACATCTAATGCTCTCTCCAGCAAAGCAAATGGCATTTTCTACTAAGCCCAGCTTCATTCAAAAACTTCTACCCAGTAACAGTTTTCAAGAAAAGACAGGGTCCTATTTAAGCTAAAAATAATAAGATAATTCACCATAGACCTACAGACAGGATCCTAATAAATGCTATTCCCTGTTCCCCATATTGCCTTAATTTTGGTCTTCAGACACAATACATACAAAGCATGAATTATTGGTAAGGTAATAAGAATGAACTGATGGAAATGAAAGGTAAATCTACATGATAGCACCATAAGCAGTTGAAAATTGAAAACAAATGACTCATTAGGAGCTTTTCTTGTTGAATTGACATGACAGAAAATAACTGATTTTATGGAGGTTTTTAATTGGTGGAAAAAATCAGAGAAGGAAAAAGGTGAGTTCTAACTAGAAAATTATGGTATTCTAAGGCAGAGAAGACATCAAAAAGTTTTGTAACTTTCAAAGACTATTTATGAAAAGTTTTTAGGACTAACTAAATACTAACCAAATGTTTGGCAACCAATCATTCCAAATTAGATAGTTTTGTGTATTTTGTTGTTTTTTTCCTGTACCAAGATTAGTATTGACAATATAGGTCTGTAAATGTAAAATCAATATTAAGAGGGAAAGTGACTTTTACTTATGAAAAAGTCTAATAAAATTTAGGAAAATCTATGTGGATATGAATCCATTCAGATTTGCTACTACAGTCTGAAAATCTGATTTAATTTTCAGATATTTGTGCTAAAGAACCCAAGATTCTAGGGTAAATAGTATATTTATGACTTCGGTTCAACATGTATTAATTAAGATCCTAGTAAGCACTGAGTACTTAGAGATTAATAATCATTTTTTGTTAAAAACAAAACAGTCCCTACCTTCCAATCATAACACACACAGAGATAAACATATATAAAATATGTGCAGAGTAATTGGAGGGATAGTATTTTAATAACTGGGGGAATCAGGAAAATCTGCAGGAGGGGGAGTTATTCCTTGAAGGAAGCTAAGGATTCTCCAAAGGGAAGTGATGGAAGTATTCCAGTAATGGGGAATAACCTATGCTAAGGCAGAGAGATGGGAGATGAAATGGTCTTCCCAAGGAATATCAAGCACTACAGTCAAACAAGCAGTGGATATATGAGCAGAGATAATATGGGATCAGTATGGAAAGAAAGTTGAAGCTGAATCATGAAGGGTTTTAAATGACAGACAGAGGAGTTTGGATTTTATCCTGGATACAACAGGGAGCCATTTAATCATGTTGAGCAGGTGAGTGAAATGATTGGACAACAAATATTTATTGAGTACTAACTATGTGCAAATTCTCCATGTTAAAATTAAGGGGAAGGGACAGAGTTAGATTTAAAGGGTTTAAGGAGCCAGTGATTAAGGGAGAATCAGAAAAGTTAGACAACCCTGTTGATATTAGTTACGGTGATAAAAGTAAGGAGGGAGCAAATATTAGCCTACAGGGCTGATCAGGCTCAAGGGGAAAATTTTTTTCCCCAAGTCAAAGTAGACTCAAGCATGTTGAGAGGAAACAGTGGAGGGGAAAACAATGAAGATGTGCATAAGAAAAGACATGATTGAGGAAGTAAGGTCCCAGAGGAGGTAGAAGGAGATAGGGACAAGAGCAAGATTGAAGTATGGACATCTCTTCTTTTAAAACAGAAAACGTACTAGTGAGGAAAGATGAAAATGAGATTTCATATAGAAAAGAGTCTAGAGATAAAGGGATGCTCATGAGTGAGGGAGATAGATGCTTCTGCCTCCTAATAAATTAGATGCATGTTTGGAGGAAGAAGACCAGGAATCTGGAAGCCATCCCCCATGAAGATCAATCAAAGACATTTGGGATATTTTATTTGGATAAGAAAGGAATAGAAAATATATGATAGTTGTCTTCAAATAAATGAAAGGATTTTATTTAGAAGGAAGATGACATTTATTTTTCATTGCTCCAGACGGTAGTACTATGACTAATGAATCAAAGTTACAGGGTAACAGATTTCAGCTCAGGATAAAGCAGAACTTTCTCACTACAGAAGTTTGTAATGGACAACTTTTGATGTAATCAGGTCCAAACCACTTGGGAAACTCAAGTAGAGATGGTAGCCTCCTGTCAGGAGTCCTATAGAAGGAATTTCTGAATGAGGTGGAAGATTGGACTAAATATAGTGAACAGTCAGTTAGAATTGAAGATTTTAGCAATCAGTCATCTCTCTCATTTTATAGATGAGAAAATTAAGGCACCGAACAATGAAATAATTTTATCTGAAATCACTCAGGAAATGTCAAGAGTGATTTGAACTTTATGTTACACTTTTTATACCACGTTATGTTGCTCCCTTTCCTCCTCCTTGTCATTGTAGTTAGGATTTATATCGCCTGTTAAGGCTTTTAATGTGCATTTTATGCTATCTCATCATTTACATTTTACAGATGAGGAAACTGAGGCTGAGAGGTGAAGTGACTTGCCCGGGGTCATACAGCTAGTATGTGTCTGAGGCAGGAATTGAACTCAGGTCTTTCTGACTCCAAGGCCAGAAGTCTATCCATTGTGCCACCTAGCTGCCTTCCAAGATTCTATACTCACATGTTTTTCCAGCCCTTTTAATTGCTAGTAAAATGAGTTGGGGAAACGCAAAGGAAAATGCATGTTGCCACCTCAAATTTAGCAGGCTGGACTATTAAGAGAAAAATGAGTAAGTACAAAATGGAAAAAACACTACCAGTTTTAGCTTCATAACTTATACCATCTGGGAAAGGTATGATAAAGAACCAGGGAGAAGACAGCTTTGTTGCTGGTCTTTCCTAATAGCTAAAGACACAAAGAGAAAGGGGAAAGTAATTTTGGAAAAAAAAAAAAAAAACAACTTAGGGGTTTGTTTTTTTTTTGTAATTAGAGGCCTCAACATAGGGGTGGGCAGGAAACCTGAGGGAGAAGAAACGATTTCTGGCAGCAAGAAAACCAAGAGTCAACCACCCAACCCAACTGCCCCCTCACTGATAAGCATGCAGAACTGTTCCTTTTCAAAGTTGTTTTTTCATGTCCCCCAATAATTTCCAGCTTTGAAATGACAGAAGCAGCATCTTTGTTTTCGAGTTTAATTCTATTAGCCTTGGCAAGTGTGTAAAGCGATAAGCTGCCTTTGCTCAGAATTCCTTGCTTCCTGAGGAGTACCACTGATGGTTTTAATTACATCCCCATACAATTTGTCTCTCCCTGAGTAAAGGTTGTCAGTTTCCTGTCAGCTCCAAAGAGAGACTCGGGAATGCCTGAGATTGGCATTGCTCTAGTGCTCTGGGGGCACTGTGCCATTTGCAGCATTAGCTTAGAATTTGGGTTTATAGGTGTATTACAGCACAAACTAAACAGTCTTCAACTAGATGATGTACTGTGGGAGATAGAAAAGGAATTAAAAATGTCTCATACTGATAAAGCCACTTGTATGTGCTTATATTCTCTGTCTCTCTCTCTATCTCTATCTCTCTCTCTCCCCCCCCACACATACACATACACTCTTCCCATCTTTCTCTCTTTCTCCCTCCTTCTCTTCCTTTCTCCCTCTTTCTCCTGTCTCCTTTCTTTCCTCTCTCTTTCTCTATTCCTTCATATTTCCTGTGTTAATGAACCAGCTATACATCTGATAAATTTTGCAAAAAGTGTTCCTTAACAATACAATGAAAGAACCAAAGAGTTAGACAGAAACCCACAGGCTATCTAGCTGGTCAAACTCCCTACCTCATGTATAAATAACAACTACTATCACCTTAGCAAGGGGAAATTTAGGTTTTACTTAAATACCTCCAATGACAGAGAATTTCTTGTTTCATAAGTCAGTCCATTCTATTGGCAGACAGAGCTTGAACTGTAGGAAGCTCATTATCATGAACTAAAATCTACCTTCTTGCAATTTTCACTTATTGTTCCTGGTCTTGTCCCCAAAGGTCAAACAGAACAAGTTTAATCCTTTTTCTACATGATAATCATTAAAATACTTTAAGACAATGAACATTTCCTTCCCTTCTATTCATCCTAAGTCTTCTGTTCTCCAGCCCTAACATCCCCAATTCCTTCGATCAAGTCATGGCTTCAAGCCCTTCAGCATCTTGTTCGCCATCTTATAGAAATACTCCAGTCTATCAATGTCTTTTCCAACGTGTAATTCCCAGAACTGAGCATACTTTTCCAGCTGCTGCTTAATCAGAGTAAACTATTGTAGGACTATCGAAACTCCCATTATGGACGCTATATTTCTATTAATGCACATCGAGATTGTGTTAAGTTTTTTGGTTGTCATCTCACACTATTGTTTTATCAAACATTTCATCCACTGAAGCCTCTAGATCTTTCTCCCTTGAGCTGTTCTTTGTGGGCATGTCTCTTCTCTGATAATATAGTTTTTCAAACTAAGTTACAAGTTTATGTTTATCCCCATTAAATGTTAATTGCACCAAGCAAGAGGATTTGCTATTGATGTTGAGGCTCTCCAAAGGTATTTATTTGCAGATGGCATTGTGTTAATTGCATTCATTGTATTAATTAATTAATAACTCTATAACACTTTAAGATTCCCTTAGTGAAAGCCACACCAACACCAAAAAAATTCATTTCACTATCAACATAGGAAAAGAAATGAAATGAACATGTATATTGTCAGGATTATGGCAGGAAGTTGGATGGGCAGCCCCTATAATTAGTCTGTTAGTGTACCCATGGAAAATAAGTGGGACCTAGAATTGAATAAGAGGGATAATAAGTCAGACTAGATGGCTTTCGGGGAACTGCAGTGTGTTCAATGATCCCAAACTGTTTTCCGCAATAAATATCCATCTTTTTTTTTTCAATAATTCAACAATTATGCCAGTGATTCACATGACTGTGAATCATGCAATACCAAGAGCTTAGCAACATCACAAGCAACTGAAAAAACAATGAAAAGATGCAGGAAGGCCACAGTATATTCCCAGTAATGGACTGCATATGAAAAGTGACCTAAAAGATATCATCAGAGACATAAATGGTAGGTCAGTCATGCCATGGGAATAAAAGACAGCATATGGTCAGTTCATACTGTTCATAATGGTTCTACTAAGACATTAAAAGAACCAAAGAAAGACTTTCATCTTATTGGATGGTACACAAATTGAGGATTTATAGAAAGATATGGATCAGAGGTGTATAAGATGAAAAAGAATGGAAAGATTTTGATTTGATCAGTATGCGTATCCACATGAAATAAATTAAAACAACATTTATTAAACATAAACTAGGCACCAAAAGAGATAAAATTTAGATAGGGTATTGCTTCTAAACTGCCAAAAGAAAGATGTCATTTGGCTTCAATTCAACATTTCAGTCTTTCAGCTTCTTTTGGAATCCTAGTTCTGTCCTTCTGTGTAGTATTTAGCCATCTCACCTTCTGTCATGTCCAAACTTGAAAGCCCTGTCATATATCTCTCATTGACATGTAAGAAAGAAACAATGAAAAAGTTGGTTAAATGCTGTGGTTCATTCTTAAAGAGGACCAAAATGACATCACTATGTTGGGGTTCAGGTACACTGTGTCCGATTGTAGGTGATCAGACCAATATGAACTTTGAAAGCTCTGCCCCAGGTTGGGTACAAATAGTTCATATGAACATTTGGAATGGAGATGTTTCTAAATTGTACATTTCACATTTCTTTTAAGCTACTGAAATTCTGCTTTGCTGGTAGACCACAGTTCCTTCTTTGATGTGAGCATACCATGTTGGGTGTTCCTGTGCCAGCATCTCCCATGTCTCACAATCAACTCCAGAGTGCTTCAAAGAGACCTTGAGAATATCCTTGTGTCATTTATTCTTACTTCCATGTGAGTAGGGCAGCTAGGTGGTGCAGTGGATAGAGCATCAGGAGGACTTGAGTTCAAATCTCACCTCAGACACTTGACATTCACTAGCTGTGTGACCTTGGGCAAGTCACTTAACGTCAATTGCCTCATTCTGGGTCATTTCCAGTCATCCTGATGAATATCTGGTCCCTGGATTCAGATGGCTCTGGAGGAGAAGTGAGGCTGGTGACCTGTACAGCCTTTCCTCACTCAAAACAAGTCAAGTACAAGTCATGACATTATTTCTCTGATGGCATGGTCTTTGGCAATAAAGGACAAACACACACACACACACACAAGCACTTGCCTTATGTGAATTCTCCACAAAATAGTCTTTCAGGCAAACATGTTTAGCAACCAAACAATGTAGTCAGACTATCAGAACTGCACTCTCTGCAGTAGAGTTTTAATGCTTGACAATTCAGCTCTAGAGAGGACCTCAATGTCCAGTACTTTATCTTGCCAGGTGATCTTCAGAATCTTCCTTAGACAATTAGCATGGAAGCAATTTAAGTTTCTGGAGTGGTGCTGGTAGACTATCCAGGTTTCACAGGCATACAATAATGGAGTCAACACAGTAGCTCTGTAGATCTTCAGTTTGATAGGCAGTCTAATACCTTTAATATCTCTCCTCTTCCATGCTTTTGTTTGAAGACTCTCAAACACCAAATTGGTTCTGACAATGTGTGTGCCAACCTCATCATATATGTGAACATCCTTGGAAACTATGCTGCTAAAGAAAATGAACTTATCCACAACATACGAAATTTCTCTGCTTGCTGTGACTGATGGTTCCACATACGAATGGTGTGGTGCTGGGTAGTGGAGAATCTTTGTTTTCTTGGTATTGTTAGGCCAACATTAGCACAAATAGCAGATAATTATTCCATATTTTGTTTCATCTCATCCTCAGAGGCTGTATTGAATATTCAATAATCTCTGAACAAAAAGTCATGTGCCAACTCTCCCTCCACTTTAGTCCTGGCTTGTAGCCTTTTCAAGTTAAATAATTTACTGTCAATGTGGTAGCTGACCTTGATGTCACTTTCAATTTTATTAAAGTTGTCTGACAACATTGCTGAAAATATGCTAAAAAGCATGCGAGTAAGCACACAGGCCTACTTTGTGCCATTGATGACTGGGAAAGCACGAGGGCATTGTTTTCCTGGAGTTGTCAGGCAGCAAACACCATATCAACTGTTGCTTGGCTCTTTCTGAAGCCACACTGGCTTTCAAGTAGATAACCATCTTCTAGGTGAAAGATTAGGCTATTAAGGCTGACTCTTGCAAAAATTTTGCCAGCAATGACTAAAATAACTAATAAAAATGTGCACCCTTCTGGAAGAAGTCAATTTCAGTATAAAAAGAACATGTGCATGAAATGCTATTGCCATCACTTGGGGAGTGTAGAGTTAGTTTTAAATGTGGCCAAGATACTCTGGAAAGTCATTTTTAAATAATTGATTCTTTTCATCAAAGGCTCACAAAAAGGCAGATAACATTCTGCATATTCCCATTGGGTAAATGGGAGAAGGAAGAAATTTAGTAATTTATCCCAAAGCAAATAATCAAAGAGGAGTGACTCCAGAATAAGGCTCTCCTCTTCTGATATTTCTAAAAACAACAACGACGAACTACAAACACATGCAAAACTCCAGTCATTCACTGACTTTGAATCCAGTACATTTAGCTGAAGCTATTTGAATTTATGTTTGGCCCACACAAACATTGGGATAAAGGAACAACTATGAAACTCCCCTGATAGTCTGCCAATATTAAACTCTTTCAGCAACTTGAGAATAGAAGGTTGAACTCTTAAGATTTGTCACATCCACAGAGGTCAATTTATTCCATATGTTCCAACAATTATGATGACTGGGCAACTGATCTGTTGAGCAAAATGGAAGCAGCTGTTGCTAATAACCCTGATGAGGGCACCAGCTTCTGTCAGTAGCCAGATTATAAAAGTGAAATGAATCCACTCTTTTGGGATCATTTTTCTAAACTGGGTTTCTCACTGCATAACCAACTGGACTGTCAGAAGGGAAAACAAGAGAGCCCAGTGAGACAACTCTGAAGAATGTGGTTTCACTGGTGGTTTTCCTTATGAATCTGTATTTTTTTCCTATGTAATGGTATATGACTTTATGGAGAGTGTCTATGCTGCAAGTTAGTGGAGATTTTGAGGCATAACATATATAACATTACATAACATAACATAACATAACATAACATAACATAACAAGGAGCTAGTCCACTGAAAAGTTTGTGTCACAACATCTAAGAGAGCTATGTCTATGATATGATTTCCTATTTGTTGGGGCCTATAGTGGTCTACACAGAACCTAGGAAAAGGAGATCTGGGTCCAAGAATATCTGTCTCCAACAATATCTAGAAGAGAGAGATACTGTATTTGACAGCTTCAAAATTTCAATTTGATGGAAAGATATGCATGATAGCAGAACTAATTCATCAGGCTTTGTAACAGCACAGATAAAACACACCTCAGAATCATCCAACTTGATCTCCAAAATTCCTTCTAATTCTAATTCCTATGACTTCCCATTTTGTAGTTTTCAGTTCACCAAGTAATCGTCTAATTACAATTTTGGTTTCTCAGTTACTTTGACACTGGGCAGAGGCATCAGACATAAGACAAAACACAATCATCATATAAAAAGTACAGCCCTTGCTTTACATGAATACATTGGTACTCTGGGTTATAAATGAAACTATTATAATCATAGTAACTGTGCCTTGATTCACCAAGGCCTTGTTATCATTGCGCAAACTGATCTGTTCTAAGCCAATGAACCTGAGAATTCCATGAATGCATGACACCCCACAAGGCCAGCCTGTATTGATTGGGTGGTCCTATTAAGGTAGCCAAGGCAGTGCAGCTATGACTCTGAGATAAGGATCAAGAAACTTCCTCAGAGCATTCAAGATAGAAAGCCTCTACTAATGTGGAAAGGTCAAAAATGAATGGACTTGGAATCAGAAGATCTGGATTCAAACTCACAGATCTGCTAGTTAATATTTTTGTATCTTTTGCCAAGATATTTTCATGCTCTAGGTTAAGTATTTCTCCTATGTAACATGAAGGAGTTAGGTTAGACGATCTCCGAGTTCCCTTTTAGCTGTTAATCCCTAAACCTACCAAAGGAATAATTACATGTAGCATATTTTTTAAAATGGCTTTAACTGCCTTAGGATGAGAAAGGGAATTGAGAGCTATTTCCTATTCTAAAATAATTATTAATAATTAACAACATTGTTCTACTTCGTAAAATATTCAGCTACTAAGGATATGAATCAGTCAGTAGTTGATCACCATTTCCAGTAATTAAATACTAATTAAATGCTTTACTAAGTAAAAAGGTGCCAAGTGATGAATTTACTAAATAACTAAGAGATCTTTATGCTAAATAGTGATGTGGAGTGGTAATTAAGTGATAGGCCTCTCTAGAGTTAGTTTAAAAGATAGTAATCTTTCAGAAACAACAGAGAGGTTACTACAGCAGCCAATTTCAGAACCAAGGATAGTTCCAAAGAAGTGCTACTCCAAAAGATCTTGTCTAACTGGTTGTGCCTTCCATCCTAGGCAGTTCAGAGCTTTGAGGGCAGTCTTGGTGGGAGGGAGAACTCTCTAAGCCTTAAAGGGTCAAGACTGTTTCATATCATATAATCATAGATTTAGAACTGGAAGGGAATCTTGAGATTATCCAGTTTAACTTTCCTTATTTTACAGATAAGGAAACTAACCTAGAGAGACAAAGTATTTTGCCCAAAGTCACATGGATATTGTGAAGATATTTTGGATATTTTTGGATATCTGATGGACATTTTGAATAGCAAGTCCTGGAAAAATGCATTTAAAGAGGAATTAAATGAAATACCTCCTATTGTAAATCTAGCCCTCTTTGTACCATTCTGCTTCTCTAGAAAGCCTAGTTCTATTAAGCCTGAGGGATCTTCCTCATGCAACCAGAAGCCTTTGCTATTCATGTGCAAAGGAAGAACTATATCTCCTACCTAGGTTTAGAATTGGTTCAGGGGGCTACACATTTATTCTTAACTTGGTCTCTGGGGTAGAAGATCCTACTTCAGTGAAAGAGATTCCCCTCTTTCCCTTCCCAACATTGTTAACACTGTTCTTCTTTACTTGTTTTAGGGCACTGGCCATCCTCATAAGCTAAGTGGCTGAAGTGTTGGTTAAGCAATTAATTGCCTAAGTCCCAGCCCCAAAGATCTGTTATTTACTTTGTGGGGGGATGGGGTAGTGGGGCAGGACAATGCCAACTTTGGTTCATATTCCTAGAGAGAAGTATATGCTCATTCCCTTTCAGGACACACCAAATATATAGTATTGCCTCAGTTTTGTTTTGAAGAGCAAGTACTAGAGGGAATGGTTTTAAAAAAGTATTACATGGAAGGGGGAGGGGGATCTAAGGACCAAACTTATAGTCCTGTGTAGCTTACTTATCAACAAGCCATCTCTCAACTGTGATGATAACTCATTGTTATTAACCAGCTTTCACCATGATTAACTGGATTTCTAACAGATGGCAACCAATATATCTGAGTTTTAGGGTTGTGTGGTAGATGGAAAAGAAGCTGACACTGTTTTTATTTTTAGAATTTCATTTTATATCACTCTAGCCATGACTGTGAAGCCTAGCGTTGACACCAGATCACTAAATTACTTCATCGTTTCCATTAATATTTTAAATGTACAAGAATTTCTTCTTTCATCCACTCAACAATCAATATTCCTCAAAGCAAGGTCAGAAGTCAATTTGCTTTGGCTACTCTTGAGGGAGCTAGCTTATCTCCCTGGCAGTGGAAATCTAGTCCTGGGATTACCTGTATAGGAAACAAGTCTTCCCTAGTCATTTTGTATGAATGCAGGCCAGAGGTAGTGTGACAGTCCAGGTTCTTGTACTGCCTCTTCTGTTTATCACTAGTATTGCCACTTTGCATAAACAAATCACTTAATTGTGATCATCCTCAGTTTCTCCCACCTATGAAATCATAAGACTGGAGTAGGTGATTTCTCAAGAACCTTCCAATTCTGAGAGGCATTTCATCTCTTTCAACTTTAGATTTTCTCATTTGGAAGTGTGGACAACCATTTGTAATTATCTACCCCACAGGGGCATTGGGAGGAAAGTGTTTTGTACGTCACAAAGCATTACAGAAATGTGACATTATGTTTTTCACTCCAGGTATTTCAATATATTATTTCAATCCCAGAATTCCATGCCAGGCTTCTGGGGAGATTATTAGAACAGAAGGACATTGATTTTCTTTCTCCTATTCTGACAGAAGGACACCAAAGCATTAGCTCTAGAGCTATACGTTGAAGAGGTACTTTCTTCTTCATTTCTCTTGGATGGATATGAATAGCAGAAAGCATTGTGGACTAGGGGCAGAGGGAAAGCAGAAGTGACCATCATAGGACCATAGGATTTAGATTTGTGATAGCTCTTAAACATCATATAATCCAATTGTCACATCATATAGAGAAGAAATTGAGGTCCAGGGAGCCATCAATTGTCTAATATTACACAGAGAGTAAAAAGAAGAATCAATATTTGAGCATAAATGCTTGGGGACCATGTCTTGTAGTCTTTCTACCATATCACAGTTAGGATCTGATGAGATTCCATAGTTTAACCAAGCATTTTTTTCTCTGATTTTCACTTACAAGTTTACCTACCTGGGGACTTTGCTCATGTCCGGGATATCTGGGGACCATCGTTCTCATTACTGATTTGATCTAAACTACTCATATTGTCATTCAAGACTACATCTTTTCTGGTCCTCAGGGTACAGAATATCATTATGTACCACTGATCTCTTCCTTTGATGTTTCATCATTCAACACAGAGGACTCTGGGTTTTCTAAGGCAATGACAATGGGATATAGGCTCTGCCTGGTCCAACCAAGATAGAAATCAATCAAAAAGCATTTATTAAGCAACTACTACACACCAGTCACTGCACTAAGGGGCACAGAAAGTGAGCATAGAAGGACAATAAAACAATTGCTATTGTCAAGAAGCTTTGATTCTGGGTCTATCAATGGAGTATGAATCTTTTATCTGAGATTCTTTGTAACTCAGTACAGAAATTTGAGAAAGTGATGAGCCACTTATTCCTAAAAGAACTGACAAACACTACTGTTGAAATATTGCCAGTGATCTCTGAAATCTTTTGAAAACTGCAAAGGTACCCCTGGAGAGGTACTAGCTGTGTGACCCTGAGCAGGTCACTTAACCTTGTTTGCCTCAGTTTCCTCATCTGTAAAATAAACTGGAGAAGGAAATGGCAAACCATTTCAGTATCTTTGCCAAGAACACCCAATTGGGATCATGAATAGACAGACACAACTGAAACAAATGAACAACAAAACCTCCAGAATTAAAGAGGGGGAAAATGCCATTCTAATTTCTAGAAGAATAGGGAAAGAATGGAGTCTAAAAACTATAGATCACTGAACTTACTTTAATTCTTGACAAAATTCTGAGACATAGTATACATTTAGAAAAAAACCCAGAACATTCTAGACTTACCTCATTTCCTTTATTTTTCACAGTTACTAAGCTAATATATCAAGAAAATACTATAAAACAGTTTATCTATATTTTAAGAAAGGATTTAATATAATTTCTTACGCAATTCTTGTGTGGAGCAGGAGAAATCTTGTCTAGAGGACTAGACAATTAGATTGATTCAGAAGACTAAATGGTCATATCCAAAGAGGAGTCACTTGTGGTATTGTACCAAATGGGAAGGAAGTCTGCAATGGGGGATCCGATAAATTCTCCTTAGCATTGTGTTATACAAAATGTTAATAACTTAGATAAATGCAAAAAAGTATACATTTTTCAAAAGTGGAGATGGCACAAAGCAGTGTCAAAAGCTAAGATGTTGAATGGCAGAGTCACAATGAAGATCATGACAGTCTAGAATGGTGATGTCAAACTCAAATAGAAATGGGAGCCACTAATCCTGGCATAAGGATACCTGATGGCTGCATATTGCCTTAGTATAAAAATGTAATGTCATCTATGTTTTACTGTATTTTTTTCTTTTGATAAATATTTCCCAAATACATTTTGATCTGGTTCAGGCTACACTCTGGAGTGTTGTGGGCTGCATTTGACACCTCTGGGCTACCACATTATACTGAATCTAAAAAGATAAAATTTAATAGGAAAAATAAAATCTAATTCTTGGGTTCAAAAATCAATTCTGCAAGTGCAAGACTGAGGAGGAATGTCTATATAGCAGTTTATATGAACAAGAGCTAGGATAATAGATAACAAGTTCATTAAGAATCAACAATATTACCTGAATGGCAAGAAAATTAACAGAATCTTAGACTAGCCTAAGAAAGGAATAGTGCCTGAGTCTAGGGAGGTCAGATCATACCAATAAATCAATCAGTTAATTATTCAAAAACCATTTCTTAAGTGCCATAGTTTCAGACACTGTCAGAAACTAAGAATAAAATAAGAAATGGACTTCTTGTCCTTCCAGAATCAGGGGCTAATGTTACTGGTGATAAAGGAGTAGTGCTGGTGGTAGTCATAGTGGTAGGAAAAACATACTGACATGTAAATACACAAAATAAATTTCTACAAAAAATACAAAGTAATTGGAAGGTACCAACAACTGGAAACATCAGGAAAGGCCTCTTGAATGAGATGAAATTGAAATGAGCCTCAAAGACAGCTAGGGGCTTTTAAGAGATAGATAGAATTAAGGAAGGAGGACTGAGGCTGGTTAGGTTGGGCAGAGGCTGAAGATAGAATGTTGCATATACAGGAACCAGCAAATATGCCAATTCAGTTGCAATATAAAGCATGTGATAGGGAATAATGTGTAATTAACCTGGGAAGACAGGCTAAGGCCACAGTGTGAAGGGCCTTAAATACTAAACAGAGAAGTTTCTATCCTATATTAGGATCTAAACTAGGGTGATTGTGGTATGAGTGGAGAGAAGGGGCCAGCTAAGTAGGAGGTAGAATCAATGAGACTCAACAACTGAATGAATGTGGTGACTAAGTGAGAAGGAATAATTAAGGATGATTCCTTGACTGATAGTTGGAGTGGCTGTGTTCAGTTTTGAGCATCACATTTTAAGAAGGACAGTGATAAGCTGGACACTATCTAAAGAAAGTAAACCAGGGGGATGAAGAATCTCTAGTTTATGACTTTTTATGAATCAGTTGAAAGAAGTAAAAGTGCTTAGCCTGAAGTTGAAAAGACTTATGATGACTATTTTCAAGTATTTGAAGGGCTGCTATGGAGAATAAGGATTCAACTTGTTCGGGTTAACCCCAGAAGGTAGAACAAGAAGCAGGATGTGAAAATTACAAAGAACTGGCTCAGTGTAATGGAACCCATCCTAAGAATTAGAGGTATCGAGCAGTGCAGTGGGCTGCCTCTTCTTTTCTCTCAACATACTCTGTCAGTGATCTCACCAGCTCCCATAACGTTGGCTTTCACAACTGTCACAAATCCATCTATCCACTAATCTAATATCACCAACTTCCTGCTAAATATCACCTTGCTAGGTATCTCAAACTAAATATAACCCAAACAGAATTCATTCTCTCTCCCCTTGAATTCATCCTTTCTCCTAAGTTCACATTTCTGTTGAGGGCAGCATCATTCTTGCAACCAAGGTTCACAATCTAACAGTTGTCCTTGACCTGTCACTCTTCCTCACACATTTGATATCCAATTACTTTCCAAGTTCTGTCCTTCTTACTTCTTTAATAACTCTTTCATCTTTCCTTTTCTCTTTACTCATACAGGTAACATCCTAGTCTAGTTCCTCACTGCTCCTCATGTGTATTATTGCAAAAACTTCCTAACCGATCTTCTCACATACAAATTCTCCTCCTTTCCAATCCATACTCCATGAGGTCACCAATTGATACTTTTTTGTGTATTTATTATTTTATTTCTCCCCAGTTACATGTAAAAACTATTTTTAACATTTATTTTTAAAACTTTGAATTCCAAATTCTCTCCCTTCCTCTTACCCTTCCTCTATTAAGAAGGCAAGCAATTTGATATAGGTTATATATATATGTAGTCATGCGAAACATATCCTAAATAGTCATGTTGTAAAAGAAAACATAAGCAAAAACTCAAGAAAAATAAAGTTAAAAAAGTATGTTTTAATCTGTGTTAGGACTCCATCAGTTTTCTTTTCTCTGAGGATGGATGGCATTTTTTATCACCAGTCCTTCAGAGCTATTTTGATCACTTTATTACTGTGAATAGGTGTCATTCACAGCTGATCATCTTACAATATTGCTGTTACTTTGTACACAATACATTTCACTTTACATCAGCCCATGCAAGTCTTTCCAGATTTTTTGAGAACATCATGCTCATCATTTCTTATAGTACAATAGTATTCCATCAAAATCACATACTGCATCTTGTTCAGCCATTCCCTAATTGATGGGCATCCCCTTAATTTCTAATTCTTTACCCCCAGAAAAGAGCTGCTATAAATATTTCTTACGTTTGGTCTTTTTTCCTTTTGGTTTTTTATATTTTTGGGATACAGATCTAGTGGTGGTATGCTGGGGTATGCCTGGTTTTATATGCCCTTTGGGCATAGTTTTGAATTGCGCTACAGAATGGTTGAATCAGTTCACAACTCCACCAATGTCTCATTTTTCCCACATCCCCTCCAACATTTGTCCTTTAGCTTTTCTGTCCTATGAGACAATCTGATATGCATGAGGTGGTATTAAAATTTTAATTTGCATTTCTCCAGCCAGTAGGGAGTTAGAATATTTTTTCATAAGGCTATAGACAGCTTTGATTACTTCATCTAAAAACTAATTATATCTTTTGATCATTTATCAATGGGGGAATGGCTTTTATTTTTATAAATTTGACTTAGTTTTACACACACACATGCATATACACACACACATACACACACACACACACACACACACACACACACACACATATATATATATATATATATATATATATATATATATATATATGAGAAATAAGGCTTTTATCAGAGAAACTTGCTTCAAATGTTTTTCTCACAGTTGCTATTGCTAACTTTAATTCCCTCCACTCTCACTCATTCACTCCACTGTAATTCTCCCCACTCCCACTTATTCTATTTTCTCTCTTTCGTAGTTCCAAATTTTTCCACAGAATAGTTGAATCAGTTCACAGATCCACCAACAGTTCATTAATGTTTAATTTTCACCACATCTTCTTCAATGTTTGTGATCATATTCTCTCTCCTTTCACCCTGTTCCTCCTCAAAAGTGTCTCGCTTCTGATTATCCCCTCCCCCAATCTGCCTCCCTTCTGTCACTCCCACTTCTCTTATCCCCTTCCCCTCCTACTTTCCTGTAGGGTAAGATAAATTTCTATACCCAATTGCATGTCTATGTTATTCTCTCTTTGATGCAATTTTGATGAGGGCAAAGTTCACTCACTTCTACTTACCTACACCCTCTTCCCTTTCATTGTAAAATATTTTTCTTGCCTCTTTTACGTTAGATAATTTACCCCATCCTACCTCTCCTTTTCCCTTTCTCCCAGTACATTTGTCTCTTATCCCTTAATTTTATTTTTAGATATCATCCTTTCATATTCAACTCACATCTCTGCCCTCCATCCATATATATTCCTTCCAACTACCCTAATAATGAGAAAGGTCTTAGGAGTTACAAATATCTTCCCACGTAGGAGCATAAACAACTTCACCTAATTAAATCCTCTTATAATTTCCCTTTACTGTTTACCTTTTTATGCTTCTCTTCTATTTGAAAGTCAAATTTTCTTTGTAGCTCTGATCTTTTCACCAAAAATGTCTGAAAGTCCTCTATCTCACTGAATGTCCATGTTTTCCCTGAAGGATCATACTCAGTTTCACTGAGTTTGTGATTCTTAATTGTAATCATAGCTCCTTTGCCCTCTGGAATATCATATTTCAAGCCCTCTGATCCTCTAATGTAGAAGTTGCTAAATCCTGTGTTACCTAGACAGTGGCTTCATAATACTTAAATCGTTTCTTTCTGACTGCTTACAATATTTTCCCTTTGACCTGGGAATTCTGGAATTTGGCAGTTTTCATTTGGGGATCTCTTTCAGAGATAATCAGTACTTTTTTTCAATTTCTATTTTACCCTCTGATTCTAGAATATCAGGACAGTTTTTATTTATAATTTCTTGAAAGATGTTGTCTAGGTTCTTTCTTGAAAGGTCTGGAAACTGTCACTTTTGCCAGTTATTTACTGGCCCCAAGGTCTCTTCCAGGTTTTCTGGGGCCTGGTCTGCACTGGAGTGGCCTGTGCTGGGCTGTGCTCCTCTTTTACTCTAGTGCAACAGACCTTTCTTGCCAACCTTCAAAGTTGTCTTTAGCTGTAAATTTGTTTTACTGTCTTTTTGTGGGTTCTGCTACTCTAGAATTTGTTTAGAGTCATTTTTAAAGGTATTTGGAGGGAACAGGGGTATAGCTCAGGTGAGTCCTCACCTTTACTCTGCCATTTTGGTTCTGCTTTGGCCAAATGATATTTTTTAATGGAACATCTGACCATATCACCTTCCTGCTCAAAAAGTCTCAGTGGATTTGCAACTTCTTTTCAGGTAAAATACAAGCGTCACTCAATTGAAGTTCAACTTCTATAAGAACATGTCCAAACTGCCTTGACTGTTAGGGCCCCAATAGCAGTTATTATGTTTTACCCTGTATTTGCTTATCTGTGACTATGTTTTCCCCCAAGCCCCCAACTCAATATAATGTAGCTCCTACTTATTGGTCCTTAGAACTTAGTTTCCTCATCTTGAAAGTGGGGGATTTAATTAGATAACCTCTGATGCCCTCCAGTTCTAAATTTGTGCTCTTATGATATCCAATACTTTAAGCAACTCATAGTCTGAGCCCCCAAATCTTCTAGAAGGTCAAACAATTCAACCACTGCCTAGACTTGCATAAGAAACCTGTCTGTGTGAAGATTTCAGACACAAGGAAAGCTTCAGAAATCACTTCGGAAGATTAAAAATAGCTTAATGATAGCCACCTATAGACATAAACAGAGTTAGGGAAGCCTATACTCTTCAGGCCAGTCTCTCCCTCAACAAATAGAAAAAAAATCTTTATTTGGGGGGGCATGAAATCAAATGCAATGAAAGGTATGCTTAGTGCACATACCCTCCTACTTCCCGGGCATTCTGAAACTTTCTGCTATCTACCTCTATACTCTCCAACTACTGAAGCTACAATTTTTATATGAGCACTTCTTCTGCTACTTAAAAGGGCCACAGGCAACTTGATATGCACTTTTTCCCACTACCTCTTTATACCTTATTCTTTTAGCAAGCACTTTTCAAATGCCTTATCTTTTGCGAGGGTCTTATGTGGGGACCTATCATTCCTCCTGGGACAAAAGTAGTTTTAGGCTTTTGTTAGTTGTGTGAAGTTTTGGGAAATGTTAAAACATTTTACCCTCTAGGATGACTGTGCTAAAAGTCATCTGAGACAATGCTAATTTCATCTGAAATGAAACAGGGACAGAAAGATCTACGATTGGAAAGTATGGTTGCTCTGAAAGAATGTACACAACCTAGAGACATAAATAATAGTAATAACTCACATTCATACATGGCTAAAAGGTTTGCAAAGTGCTTTACAAACATGACCTCACTTGAGCCTCATAATGGCCCTGAGAGGTGTGGCTACTATTATTCCTACTGTACACATAGCAGGTACTTAATAAGTGCTGATTATTTATTTTATTCTTATTTACCTGGCACACCATAACCAGAATGCTTCTTTCTCCAATAAAACCTGGGAGGTGTCAATTCTTACATTTCTCTATGGGAATGTCTTGGGGCTCCTTGGACAATGGAAATTTAACAAAAATTACAGATTTAGTGCTGTATCAATAAAACTATCAAATGGATATTTAACAGAATTAGAAACATTAACAACAATTCATTCAGAAGACCAAAAAAAAATCTAGGCTTTCAGAGGAAATATTGAAAAATGTAGAAACATAAGGGGAATAGCAATTATAGACCTCAGATTATGCTGTGAAATAGCAATCATCAAAACTATTGAGTAAGATAGAAAAGTAGATAAGTGGAACAAACTAGGCATGGAAGACTCAAAAGCAATTTAACTCAATAATCCAGTGTTAAATAAATCTACAAATTACACGGGGAAGAGCTTCTTATTTTATATTTGCTTGAAAGACTGGAAAGTAGGTTGGCAGAAATTAGGTTTAGATGAACATCTTACAACAAATACCACAGTAAACTAAAAATGTATACACAAGTTCAACTTACAGGTCATAGCATAAAAACAAATAGAAGAGAACAAGATCATTTATTTTCACAGTTATGAATAGGAGGAATACTCTTAACCAAATAAGTTATAGAAGAAATCACAAAATTATAAATTAGATCATTTTAAGGAATTAAAAAGATTTTGCTCCTATAAAGTGAATGCCACTAGGATTGGAAGAGAAATTTTCCATTGGAGGGAGGATCTGTGTATCAAACACAACTGAGAAGGTTCTGATATCCAAGATATACTAGGAATTAATACAAAAGTATATGGTCAATAACTATGCCTAAAGAATAAATAGTAATAGTATATTAACAAATGATTCTCAGAACTAAGAATCTTAATTATACAAAAGAGTTTATCTAAATCACTGATGATAAAAGAAATACAAATCATAACAATTCTAAGGATTCATCCTACACTGAGAAAGTTGACAAAAGTGGAAGATGGGAATAATCAACACTGGAGTAGTTGTGGAAAGAAGGCATAGTAATATACTATACATCGATATCTATAACTATACCTATAGATACAGATATCTGTACTCTCTCATAAACACATATATAATTATACATATATTATATGCTAATGCACACTGTTGATGGAGCTGCGAATTAGTCCGATCATTCTGGAAAACAATTTAGAATTATGCTTAAAAAGTCACTAAAATGTTCATAACCTTTGATCCAGAGATTCCAATGCTAAACATGTCCTCAAAGGAAGCCAAATACAGAAATAAAATTCCACAAATATCAAAACATTCTTTGCATCACTTTTTAATGGTGGCAAAGAATTGGAAGCAAAGTGAATTCCCATTGACTGGGGAATGGCCAAATAGTACATGAATATAATGGAATATTATAGTACCACAAGAAATAATGAATACAAAGATTGCAGAGGAAGGACTTATAGCTAGAACGGCTGTCTAAATGGAGGCAGGGAAACTAGTTCTGAAATACCTACTCAGCAAAAACCTAAAAGTCATGACAGATGGAATAAAAATCAAGCTCAGTGAGAAAACTATAGTTTCTTCTTCCACACTAGAACTGCACAAAAAGGCAGCCAGAAGCCCACAGTCAATAGGAAAGGAGGATGCCACAGAAGCCAGCACCAGTTATAGAAAACAAAATGACAGCTTTTCAGTGAGACTGGAGACAAAAATGGCTTGTATATGGATGAAGCAGGAATGGAAGGCTCCCATGATAAAGTCCCAGGGTGGTTGGTAACCTACAATACGGACCTTGGAAACAAACAGAAACGCACTTACCAGTCTAGGCATGGCAGCACTCAGACTGGGATACCCCAGGTCAAAGGCTCCAAGCTTCCTAGGACTCAAAGATACCATGGGGGACTCTCAAGATTTAGCAATCTGAACCTCAAAGATTAGATAGAGGAAATGGGATAACCCTGGAAGGTAGAAGTCAGTACAAGAATTCAGACAAACTAGGTATAGACCAAACAGGGCTAATCATTCCACCTAAAATGGCAGCAGTAGGTGGCTACTCACCCTGGCACAAAGCTTCACTGGAGGAAATTAAGGTTAGAGAAATGAGTGAGCAAAAGAAGAAAACAGATGACAATAAAGATTCATAAGAGATTGAGACAAAATTCAAAACCCAAACTAAAAGGAGAGAATAACTTCATAACAACTTCAAGAAGACTCAAAGGAAAAAAATGACTTTTCCACAAGGACAGGGAAATTGAAGAGAAAAGAAGCAAGATACAAACAATGAAATAAAAGCTTTGAAGGAAAAACTTGGAAGGAGAACAAATAGTTTAGAACAGAAGGTGGTAAACCTTATCCAAGTAACAGATTCCTTTAAAATTAGAATATATCAAACAGAAATCAAGTGAATTCATGAGACATTGAGAGATATTCCAACTCAAGGGGGAGAAGGGGGCTGGTAATGATGCCAAAAAGGAAAGAAAATGTGGAAAGTCACTGAAACATTTTTTCCCAAAGTTCAATAGCCTTGTGTTTGGTCTCCGTGATTTAAGTCTTTCACCACTCCAACACATCCTCCACTTAGCTGCCATGGTGATCTTCCTAAAGTACAGGTCTGACTGTATCACTCCCCTACTCAAAAACTCCAGTGACTTTCTATGATCAAATATAAAATTCTGTTTGGTTTTAAAATCCATCACAGCCTGTCCCTTTCTTACCTTGTGAATCATTTTACACTCAATTCTTCTTCATGTACTCTGTGATCTAACAATCCTAGCCTCCTTCCACTGAATGCTCCATCACTGGACTCTATGCCTTTTCACTGCCTGCTGCTCAGGTCTGGGATGCTTTTTCTCCTTATCTCCATCTCCTGGATCCTTGGCTTCTTTCAAGTATCAAATAAAATGTCAAATTCTGCAAGGAGCCTCCCTTGGGCCTTCTCCAGGTTAATGCCTTCCTTCTGAGACTACTTCCTGGCTTGGCAGCTAGGTGGTGCAGTGGATAGAGCACCAGTGCAGGAGTCAGCAGGGCCTGAGTTCAAATCTCACCTCAGACACTTGACATTCACTAGCTGTGTGACCTTGGGCAAGTCACTTAACCCCAATTGCCTCATCCTGGGTCATCTCCAGTCATCCTGAATATCTGGTCACTGGATTCAGATGGCTCTGGAGGGAGAAGTGAGGCTCGTGCCCTGCACAGCCCTCCCTCACTCAAAACAAAGTCAAGTGCAAGTCATGTCATCATTTCTCTGATGACATGGTCTTCTTAGGCAACAAAGGATGAACACACACACACACACACATTCACTTCCAAGTTAAACTGTATATATTATTTGAACATAGTAGTTTACATATTGTCTTTCTCATTAGGATGTGAGCTCCTTGAGAGAAGGCACCATGTTTTTGCCTTTCTTTGTATCCCTAGTGTTTAGCATAGTGCTTGAAACTCAACAAAGAATAAATTCTTTTTGACTTGATAGAGATATATTGAGGAACTTGGTTCAGATCCCACTTCTAAGTCTGTCACATAGGATCTCTAGGTCTCAGCCCTCAGTTTCCTTTTTTTGGTATAAAAGAGAGGGTTGGACCAGATGAGCTCTGAAGTGCCTTCTAGCTCTACATCTATGATCCTAATGGCAACCTGGTACATATTACATTGATATGTTTTATTTACATTTATACATGACTTTTTGATTCATAGCAGTAATCTTGACTTTTTCTTTCTGTTTTCTTAAAAGTCTGTACATGGAAAATCCTCTTGGGGAAAAAGATGTGTTTAGGGACTTGTGATCCTGTTAAGTTGTTATCCTCACTCTCTTAGGGATATCCTTTGACTGTCTTCATAATCCAACATATTTAACTTTCATATTTAAAAACCTTATTGGAAAAATGGATTCAGAAGTTTCACCAGTTACATCAACATCATGTGTACTTTGTTCTGCATAACTATGTCTGAGCCCCAGAATCAGCTTGAATTTTCTCAGGAATGGATTTTTATGATCACTTCAGCAGACACAATGGAGAAGAAGCTGGCTTCGGAGCCAGGACAATGTGGATTCGTGTCCCATTTCTTGAAATGTGCTCTATGTGTGCCTTGGCAAATCAAATAATTTATCTTCACTCTAGGCAATTATCTGAGACAATAAGTGCATAGAGAAGGTGCTAATTTCAGTAGTAGAGGGGCTTTCCTCTTCAGGGAGTCCCCTATATTAATGAACCACAAGTTCATCCCTTATTATGTCCGAATGGATGAACTTTAAAGGCCTAAAAGAGTTAAGAAAGTTCCCTCAAAAGCCTTATGTATTCCCATGGAATAGCTTTATGTTCTGGCTGAACTGGGTTCATTATTTTTTAAAAATCCTATCTGTCTCCTGTTAAAGAAATGTCTCAACCTATTTTTCTCATGGTTTGACTTCTTTAATTATATAACATTTCCCTCACCCCCACCTACCCTGAAATAATCAGGGATAAAATTCTGCTTGCTGATTCACAGAGCATACTTCTCTGTGAAATTCTATCTGATGAGGATTTCTCCTGCTCATGAAAAAGTACCCTTTTCTAATAGTGATGATGTCTACTGGGAGACTGCATTGACATTCATCCTCTACAAAAAAGCCATCCTAATGCCTCCTCACAGAGTAAAGATGCCCCAGGTTCTTGAAGTCTCCCCTCACAGAGTCCAAGCTCTTGCAGGTTCTATCCATCTACAAAAGGCTTTATGTATAAGTCTGGTGATGAACTGGGTGTGGGCCATCTGAGAATGAGCCTAGTGAAATTTCAACAGACCTATGTGTCAGTTTCCAAATCTTGCCCTTTTTACTTTCATGAGATTTGCCGTCATCTTCTCTCCACTCACATAGCTGCCACCATACTTTAGGCCCTCATCACCATATCTTGATTATTCTAACATCCTTCTAATTGATTCTCTGCCTCAAGTCACTTCTCTTTCTAGTCCATCCTCCAATTATCTGCCAAAGTGATCTTCCTAAAATATAGGCCTATTAAGGTCACCCTAGTGCCTAGAATATAAGTAAGCATGGCTGATTGATAGATTGCTTTTTAGCCATAGTAACTCTTAGATCATTGAAAGTTGAAGAATAAAGTTAACAATACACATATATTTTTCTCTTATCCTGTGAAATAAACAATGCAAGTCTTATTGGTCTATTTTACAGATAAGAAATTGAGGCTCAGAAAATGTCAAAGCAGACCAATGGATCATATAGTGGAGGTTCTTAACTTAATGTCTATCAACTTAAAAAATGTGATAACTGCATTTCAATATTATTGGCTTCCTTTGTAATCCCACACATCTAACTTTCATATTTAAAAATGTCATTTGAAGAATGGATTCAGAAGTTTCACCAGACTAAAGAGTTGTGTGACACAAAAAACGTTAAAACTTCTGAATTTATCTAGTTAAGTGGCAGAAATAGAATGTAAAATTCTGATTGATTCCAAATCTAGGGCTATTTCTGCTCTCCCATATTACCTCTCTGACCCACTCGATAGCTGTGTCAGAATAATTAATACACACACTCCAAACTAGCCCAACCAAACTGTTTGTCATTCTTAGTATTTTGCTGTATATTTTTCTATTTGTCTCTGTCATTCTTCATGTCATATAATGGTCTTCTCCCCTGCCCCCATCCCCATCTCCGCTTGAGGTGGCACAATATATTAGAAAGGGAATGGAATAGAGAGCCAGGGGCCCTGGTTCTGAATACTGACTCTGTTCCCTACTACCTACATGACCTTAAGCAAGTCACCTATCTCCTTTCTACATCTCAGCTTCCTCATTTGTAAAATGAGAAGGTTGGATTCTGGGGGTCTCTAAGACCCCTTCCAGCTTTAATTATATGGTCCTCTGACTCCACTGGAAACTTCAGGGGAATCAATCAAACATTATCCCAGAGAATGGGGTAAAAACAAATATCCCCAAACCCAGCATCAGTATCCAACTAATTGGGATTCAACAAAGATCTGTTTAAAGTATTTTTCTTTGACAGAAAATGAACAAGGAGGAGATGATACTCGGTATGCAAGACACAAAGATGTTTCCGATATGTGTGCCTGAATGATCTCTGATTTCATATGGGTTAGAAACTCCTTTTACCAGTGCAGATATCTTCTCTCTCTCTCTCTCTCTCTCTCTCTCTCTCTCTCTCTCTCTCTCTCTCTCTCTCTCTCTCTCTCTCTCTCCTGCTCTTTCCCTCTTCTCATATGTATGTGTGTGTGTGTGTATATATATATACACATATATATACATACACACATATATACACACACACACATATATACACACACATACACACACACACACACACACACACACACACACATATATATACACACGTGTGTGTGTACAAGCCCACACAGGATCCAGCAATAGCAGCCTCCTTGCTCTCCCTCACACACGATCTCTGGGCCCATGGAGCACTGGGAAGAAGCACGGTATTTGGAGTTTTCAGGACCTGGCTCTGCTATTTATTTCCTGTGTGATCCTGAGCAGATCACTTAGCCCTTCTGGGCTCCAGTTTCCTCATCTACAAAACGATGGGGTTTGTCTGGATGGCCTCTGAAGTCCCTTCCAGCTCCACTAACATGATTTTATGATGAAATTACAGCAGAGCAATAAAAGCAAATGTAGATGACAGTTAAAAGCAATTATTTTGTTCAATAAAAGCCAATGCTCAATTATTGCTCCTTGAAACAAATAAATATTTGACTTCAAGCATATGAAAAATTTCTGAAACTGTGGCCTGGTATCAGACACCATCCCAACCAGGAGTAATAGGCAATGGGGCCATTCTGGACCCCCGGGATGATTGATGAGCTTTCCAGAGCTGCAAAGGAATTAAGACCACTGGCATTCTTAGGATTTTCTTAAAAGAAATAACAAAAAGCAAGACCCCCATAGTAAGAAGCAGAATTTCAATTAGACCATGGACAGCATAGGTTCTCAGGGCATGTTCTCCCCTAATCTTTTCTGGAGTGACAATTATTCAGCTTGCAGAATAATCTGGCTTTTCTCACCATTACGCAAGATCTCTGTGCCTCCAAAAGCCGCCAGTACTGAAATCAGACACTCTTCCCTAATACCATAAAAATAGATTCAATTTGATATACATCAAGGTAATTTCAGAAGCAATTTCTACATTTCAAGAGCAAGCATTGCTTAAGTTTTTATAAACATTCATCAAAATGATTTCACGGGCCATGCTAAGAGGCATCTGATGCATTCCAGGGTTAACAGGAAAAAAAAAATCCTGTATCGTGTCTATGGTATATCTGATGAGGCAGCACCAAATATTCTGACAGAATCTAGAAACTTCACTTGATTCAAATGCATGGGGAGCGTTTTAATGATCACACCAAATCAGCCATTAGATTTAAAACTTTTCCCCAACCGTTGCCAGTAAATTGAATCAAGACAATTTTTCACTTGGGTAGGTTGACTCTGGCTCCTTCAGACAACTAATTCAATTGAATAGAATTTTCTTTCATCCTTTGCTCTCACATTGCTTTTTTGGTAGTGTATTCAAGCTGATCCTAGTCTTGGGGTGGGGGCTGGGGGAACAGGGGCACTTCTTCTTTTGTCTGTGTGTCCTCGGGATTCAGGACAGTGTCTTGTGCCTAGTAGGCATTTAACAAATGTCTGATAAGTACATTTTTTGCTCTAGTGCAGGGCACACTGTTGATTTTTTAGTTGGAGAACACAAGCTTTGAAGAGTCTCTTAAGAACAAGAAATTTTCAAATTATATACTTAAATATCCTGTGGGAAGGAAGGATTAATCTCTTCTTTCCTTGCTTTTTGTGCTTAGTGCCCAGCTGTTTAACTGGGGAAAAGCCACATAAAATTCCAGGATCCCATTTTATGGCTATAAAAAAATAGTCAGGGATCCATGGCAACCAAAGTCCTTCATGTGTATTTCCCCAAATATATTAATAAATGTCCTCTGGGTCTGAGTTAGGTCCTTGGACATGCAGTTCTTAGAGGAAGGAATATCAGCTTACCAAGGGGCTTTCATAACTTTGTTCTCATGTGATATCCCTCCCTCCACCTTCCCCAAATCTTCTGATTGACTAAGCAGGAACTGAAGTTCAAGGTGACTTAATGACTTGTTCGGGTAAATAACCAAAGCAAGTAAACACCTCATACAGATTGTCTGAATTATGGAAGTCACTGCTAATCCAATTATTCTTTGTACTCCCTTCATATACCTCTTTTTTTTTTGTCTTCTCTACATTCTCCTCAATCTCCTTCTATTTAGTTGTTGAAGGTGCCTATATGACCTTGACCAAGTCACTTGACTTAGTTCTTCATCTGCCAAGTAGATGGCTTAACACTGGGGGATGCCAAGAAAGGCAGAATAATACTACTGCCTTGAAAGGGCTCACAATCTGGCGGGGGAGACAAAAAGCAAATATGTGGATACAAACAAGCTCCATGCAGGATACATTGGAAATAATAGACAGAAGGCTTCCTGTAGGAGGTGGGATTTTAAGTGGGACTCCAATCATCCTGATGAATATCTGGTCACTGGATTCAGATGACTCTGGAGGAGAAGTGAGACTGGTGACCTGCACAGCCCTCCCTCACTCAAAACAAAGTCAAGTGCAAGTCATGTCATTATTGCTCTGATGACACGGTCTTCTTTGGCAATGAAGGATGAACACAAGATGGCCTATAAAGTCCCTTCCAACTCTTGATCTATGTACCTCTAAACCTACCCATACACCCTCCTACCATTTAATTTCATTCACTGAAATTCAAGCTAAAAAGCACTTATTAAGTCACTTGGCTTGGCATTTCCTGAGATCATACAGATTCCTCTACTCAATCATTTTCCACTTTTCTTCTGAGAATATACCCCCTCTCCACCTTTGTCCCTCTTGATCTGAAAATCACAATCAAATCAACACTTCTATTGCCAATAGAAAAGGTCCATCACAGGATTACCCTGTCATTAATGCTATTTACTAGCCAGACCATAACTCCCTTCCCTGGTCACTACTCTCCTATATTTGCTGTCTTTCCATTTCAACATAAGCTCCTTGAGTAGGTGCTGCTTTGCTCTTGTCTATCTAGTTCAAGCATTTGGTGGTGACTGGTGCTTAATAAATGCTTTTCATTCATTCATGTATCTATTATGTGCCAAGCATGGTGGTGTGAATTGGAGATCAAAGACAAAATGAAAACAGTCCCTGCCTTCAAGGAGTTTATATTCTATCTAGTGGGTAGATAGGAATTGTAAGCCTTGATATGTGCATGAATTTGAGGGCAAGGGAGAGAGCACTAACATCTGGAAAGGATTCCTGGAGGAAATAAGAGAATCATGGCATAAGAGATTGGACCTTGGTCCAGCTCCCTCCCTCAACACTCCCCAGCCAAGCTGAGAAAATGCAAATTCATAGAGGTTATATGACTTGCTTTGGGTCCCACATGGTAGTAAGGTACAAAGCAAGTATTCAGACTCAGGCCTTGTGACTTGAAGTCCAGGGGGCTTTCCATGGCACCACACGCATGACATAAAAGTTGAGTAAGAATAATCTCCTTATAAATTTTTGGAATTTGAGAATGTGATAGTGTTATACACACTGTCATTATTATCATTATTCTGGCCAAACAAGCAGAATAATGAGGCCTAAGCCCTGTTAACCTCAGGCCAGGGCCAGTGAGAGAGAGCTAAGAGGAGCTCAAGATTGCAGTGAACAAGGAATCGAGTTGGTTGTACTGTGGCCAATACTAAAAGCTCCTGTGGGGGTGCTTGCTCTGCAATCCCCTGTCCCCTATGCTCGCTGCTGCTCTGAGGACATGAGCCCCTCAGGTAGGACTAGCTCAGACCAGCACAGATTGGCTCTGGAGGGCAGCCCAAGGGAGAGCTGAGGAATGGACATCTGGAGCCCCTCAGACACAAGGACAAATGAGAAACAGAAGGGGTGGCTGTGGGGACATGTAAAAAGAATGCACAATACAAACTCTTCTGATTGGCATTAAAAGGCCTTCACAATCTGGCTCCCATCTATCTTTCCAATCTGATTACACACCACTGCCTCTTACACATACTAGATTCACTGTAGCCCAGAATGCAACATTCTATTTCCGAACTCCATAGCTTTATCTAGGTGGTGCCCCCTCCCCTCTTAAGACGTTCTCTTATGACCCTGAAACTTTAAACTCAAAGCTCCACTCAAGCATTGTCACCTCCTCCAAGAAGTCTTCCCTGATGCTCTTAATTATTATTGCTCTTTCTCCAAATATAACTTTGCATTTACTACGCAAATATTTTAAATTTACTTATCTCTGTACATGTGACTTGCCTCCTCTCATCCTCCCACCAAGGGCAGGGACCATTTGCTTTTTAGTTTCTATGCATAACACCCAGGGCAATGCTTGGCAAAGAAGATTATTTAAGAAATAACAAGGGCATTTATATAGCTTTTAAGGTTTATAAAGCACTTTACATACATAATCTCATCAACAACCCAATGAAATAGGGGTGATTATTATCCCCCCCCCATTTTGTAGATAGGAAAACTGAGACCAGGAGGGATCAAGTGACTTGCCCAGGGTCACAAAGCTAATAAATGTCTAAGGCAGATCTTTCTGACTCCAAGTCCAGAGCTCTATTTACTATACCACCTACTATGCCCCCAAGTGCCAACCTGACCTCCAGATGTTTGTTGAATTGAAAAGAATTGAAAGAGATTTCCCTTTCTAATAAGTCTGGGAAAATATGTCCTCACTATTGTGTAGAAGTCTGCCTGAGCACTTTGCTCCACCTGTAAGCACCAATCAAGGTGGACCTATTTTTTAATAGACTCCTTTTCATTTGTGTACCCATGGCCCATCATTTAATTCCTGGGCACCTTAATTTTTCTCCTGTGAAATGGATCATGATAACCTGCATTACCTAACTCACAGGGTGTTTGAGAGGAAAGTGTTTTGCAAATGATAAAATGTTGCAGAAAGGGGGATCATTATAATAATTTTTTTGCTGTTTTTTCAGTCATGTCTGACTTTTTGACCCCATTTGAGGTTTTCTTGGCAAATAAATTGTAGTGATTTGCTATTTCTTTCTCTGGTTCATTCTATAGATTTGGAAACTGAGGCAGACAGATTGAAGTGGCTTGCCCAGGGTCACACAGCTGACAGGTGACTGAGGCTAGATTTGAATTCATGAGATGAGTCTTCTTGACTCCAGGTCCAGCACTCTATCCATTGTGCCACTTCACTGCTCTATAATAATTATAATTACGTTATAATTATTGCAATTGTTGCATTCAGGTCAGAGCCCAGTGAAAAGCATTAATTGACAAGTATTTAATACTTACTTTTGCAGGAATGAGAAGACTTAAGGCTATGGTTTCTCAGTCTAGTTTCTTCCTAATATTCCTCAGGCAGGAAGGTTTAAATCTCCAGCAGCGTCACCATCATTAAGAACACTGGGTCTTTTTGAGAATGTCCTTCAGTAGGCATTGCATGATGGTGCCCATGGGAAGGAGACCCTGGGCTATTGGTAATAGGAAAATTCTACTTACTGAATCCATTCACATCCTGTGTGCTGGAGGAAAAGCCTTCTTCATTCCGAGCAGTGCTCAGCTTGGTGGTGGTCTTGTCGGTTGTCGCCACAGGCCCCATCTCCCTCTGGGTGCTGCTCTGAGTCTCCTTCTGTTTCTTGGCTAGTTTCCTGGAAGATAATTTAAGAGAGGAGACACCATGATCAGCTTGGTTCCACTGGATCAAAGCAAAAAGAAAAGAAGCTGTGGTTCAACTCTTTGGGTATCTGAGCTGAGGTTCACATTCAGGATTCATGCAAATGATAAAACATGGCTACTTTTCTTGGGAACATTTGGGGACAGGGTAGTCAGAGAAGAATCTCTGGGGGCTGCTGAATATTAGGATGTCAATAATCACAGGTGGAATATGTACTTGAGACCCAAGAAGGTATCATTTGACTGTTTCATGTTGTTATATTCAATTTCAAAGAGAAAGGGGACTATATGGTATTGAGGGCTAATGACTGCTACGAGTGAGATTAGCAAGGGAAGAAGGCTGAATTTAGAGTCAGGAGAATTGAAATGGTGTTGCATAATGGCAAGAGCACCAAATTGAGAGGAAGAAGATGTGGGTTTGATTCCACATTTGATCATTTAATTTATTATTATAATGAGAAAATTGGACTAATTGATCTATAAGATCCTTTATAGTTCCACATTCTATAATGTTGGTCAATCTTACTAGCTATAACTCTGGCTATGGCCACTTCCCATTCTGAGCCTCTCTTGTGAGGCAAGGATTTTGTAAAACTGGAAGTATTTTAGAAATGTAGATTATCATTATTATTTAATCTGGCATATATGCCTACAGCTCATTCTCATTAATGGAACTTGGCTAAGCAAATTTCAGTGTGAGAAGAATTTTTTTATTAGGTTGGATCAGAAAAGAGAAGAACCTGACTTTGATTCCTACCTGTATAGGACAAAGATTCCTTGATAGCCATAAAGTAAAGTGCTTTGGCAAGGAGGTCACTTGGGAATAGAGTGCTGGAGGATTGTATTGTACCCTTTTAGTGCACTTTTCCTGTAATATTATGTATTACAGCTGCCTGTGTTTGTGTCTTATCCCCTGAGGAGATTGTATGTCCCATGCAGACAGGGACAGGATCTTTGCTAAATAATTTTTCCAGCATGTGGCACACACATCCTGCACACTGTAGATACCTAATAAACACTTGTTAATGAATATTCAACATCCTTCCATGGCTCCCACCTATCTGTACACATTCTTCAGCTTGTCATTCAAGGATCTTCATAATCTGACTCCAGTTGACCTTTCCAGTTGTTTTTACATCCCTCTTCCCCACACAAATCACTTTTCATTGCAACCAGAATGGTGTTGCCAGCTGATCACCAAAGTCAGCATGGCATTTCCTACATCTGTGCATTCTCATGGGCCACCTTCTATTCCCTTTTCATCTCCGTTTTTCAGATTTCTTATTTTCTTTCCATTTCAGTCAAGGTACCACCTCCTCCAGGGAGTCTTTCCTGGTCCCCTCAGCAGTTAGTGTATCCTCATTTCTCAAATATTCCTGGAGCACTTTGTTTAATCCCTCCTGTTCCTTTTTCACTCCCTATGGTGTACTTACTTACTCATGTACTTGCTATATTCCCTCAGGAGACTGTAAGCAAATTGAGGTGAGGGGCTCTTTCATTTGCTTTCCATATCGCCAGAGCTTATTCTTGCACACAGCAGACATATTTAATAAATGATTACTCAATTGAAATGAATGAATGAATAATAAAAGCTCATGTTAAATAAAATAATATCATTTAAAAATAAAAGCTCTTCAGTTCCAATGCATTTTCATGTATATCCTTCTATTTTGTCCTCCCAGCCTTATGTGACATACAGTGTAGGTATCATTCACCTCATTTTGCCGATGAGCAGGTTAAAGCTTTAAAGACCCACAGAGCCAAGGGCCGAACCTAAGTCTTTTGGCAATCTTAAGTCCAGTGTCATCTGCTTTACTGCAATCCTATCATCCATATCATATAGATTTCCAGTTCTATCATGGGCTCTGTTTTGGAGATCACCATTCACTGAGGACACATCGGTCCAGAAATGGGCTTGTCCTTCAAAGGGAGTCATTAAGTCAGGGTGAAGGGAATGAATGAATAATGCCTATCTCTGCTGTGGTGGCATTTGAAACTTTCATTCTTCATTTATTGTCAGAAAGTGAAGTGTTTAAAAATGTATATGTGACCTTCTTAATCAGAAATTTGAAAAGATATATTATGGAGTCACTGTTCCAGCCTCAGTTCTGCTCTGTTATCTCAGTAGCAAATGAAAAGAAAGCCAATAAAAAGGAGTTAACTACCAAAGTGGAAAAGAATAGGGATCGGAGAGGTAGAACTGCTAACCATCCTATTCCATGCATTATGGAATTCCATAGTGAACTTGGTCTGGAAGAGATTGGCTTCTGGAGGAAGAAGTCCATCCTTAGTTCTAGGAAAAACAGTGTAGCATGGCCATGCTTGGCACTCAACCAATGATCACCTAGGAGCTTCAAAATATTTTGGTAATTCTTGAGGTATAAGTATAGCTAGAACAACTAGACTATAAGCTCTATGAGGGGAGGGTCTGTATTTTAGTGTTCAACTCCATTCATTTATAAAGTATTTATTAAATACCTACTATGTGCTGTGCAAGATATAGGTGCCTGGTGCTAAACCCAGAGTAGGCATTTGATAAAGGAGTGATGATGATGATGATGATGATGATGATGAGTGGGTGTATGGCTGAAGATCTATCTGGTGGAATAACTGAATTTTTCACTTTTCCTCTAGGCCTTCTGGCATCAAGTAAATGCAACAAAGATGAAACGAATGGGGGTCTAGTAGAAAGGGCAACTTGAAATGACAGTGCTGGACCCTCTCTGCTCAAACAGGGTATAATATTCAAAAGTTTATAAAACCTAGAATTTGTATAGGAGAACGTATCATCGCCACTACCATCACTGCATTCACAGACAATGTTAAATAAACCTTCTGGAATCCTCACCCTTGGGATGAGAATAAGATGACACACAGAGGAATGAAAAATAAAAGTATGGCCAATTTTCAATTAAGCCAGCTCTGTTCATACCATCTAAGAAAGGGATGAAATGAAAAAGAAAAAGGAGAGCTCATCACCAAGCTGGAAAAGAATAGGTGCCAATGGTAATAACAAAGACATTTATGGAAACATATTACATCTTTTGACTCACAAACATCATCTAGATCCTGTTAAACCAAAATATCCAGGCCTCTTTTTTACAATATATTCACAATTCTAAATCCTAGTGGAAGACAAATGCCTAAAAGAGGAAAACACTTCTTAAAAAAAAGATGGAAAGCAGAGGCACTAAAATCCTACCTGACATCAATCTCTGACCTAGAAATATTTGCAACAAGAACCTTAGTACTGCTTCTCTCGAACCTTCAGAGAGATCAACTCAATTCAGTTCAACATGCACAAATGTGTGCCAGCTACCATGCCAGGGGCTAGGAATACAAAGTTTTCGCTTTAAATAAAATAACTTACTCTTTGAGGAGTTTACATTCTACTGGAAGGAAGCAATATGTATACAGATATGCAAATTCAAAATAAATGTGAAACTTAATTTTTTTGGGGGGAGAGGACTAACCATTAGGGAAATAGCAGAGTCTATTTGAAGGAGTTAGCATTTGAACTGAACATTGAATCCTTTGATTAAGTGATTCGAAGTGTTCACGGCATGGGAGGATACATCTCTCTATGCAAAGGCATGGAGTAGGAGATGGAATGTTGTACTGAGGGAGCATCAGGAAGTACAGAAATGTAGGCAGCCGGAAAGAGAGAAAGTAATATAAAATGAGCCTGAAAAGACTGGTTAGAACCAGATTGTGAAGGATGAGAAGCAGAGATATTTTACCCCCATTTTATAAATAATGAAACTAAGGCTCAGAGAAGCTAAGCAGCTTGTGCAAAGTTACATTGTTAGTAAATGCTACATCTGGGACTCAAACCCAGGTCTGTTGTAAGCAGGATTCCTCTCAGACCACACCCCCATCACATTTTCCACTCTCCCATGTACAGTGAACCTATTCTCTTCTCTCACTGGGACTTCAACCCTTCCTCCACTTCACCCAGTTGATAAGTTTCCTCCTAGATGAAGCAGATATCCTATTCAGTCTTGACTTGAGAATTAACTAATTCAATGCTGTCCTCAGCACCACTCTTAAAGTTTCAGCTTCCTTGGCTTTCTGCCATGTCTGCCATCCAATCCCTGACCCTGGATTGCCCCTCCCCCCTCCTTTTTCTCTGCTGTGGTTTGAAGTGGCACAACTGTACAGTGTTGGCCCATTATAAATTCATGCTGTCTAATTTCAACTTGGCTCTCCACACAGAGTGAGTCCCTACCATGCTCCACATAGTAAATGTTCTGGGTCTCTTTTCTCTTCCCTTCCTCTCTCTCAGCAGATGACCTTACCTCCTACTTTAACGAAATGTACTCCAACAGATCAGAAAAACACTTATGGGTTAAAAAGAGTTGTTCTATTTCTCTAAATACCTTGGTCATTATCCTACTCCCAAATTTAACTGAGAGTTTTTCTTATTGTGCTTTCCATCTCTTTATTTGCCATATTATTCCAAACCTAACTGGGGGCATCCTCTAAGACTTAGATTTCAGTCCTTCCCTTCCCTTCCCTTCCCTTCCCTTCCCTTCCCTTCCCTTCCTTTCCCTTCCCTTCCTTTCCCTTCCCTTCCTTTCCCTTCTCTTCCCTTCCTTTCCTTTCCCTTTCCTTCCCCTGCCCTCCTCTCCCCTCCTCTCCCCTCCCCTCCTCTCCTTTCCTCTCTTTCTTTTACACTCAGGACTTGGGAAAGTCCTCCTTACCATTTTAGTAATGGATTCTGGAGATATTAGCTGTGTGACCCTGGACAAGTCACTTAACTCACTATGCCTCAGTTTCCTCATCTGTAAAATGAGTTGGAAGAGAAAATGGCAAACCATTCCAGGATCACAGCCAAGAAAACCCCAAATGGGGTCACAGAGAGTTGGATATGACTGAAATAACTAGACAACAATAACAATTCATAGATGAGACTACAGAATACATGCAACCCATAGATATTACTTACATTCATAAATTCATTCACACACACACACATACACACACACACATTTTTCTCTATCGCAGTCTTTTGGCGACTCTAGTAAAGATTCTGATTCTAATAAAAAATTAGCAAAGGCAAGTGATGGCAATATTAGGTTGCAAAAAAGTATCATTTTGGTCTTCTCATTCCCACTGTCCTGGCCTAATAACACAACAAGCGCACTGGATATGGAGTCAGAGGACCAAGGTTCAAATCTTAGCTCTACGACTTATTACCTATGTGGTTTTCCAGAAATTACTTAACCTCCCTGGTCCCTAGTTTCCTCATCTTTAAAATGAGTTTAGACCAGATGACTCCTGAGGTCCCCTCCATCTCTAGAGCTGATTTTTCTTCTACAAACAAACAATTATATGTTTCTATTGCATTTGAAAGCTTAAGAAGTGCTTCCCCCACAAGAGTCCTGTGGGCTAGGCATTATTATACCTTGTAAATTGCACTTATAAAATTATAGGGAAACTGAGGCTCACAAGGAGACCACTCTACAATAGTTATCAAATGGCAGTAAGGACACTGCTTTCACATTCTGTAAAATGGGGGAAATAATAGCATCTATCTCACAGGATTGTTGTGAGAATCAAATGAAATAACATATGTAAAATGTTTGGCAAATTTTAATATTTGAGAAATGCTATATTTATTAAAGTTATTATTAATAAATATATTGTTGTTATCTCAAACACAAGTTGATTTATTTGAAATACTGTGCTCCTTCCACAGCACTACTTTACCTTTCAATTAACCCAATCTCAAACTGCCAAGGGTGGGGGGGTGATTCCCATCTAACGAGGCCACGATCTTTAGACCCAAGAGTCTTTGGATACAATCAAGAACACTTCTATGCCTCAAATTGCACATTTGAAAAATAATTTCCCAGCCACAGATATAGCTCATCAGTGATAGGATTCATGTTTTGCTCATGGACCAGTCTCCCACAAATACAACAGCTGGAACGTACAGATGCAAATATCATAAAAGCATTGGTGTCAATCACTAGCTAGCCATGGGCTACTGAGAATGTGTGACCTGCATGGAACCGGGACTCCTGTCAGAGGGCGCAGGGAAAAGCTGTCTGTTTCATGCATTATGTATCTTGAACAACCCAACAGACTGGACAGGCACTGGCAGAAGAGTCTCAAAAGAGGAACATATGATGAAGTGATTGAAACGTCAAAATGTCATTAAGGATGAATTAATGGATGTGCAACTTTGGCTGTAAGAGGCTATATCAGAAAGACAACAGACAGCCAGTGGCTGCTCTTTCGACTGAAAATAGAAGCATTTACAATTGATCCTCACAGTTTCCAGGCTGCAAGGAGGTATCCTGGGCAGAGAAGAATAAACAGAAATGTTCTGATGCTTAAGCTTTGCACAATGATCAAATGTGATACACGAATGAGAAGGAATCAATTCCCTTTGTGAGTGAGAGGGTAGATGGTCATGACCAGAGAGTCCAGTAGTGCAGGGTCACTGGCCTCACTTAGAAAAGAATGGATTTTTATGTCTATATAAACTAGCACATGCTAAAATAAGCTGTGTCCAGAGCTATAGTCCATTGCTACCATGTATTTGTGATTTCATTGATGTGGTATTCTCTCCATGAATGCAACTAAGAGTCCATTCACACTTGAATATCTGATGTAACCCCTGCCCATGTTTTCCATGACAGAGTCTGCCTGATGTTTGAGGGAGAGGGAGAGATGCGATACTGCCATTCTCCTGATGTCAAGTGAGATGTGCTTGTCTGATGGCATGGTACAACTGAAAAAGCAATGAGTTGGGTAGGTGAAGAATAGGATTCTAGTTCTCGCCCTATTACTAACTGGGCACATGACTGGGCGCAAGATTTTTCCCTCAAAGAAGACTGAGCACTGGGTTTGGAGTTGAGAAAAAAATTGGGCTAAAATCTGGGCTCATACACTGGGCTCATACAGCCATTAGGCTACTAGTGTCACCTAATCTCCCTTTGGCTCAGTTTCTTCAACTGTAAAAGGAGCTAAGAAATAGCACCCATCTAATAAGGGTATTAAGAGAATAAACTGATATAGCATATGTAAAGCACTTTCCATGTCTTTAGCTATCTATATATCAACATAAGCTACTGTGCAGTCTCTCCAAGGTCTACCATTCTATGCTCTAAGGTTTCTTCTAGCTCTATTAATACATTCTTAGGCTCTACCTCCGATCCAGGGCTGCTCAAACCTGATATTCACAGACTTCTGAGGCCTCACAAATCCAACAAGATTCCTTTATCATTGAAAACAAAGAAAAGAAATACCCTAGAGTCCTTTTGTTTATTTAAACAACTACTATGATAGCTATGTTCTAAGACATGTGTGTGTTTGTGTGGGTGCATTTTAATGCAGACTCATGTAAGATGTAAACAATGTTGTTTTTGTATCTTTCTCCTTAGTTATGTTTAAGGAATGATACCCAGAGTACTTGGGAAATCCTGGGAGCCAGGATATATGTGCTTTCATTTTGCCTTGACCACTGATTCTTGGGGTAACCTCAAGCAAGTCAATTCCTATCTCTTGGTGGGGGGCTTTCCTTAACTGTAAAACCTAGAGGTTGAGCTTAGAGCTCACTTGACCTTCGAGGGTCCTTGTAGGTCAAATAGTCTGTTCCTTTATGTATGATTCACTAGAATCCTTTCCATATCAGTTTCCAAAATGGCCATCTGTTGGTTAGCAGGTCTGCCAAGACAACCAAATGACAAATATTCAAGCAGAAACAAGGTACAAATTGGTAAATCTGAATGAGTATTCAGGCAAGAATCAAACTTAACAGGCTTAACAAACCAGCATCAGGAGGTGCTGCTGATGATTGCTTGGGTGAAATCATGACACTACGGGCTAGAAAGGTGGATATCATCATGGGATAATAGATTAAAATTGGAAGGGACTTCAGAGGATATCTAGCTGAACCCCTTCTTTTTTATAGATGGCAACTGGGTGGAGAGATGATAAGCATTGAACCTGGAGTCAGGAAGACCTGGGATCAAATTCTCCCTCAGACACTAGCTATGTAGTTCTGGGCAAGGTATTTCACCTCTCTCAGCCTTAGTTTTCTCATCTGTCAAAGGGTGAATATAATAGTACCTACTTTACAGGGTTGTTGTGAAGCTCAAATGAGATAACATCTATAAAACATTTTGAAAACCTTAAACAAGTGCTATATAAATGCTAGCTCGTTATGACTGTTGGTAGCTAGATGGCACAGAGGATACAGAGCTAGGCCTGGAGTCAGGAAGACATGAGTTCAAATTCAGCCTCAGAAACTTACTAGTTGTTTGACCCTGGGTAAGACATTTAATGCAGTTTGCCTCAGTTTCCTCATCTGTAAAGTGAGTTGGAGAACGAAATGGCAAATCACTTCAGGATCTTTGCTAAGAAATCCCCAAATATGGTCATGTATAGTCAGACATGACTAAGTATTATTGCTTCTAGTTCTGGATAAACCAAAACATATGTAATTGACTGCATATTTTTAAAATTTAAAATGAGTATTTTACTGCTGTTTTTATTTTTACATCATCCTTATTTCAAAATATGCCTCTCCTCCTTCCCCTACCCAAAGAGCCATCTCTGATAACAAAAATAGAAAAAGAGAGAGAAAAAAGAAGGAAAAAAAGTACTTCCCTTAAGTTAACCAACACTATGACTAAATCTGACAGTATATGCAATGTCCTATGTTCTAATTAAGGGAGAGAGGTAAATTTGCTCATCTTTTTAGATTCCCCCTTTCATATCACAATCTTTCAAGCACTTTTCCTCTTAAGGAATCTCTTTCCAAGTTAAACAGCCTCAGTTCCCCTCTCTGATCCTCATGTGCTAGTCACAAGCTAAAGGTCAGATTCTAAAAATGAAAGATATGCTCCACAGATGGTGTGAGCAGAGTAGGGCCAATAGAATGAACCCAGACCACTTTCCGTATCCCATCTCTCTAAGTCATCTTGAGAACCCTTAGTGTTACCACATTCACTACTGACTCATGTCCACTAAAAACCTTAGGTCATAGGTTTAAACCAGAAGGAGGCTTAAAGGCTGCTTAACTCAACCTTCTCCTTTTAAAGATGAGGAAACTGATGACTAGAGATGTTAAATGACTTGCCCAAAGTCACCTACATAGTAAGTGGCAGAGCAGGGAGTTGAACCCAGATCCTTTGACTAGAAATTCAGTGTTTTCCCCTCATATACCCTTGCCACTAGCTCTTTTTCATATGAAATGCATACCCAAGATTTTCCCATCCTCTACTTAGAGGTTTGATACTTTGTATGCAAACACAGAAATTTACACTTATTAATTTTATTTTATTAGATTCTGCCCATTGCTTACTTAAGTACTTCTATAGGATCACTTAGACATACTCACCCACCCTATACTGTATTCTAATACCTTCTCATCCCTGTTTAGCACTGAGAGCTGTTTAGAACCTAGAATCATAGTGGAGGTGATCCAAGTTTACTGTGGATAATCTGCTTGGGACTGAATAAAGGAAAGTGGATGATATTACTCTGAAAATATATTACCTTGCCTAATAACTCCAAGCTCATCCTAAGGGCTTAATAAAAATGATATTAAAGAAAGGACACTGGATATGGAATCAGAGGCCTTGAGTTCATGATAATAGCTAGCCTTTAAGGAGGCAGGTAGGTGGAACAGTAGATAGAGAATGAGATCTGGAGTCAAAAGGACCTGAGTTCAAATCTAACTTCAGAGACTTACTAGTTGTATGACCCTGGGCAAGCCACTTAACTTTCTTTGACATTATTCCATTAGAGGAGGAAATAGCAAATTACTCCAAAATCTTTGCCAAGAAAACTCCATGGACAGTATTGAAGTGCTATGGTCCACAGGGTCACAAACAGTCAGATAGGACTGAGCAACAGCACTTACATAGCACTTTGAGATATGATGTCACTTGATTCTCCAATCTAGTGAAGCAGCTGTTACTATTAGCCCCATTTTATAGATGAGGAAACTGAGCTAAACAGCTCTGTCCACTCCGTCACCTAGTGGCTAATTCTGTCTCTGTTATTTCTTCTCTGTGTGAACACGGACAAATCATGCCAGCACACTTGGGATTCCATTTCTTCGTATGTAAAATTCAGGGCTATATGATTTCTGAGAGCCTCTCGAGTTCTAAATCTCAGCTCCTATGAAAATGTTTTTAAAAGAGAAGTATGCTATACACACACATATTAAAGCATCATTATTATTGTTGAGATTAAACTAAATTTGTTTCTCTTTTTGAAAGTCAGTGGGAATACTTAGGACGAATAAACAAAACACACTTTTTTGAACAGTCCCAAGAGAATATATTACAATATACCTAACAATGGCCAGTTCCAGTTTGGGAAGGTTTGCTGATGGCAGATTGCATCTTTTTCTTGAAAGTCAGCGTTTGGTTTGACTGTTGGAGCCACTGCCAGGAGCAGTGATATTAGACACTTGTGACAGTGGCCAAGGGAAGGCTCCCTGTGGACTGCTGACATGTAAAAAGGCCTGACTCTAATCTCTCTTTCCCCGGGGAATGGTGGCGGGGTGTAAAAGGGCAGCTTACTGGACAGGTGTGGAGGACATGCCTTGCTTAGGGGCCCCTCACGTGCAAAAGCTCCCAAGGCTAAGTTATAAAGCTGCTACTGGAAATGGGGAGATTGTCTCATCAGCTTTTCTCCTGTTCTAGTCATTTTTCACTACAGCCTTACCCTTTACCATAGCACAAAGACTCAAGTGATTTGTGTGTCTGCTCATCCTGACAATTATCTGATTTTACAAACGCTCATCAAATTGTCTATTATGTGCAAGACACTGGACTGAGCCAGGGGACCCAAATACAAAACAAGAAAACAAGACTTGCTTCCAAGGGACTTCTATTTTACAGGCCAGGGTGGGGAGAGATGGATAGTGTATGTATACAAGTAAATATATGACATATGCAAACTAATTTCAAAGTGGAGATAACACTCATAATTAGAGGTAGAAGTAGATCAGCAAAAGCCTCTCAAGAGGAAGAGATATTTTATCTGTGCTTTGAAGGAAACTAGGTGGCAGCTAGGTGGTAATATCATCCACTTTCCTTTATTCAGTCCCAAGCAGATTATACACAGTAAACTTGGATCACCTCCGCCATGATTCTAGGTTCTAAACAGCTCTCAGTGCTAAACAGGGATGAGAAGATATTAGAATACAGTATAGGGTGGGTGAGTATGTCTAAGTGATCCCATAGAAGTACTTAAGTAAGCAATGGGCAGAATCTAATAAGATAAAATTAATAAGTGTAAATTTCTGTGTTTGCATACAAAGTATCAAACCTCTAAGTAGAGGATGGGAAAATCTTGGGTATGCATTTCATATGAAAAAGAGCTAGTGGCAAGGGTATATGAGGGGAAAACACTGACTTGGGCAAATCACTCAATCTTGTTTGCCTCAGTTTCTCCATCTGTAAAATGATCTGGAAAAGGAAATGGCAAATCCCTGCAGTATCTTTGCCAAGAAAGCCCCAAATGAGGTCCCAAAGGGTCATCCGTGACTTAAACAAGCAAAGAACGGCCAAGTGATTGTACGAGACAAAAGTAAGAAGGAAGTGTACTCCAGATATAGCAGTTACTTACAGAAAGGTCAGAGATGAATGTCATGTACAGGCGAAAGCTTGCTGGCCAGTTCAAACAGAATGGAGAGTATGTGAAAGGCAGCAATATGAGAAAGGACTGGAAAGGTGCAAGGAATCTGATTGTGAGGGGCTTTAAGTGTGAGGCAGAGTGTGTTTTTATTCTAGAGTCTTAAGGAGCTAGTGAAGATTTTTGAGTGATGTGGGGCAGGTATGAGCTGGTCAGATCTGCTTATCAGAAATATCGATCTGGCAGCTGCGTGAAATATGAAGCTTTCTTTAAAGTTCTCATGATTTACAAAAAAGTCCTTAAAATCACAGGAATTCAAACAGCACTAGTTCTTCGTGGGGAAAATCTATACAACTTACGCATAAAAATCATTCTACAGTTTAAGGAAAATGTATCACCTTCTGAGGGGACAAATTTATTTTTATTTTTCCTAATTAACATGACAGAACCACACTGACTCAAAGATACGCCCTACTTGCTATTCATGAGTGATGTGTTTTTTCTCTAATTCAATAAAATAAAACAAAGAAAACATCCATTTCATTGTGCTTTCTTTCCTCAGATCTCCCTGTACCTACTGTTCGCCAGCTGGATACATTTCTATTTATTGGGCCATGACGGCATTCATTAACTTTAAGCATTTATAATTGTGATACACAAGGATTGATGTGAAGTTTCTAAGCCTAAAACCCCAATAAAACCACACAAAGCAGGTGATCTAAGATGCCTGCTATCTCTAGACACCACGGGAAATGAAAACGGATGCTAACGTATTCCTTGAAAATAAAGCAATATAAATCAAGAGACAAAGAAACAAATCTATGGCAAAACAGATTCAGCCTTCACTCACATACAGGGAATAAAAATGACAGCTTACACCCCTATAGAGCTTTACAGTTTACCAAGTACTTTCCTCACAATTCTGCGTAGTGGGTCATAGAATAAACAATTATTATCTCCATTCTGCATATTGGGAAGTTGAGGGTCAGACTTTCCAAGGGTCACATGGCCAGGAAACTTTCTGACCAGGATTTGAACCCTTCTCCAGGTTCCTAATTCTAAGTCCTGGGCCATTTTTGCTATATATAGATAGACAGATGCAGCTTTCACATTCAAAGTGCTACTTTGTCAAAATACAGAAGACACAAACCGTAGGAGACTACCAGACTTGAAAGATGCTTGGTTTAGAGCTGGAAGAAACATTAGAGGCCAGGTCATCCAGCTAGGCGATGCCATAGTGCACAGAGTGCTGGATCTGAAGTCAGGAAAACTCATCTACCTGAGTTCAAATCTGACCTCAGACACTTAGTAGCTGTGTAACCCCGGGGAAGTCATTTAACTCTGCCTGAGTTTCCTCTTCTGTAAAATGAGCTGGAGAAGAAAATAGCAAACCACTCCAGTATCTGTGCCATGAAAACTCCAAATGAGGTTGCATAGAATCGGACATGACGAAAACAGCTAAGTAACACCAACTGAACATTACAAATGAGGAAACCAAGGCCCAGAGAGGTTAAATGACTTACCTGACATCACATATCTAATAAGCAGCAGAGCTACCATTTATACTCATTTCTCTTTCCACTACACTATGCTATTATGAGGACATATTTTGGATTGGTAAGTCTGTATGGTAAATATGATACTCAAATCCTGTGTACAGTACTGTGCTCACCTACACTCCAAAGGAGTTGGCAAATACCCTTGCCTCTAGCTTCACCCTGAATATAAAAGTTCCTTGTAATTCTGGAATAGTAAGAACAACACACATTAAGAAGACCAGGCCTGGAAGCAGTAGAGACAAGAATGTTTAATGTGACTGCTTATTATTGAAGAAGAGTCATCTTGCAATTCTCGGTTCATCTAGGTTAGCACCCTTGTCCGTACAAAAACTTATGAGAAACAAAGATACTTCAGCTTTTTTGGATTGATCTAGCAGCATGTGGTAGAGCATACCTTCTGGGCCATTCCATTTAAGAAAACATAATTCTGGCATTGCGCAAATGGATTTTCTTTAGAATTCTCAATTTCAATTCAGGGCCCCTTTGTATTTTTTTCATGCATAAACTAAGGTTGCGACACACATGGGAGAATAGTTTGATGATCTTAGACCAGTTTGGAAGAAAGTCTCCTGTGGAGTGTTCAGAGATTTGCCCTTTGTTGCTGAGTATTTGTATAGACAATTTGAATGTGAGCATAGATGGCATATTTCTCACGTTAACATGTGACTCAAAGCTGAGAATGATGGCTAACACCATGGAGGACTATCTACATTCAGAAAGATCCTGAAAGCCTAGGACACTGGACTGAATAAAATAAAAGAATTTTAATATTGCTAAATGTAAAGACACATCCTTGTGTACAAATAATCATGTTTTCAAGTACAAGATGAAGAAGATGTAGATAGGGAATAGTTTGTCTGGGGTCTTACTGTAATGGAAGCTCAATATGAGGAAACAACTTAATATGGTAGTCAGTAAGGCTACTAATGTTGCCTTAGGGCACCTTAAGAGAGATAGGGCCTCCAGGAATAAGATGGTATAGTCAGATCACCCATGCAGTATTGCAGTGAATTCAGGGTACCCTCTATTAGGAAGGAAATTAAAAAATCTCAAGATTAGGCAGAGGATAGCCAGGTTGGTAAAGCAACTTGAGTTAATAACATATGAGGATTTTTTTGAAGGAACTGAGGATGTTTGGCCTGGACAGAGGAAAATTTGGAGGAAGAGGGTGTGAGATTCTATATATATATATATATATATATATATATATATATATATATATGTGTGTGTGTGTGTGTGTATGTATATAGTCATGTGTGTATATATATATTGTGATGTGTATATATATAGTGATGTATATATAATTGATGTGTATATATAATATGATATATGATATATATTATATAGGTGATATGTGCACATTCTCTATACGTGATATGTATATATATAATGGGTGACATATGTAGTATGCATGTATATGTATGTTTGTCTGTGAATATGTATATATATTTAAAAGATCATAAGATTAGAGATGCTCAACTGAGAAAGACCTTTGAAATCACCGATTCCAAAGTTCTCATTAAAAAAAACCCCTGAAAATCAGGTGAATTGACTTGCCCAAGGTCACATAGATAATAATTAATGGTAGAACAGGGATTTGAACCCAAGTCTGCTTGTTCCAGGTCCTTTGGTCATCCCACTAGACTAAAATGGCTCTCAGGATGTGGTGTGGAAGAGATTTTAGACTTATTTTGCTTGGTCCCAAAAGATAGAATTTGTAGCAATAGGTAGACATTCCTAAAAGTTAAATTCAGACCTGGTGTAAGGAAACAATTAGTATCATGACTGAGTATGATGGCATCCCTTGAGGCGCCATGTCTGATTCTTCTCCCATTCTATCAGCAGCATGTACCTCTTAAGGATAAGGCCCTTTGTTCCCCATAGAGAGGATCTCTGAAGTGCTTTACTTTTAGGAGAAGTCCATACTAACCCAGGTAATAGGCACTGCCAGGATGATAACAGTCATTTTTACAAATGAGGAGCATAAACCTCAGAGAGATTAAGCAATTTGTTCAAGGCCATGTAGCTAGTAAATGACACTACCAGAATTCAGATTAATTTCTACTGACATCAGATGAAATAGTCTTCTTGTTATTATGACATTGCCTTCATAAGACATGGTCCTTGCTCTCAGAAACCCAACATGTGCAAGATAGATAAATCATGAGTAAGGATGAGGAACCCTAAATGCAAGTTAGGATCCTAAGGTCCTAGGTCTAGAGCTGGGAAGTGCCTCAGAGGTCATTTAATCCAATGTTCCTTTTTTATAGATGAGAAAACTGAGGATCAGAGTGGCTAAGTGACTTTTCTAGTCATTCTAGTAGGGAGTACCAGAGATAGGGTTTGAGGCTAGGTCCTCTGACTCCTCTTATTCCAGAGCCAGTACTATACCCACTGTGCTATACTGCATTTCCTAAAATATGGCAGTCACCATGAGAGAAGTGCACAGTGTGACTGGATTTCAAAGCAAGGAGAGATCAAAACTGTCATAAGAGGAGGAGATGGTGGTAGTCAAGGACAGCTTCATGAAAGAAGAGGCACTTGAGTTAAGCTAGGGATTTGGTAGGTGGCACAGGGGATAGAGTACTGAGCTTGGAATCTGCATTATTCATCTTCATGAGTTCAAATTCAGCCTCACTTACTAGCTGTGTGATCCTGGTCAGGTCATCTAACCCTATTTCCCTCAGTTCCACCTATATAAAATGAGCAGGAAAAGGAAATGACAAACCACTCCAATATCTTTGCCAAGAAAACCCCCAACATGGGATCATGAAGAATTGGATACAAGAGAAATGGCTGAACAATAACAGTAACAGCCTAGAGAAGAGAAAACAAAGAGGAGACGTTATAGTTATTTTTAAGTATCTGAAGGGCTAAGATGTGGAAGAGAACCTTCTTCTGCTTGGCCCCAGAGGGTAAAACCAGGATCAATAGGTAGATATTGCAAAGAGACTCATCTAGGATTGATGTCAAGGAAAACTTCCTAACAATTAGACCTCTTCCAAAATGGAATAGGTGGCCATAAAAGGTGGTGGGGTCCATCTTCTTGGAGGTCTTCAAGCAGGAGTTGAATGACTTTGTGTCAGCTATGATATAGTGGGGAATATTGTGAGGCTTTTTTATATGTTTATGGCTTGAACTAATTAGTCACTGATGTCCTCTCCAACTCTCAAATGCCATGATTATATAGGTGGGGTCAGAAGGCAGCATAAACGGAAGACGAAGAAGCAGAAGGAGGAGGAGGAGGAAGAGAAGGAAAAGGATGAGGAGAAGGAAAAGAAGGAGAAGAAGCAGCAGCAGGAGGAGAAACAACAATATGGAAAATAAAAGCACAGTGGATGAATAGCGAGAGATACCCTTAGGCAAGAATGACTAGACGATTAGTTCATTGTGTACCCACTGAGAATTACGGGGATGATTTTGATGGCCTTTCAGCGTCTCCTCCGGTCCCTGAATTCCCTGACACTTAGATCAGGCATCTGCTGATAGGAAAGGAAGTGCATCACTGCTCTTGTCAGCATGGTGGGTAATCTCCTCCCCCCGCCACTGCTTTTTCTAGTGGCACTGACTAAAACGTTTTTGCTTCAAGCAATTACTAGAACAGTTACATGACCTGAGCTAAATCAACCTATGGTTACACGGCTCCTCTTAATCTACTTTTTGAAAGTGCAAACTGGAGCTTTTGGTTGTTGCTTTACTGTAGAAAATAAAAGGGAAAAGCACTGGGAAAAGGGCTTTCCGATGCTATGAGGTGGGATGTTATATGACATGATCCTAAGAGAAGAAGGATGGGAACTAGTCCCCCAGGTCTAGAGCCCTAAGTTCCAGTCCCTTTTCTGCCATTACTTCAATGCTTGAGCTTGGCCAAGTCATTTGATGCCTATGTTTCTTTGTTTTTAAAATAGCAGCGTTGGTCTAAACCAGGAGTTTCCAACCTTTTAGACTCTCCTGTGATATGGGATTTAATAAAACTAAGGTAGTTTTAGGGTGCATTAACAGAGGTATAGTATCCAGGAATAAGAAGGTACAGTATAGTCAGAGTATATGTGTAATACTGTATCTAGTTCTGGGTGCCACATTCTAGGAAGGAATTTGATAACCTGAAGAGCGTAGAGAGAAGAACAGCCATGCTGGCTATGTGCCTTGGGTTCTTGCTTAGGGAGACTGGTTAAAGAAACTGGAAATCTTGAGCCAAGAGAAGAGAGGGTTCAAGAATAGAAAAACTGTGATTACTGCAGTTAGAAGACCCTAGGATCATGAACTATTGAGAAGATAGAGAAGATAGAGAAAATGACTGTATTTGTGTAACTGACTATCAGTATCAGTATATATGCTCATTTTCTGTAGACTCACTATTAGTGTTGTTGATGATGCTATCATCAGTAGAGACCTGGATTTGGAAGACTAGGTTTGGATCCCATCTCAGTCATTTACTAGCTTTGTGACCCCAGACAAGGTACTTTATTCCTCTTTCAGTCTCAGTTTTCTCATCTGTAAAATGGGGATAATGTTAGCAACTACCTCACATCAAGTTTATGAGGATAAAATGAGATTTTATATATGTTTACATATACAGATATGTATATATGTGTATATATACATCTATCTTGAGTAAAGCTAAATGAACATTTGAACAGGAGTTAACGTCTTCTCAGCTATTCTCTCTCCTATCTTAGCAGAAGAATTGTCTTTCCTCCTTCATAAGGACAAATCACTATCCATTGCCTCTGGATCCTTATTCCATCAATTATTCTCTTTTTCTATGTTCTCCTTCTTAACTTTAGGGTCTTCTCTCTGAGACTATCTCTAATTTATTGCATAATTTATTGTTTGCAGATAGTTATTTGCCACATTATCCTGTGAGCTCTTTGAAAGTCAGGGCCATTATCAGCTTTCTTTATACCCCATCCCTCAGTGCTTAGCACACAGTAGGTGCTTAATAAGTTTGTATAGTTGACTTGCTACTAACTTGCTGGGTACAGGTACTTAATAAATGTATCTTGCCTTCATTGTCTCCCTTCCTATTTGCCTATACACACCTTCAGTTTCTTCTATCCTAAATAGAGAACCTTTTAATTCTTAATTCTGCCACTCTTTAAAGCTACTATTCTATCTCTTATCTCCCATGCAATCACACTCAAACTCTCCCTCTCTTCCATCTATTTCATCTATTTCATTTCCTCCTCATTGCTCTCTCCTGAAATTGTTGCCTCTGGGGTCACTAATAATCTCCTACTAAGTCAAATTATCTTTTCTTAGTACTCATCCTTCTTGAATTTTCTGCAACATTTGACACTATTCAATATACCCTCTTTCTTTTCTTTCCCCCCCTTTTTTTGAGGCAATTAGTGTTAAGTGACTTGGCTAGGGTCATATAGCTAGTAAGTGCCTGAAGTCGGATTTGAACTCAAGTGCTCCTGACTCCAGGACACTATGGCATGAGCTATGCCATGTCCCCCCCTCCCTTATCCCCAGTCTTCTAAGTATTCTCTCTTTTCATAACTTCTGTGACTGCTTTCTCATGGCTCCTCTGCTTCACCTTCTCTATTGCTGGCTTTTCCTTCTCCATTCCCTTGACATAAATAAATGTGTCCCATAATGTTCTGCTTTGTAAAGCTTTTTCTTTTCATTTCTCCATATTATCACTTTTGGTGACCTCATCTATTCCAACACTTTCAATGAACCTTCTAAGACTCTCTCATACCCCACCTCTTTTATGTCTGTTCCTGGCCATAGTTGCTTTTCTCCACACACATTAAGTCTGCTAAATCTTTCATCTGAAAAAGAACCTGGGGGCTGTAGTGGTCTACAAGTTTAATATGAGTCAATGAAAAAAGTTACTGTGACCTTAGCCTACACTGATAAAAAAAATCAGAGCCCCAAATGAGAATGCTATAAGCCTACTAACCTCAGATCCTATCTAGAAGATAATGGTTAGGTTTACACGACATATTTTTGGAGAGACATTAAATGAGTTGGAACTCATTCAAAGGAGGCTGACAAAGATAGTGAAATGCCTGGAAAGAAAAGGAGACTTAAGGATGTGAGGTTTGTTTTTTTTTTTCAGGCTCTCCTAACAACTAGAGCTATTCAATGATAGAGTAGGTTGTGTCTTAAAGTGGTGAGTTCCATCTCAGGAAGTAATCAGAGAGTGATGATGTTAGGGTTGGTATAATCAGTATTCTTCCACTGAGTGGCTGGGAGGCTAAAGAGTTCATGTTTCCTCTAGCTCTGTGTTTCCAGAGTTATTACTGATCATCTTTGCTGGAGTCCATTTCTGAATTCTTGACTAAACCAGAGTTTCTATGTTAAATTAACTTCATACCTGGCCCCCTTAGTGACAGAAACACCTATGACCACCGAGGAGCCAAGTCTCTTTTATTTACTTGTGGAAAAGTAAACTATCCCCCAGGGGGAAAAGATCCTTTAGGCAATGAAATAAGTTTAAATACTGGGCCTTGGCAAAGAATCCTATGTAGATTCTTGAATGCATAAACAATTTTTTTCTGTGCCTCAGGAAAGAGGCAAGGGGGAGTACTGATCACTGCCAACCACAGTAAAGTCTTCTTGGAAGGGAGCTATGGTTATAATATGCTTAGACTCACTTCAGAAAGCACCATTCAGCTATTTCTGCCACCAAACTTATAGCCTAGACTTCAATTATTTATTTATTCCTGTTATAATCTGGGGCAGTTAGTTCCCCCTCCCATGCTGAAATATCTTTTTCTCTCCAGGACTCTATTTATCAGGGGGTTCTTTCCTTGCTGTGACCTTTTCTCTTTTCAGTATCTGTTACATGGCTGTTTTGGTTGGTTGATTTATACAAACGAAAGGATATCTTATAGGTACAAAATCTCAAAAATCCTCTCCAGATTTTCCAGACTGGCTCTGAGTTTTGACACTAATAGATGTTATAGAAAGAATATGGCCTTCAACAATCCTGATATAAATGCCAAGATGAAGCCCAACATCATTTAGAAGGAAAAGTACAAAAATATGTGATGGGAAAAGACATACTACTGGAATGTGAAGGCTTTGTGTTTAGAGAAATATTATAGTTAGGGAAAATGAAAGCTAATAGTCATTTGATTTTCTGTCCTTGATGCATTTTAATAGAAACAGAAAGAAGTTAATGCTAATGCCTCTCCTCTGAGATTATCTTCAATTGATCCTCTGTGGTTGTATAGTGTCTATACATGTATGTATATATGAATGTGTGTATAGATATAAAATATACGTGTGTATACATGTATATATGTGTATATAGTACATAATTGTTTGCATGTCGTCTCTCCCAATCAGTTGTGAGCTCTTTGAGGGCAGGTGACTTTTTCTTCCTTTATTTCCTCAGTACTCGGCCCAATGTCTGGCAGGTAGGTGCTTAATAAGCGCTTCTTGACATGACTTCATGAACTTCAATATACCTCCCCTATTGCACTATAATGTGGTATCACCAGGCCTTCTGAGCTCCTGGGAGGAAGTGTTCTGTGCCTAGCTGAATATTGTAAACATAGACCATGAAGTCACCAGTTGGTCGGAGATGATCCTGCTTCCAAAAGCTATGATAGTAGAGATTTCTACTGTGAAGAAAGCTCATAAAAGCAGAGGGGGTGGCAGAAATTTATAGCCACCATCCTGGAAGGGATCATAGGAAGAAAGAAAAGACAGGATTCAAGAGCTAGGAAAAAAAACTAGAAATTTTCTATTAAAATGCTCCAATTTTGAAATGAGAAAACTAAGGCCTCAAAAGGAGAAGAGATTTGACTAAAGTCATATAGTGAGAGAGAGTGCTGAGATTTTGGCTCCTACTCAAAATTCAGTGTTCTTTTCACTATACCATACTGTTTCCCTCCACCTCTTAACTGCTTAAAAAAAGTTGGACTGCATATGAAAGAAACCAGTCTATTGTCAATGCACAGCATTACTAGTAAAATTTTAAAAGACCTACAACAATTTTCCTTTATGTGGCTGACCCTCATTAACACCTATGTCTCCCATTTCTGACATTGGTAGGTATTAGAGAATCACTAAAACCTATATGGCTGAATAAATACAGATAGGCTGATGGAGCAAATGAGATAGTGTATATGAAGCACTCAGCAAATCTTAACACATACATATAAATGTCAGGCATTCTATTCTATTTTATTCAAACACTGCCTCTAATTTCTAAGGAGGAGTTGGATTCTAAATTCTTCCAGGGCTCAGCAAGGATGAGTGTTTGATGGCTATTGGAATTTCCACAGCTCCTATGGGAAGCAGGATAGTAAAATGAAAAGAACTGTAAGTTACCTCTCTGTAACTCACTAGGTGAGCAGGGGCAAATTTCTTCCCTCCTCTGAATCTCAGCTTCCCCATCCATGAAATGAGGGAGTGGAACTGTCCAATTGCTTCCTTCAATACTCAGCTCAAATCCTATCTGCTGTAAGAGCCCTTTCCCAGTTCTTTCAACTACTAGTGCCTTCACTCTGAATACTTTCCATCTACTCTACCTGTATACTGTATTGTTCACTTGTTTGCCTGTTGTCTCATCGTTAGAACAAAAGCCCCTTGAGGGCAGGAACCATATTTTTAATTTTTTTGTGCCCCCAGTGCTGAGCACAGTGCCTGGCACACAAGGAAGTACCTAATAGATGTCTATTGACTGACTGACATATAGTAAGATCTTTAAAAAAATGCTTATTGACTGCCTCACTAAGGGCCCTTCCACATTGCTCTGCTAATCAAGGATCCTACAATTGCATGATACATGGTGGTCGATGATAGCCATTTTCATGTCCAGAGGTGGGTGGGCAGCATAAGGAAAGGAGATATTTTCCGACTCTGGGATCTGGCCGTAGAGAATAACACATGCTGCTGCTGCAAAGGAGAGGCAGCGTCGTACATCATGGAGAAAGAGCTCTCTAAAGGGAGCTAACTCTAAGATGGCAGAAACAAAAGCAGGAATAAACGATGAAAGTGTATTTCAAAAGTAAAAGAAAAACACCAAACAAGACAAACGATGAAAGCTGCTAGCAGCCTAAGAAAACACAGGTTCACATGGAAAATAATCCTCTTTGGGAGGGGAGGGGAGGAGAGCTCCTGCCGCACCACACAAGGCATGCTGAAGAAAAGCCGGCCCCAGCTAGGTACTTACAAGTAATAGGAGTAGGAATATGCATTTCTTCTATATATTGATGGGCAGTCAGATGAAGAAAATGTCCAAAAGGGGGAAAAAGAAAACAAACAAACAATAATTAGACTTTGATGAAATCATGTTCCTTAGAAATGCACATAGTATTTTACCATCCTAATATGAATGACGTACTGCATTCTCTTGTGGTTCCCTCTGGGAATCTTGAGCCAGTGTTCTTGGAATCGCTTCCCCCCCAAATGCAGCTAGAGACAGAGCTGTGGGAGAGTGGGAAGGGCTTTAACCTGAGAATCAGGTAAAGAAGATTCTAGTTCCAGTTCTGCCACGAACTTGAATTGTGACCTCAGGTAAGTCTCTCTGGGTCTCAGTTTCCTCGTCTGTAAAATGGGAGTGTTAGCACGGTATCTACAATCCCCTTCAGTTCTGATGCTGTATGTTCTAAGGTCCTCTCTTGCTGTGACCTTCTCTGTTCTATGATCTAAAGTCTGCTTTTGCTCTAACATTCTACGGTCTGTATTCTAAGTGACCTTCTGGTTCTGATCACTGGTGTTCTAAGAAACCATTTAACTCTAACATTCCATGTTCTAAGTTCCATTCTTGCTCGCTCTACAAAGTAAATGTTCTTCCATCTCTAGCACCACACAGTTCTAATGGACCATCACTATAACTGCAGCTCCTCTCTAGGACTCTTTCCCTGAACCTTTGTGACCAGGAATATTCTTACAGAAATGCCTTAGCTTGGTGGATGCTATCCTTTTCTCTCATATTTTCCAGTTTCATACCCTCTCTCTTCCTCTGACTGATTATACTGGCTTAATAGAATTTGTCACTGAGGAAAAATGACATCATTGTTTTTCCTACTGGGTCTCTAGCAATGTCACAGTGTTATTATGTGACTCTATTGGAAGACAGCTCTTCCATGCTACCTAATGAGATGACTTCATTTGGGCTTCCTTGCCTATAAGGCGAGCCTGCCTTTTACTAACTCCTTTGGGGCAAAGAGAAGACGGCCTTCAAATAAGCTTTACCTCAAAAAAGAGAACTAAGCTGCTTCTCCTAGGGTTTTGGGAACAAAAGAAATCTTTCTTATTTGTCGGGAAATACATCCACAGATGCACGGTGTCCTTGGATCTCAGGGTAGGAAGGGCCATTATAGGTCATCAAGTTCAAAACCTTCATTTGACAGGTGAGGAAACTGAAGTCTAAGAAGTGAAAGTTCTTTGCACAGCGAATTAGTGGCAGAGATGGGACTGGAACCCAAATCCTCTGATTTGAGGTCCAGGGTTAATTAGTGATTACTTAATTCAGTGTTCTGACTTTGGTTAGTATATTGCCTTTTGAACTTGGAAGGTTAGATTTTAACCTGAGATTGACCCAGTTAAGCTGAATCCAGTTAACCACAAATATCAATAACCAAGATATCCCCCTATAGCCATACAGGGCTAGAATGGTATGCATTGCATTAAGAACAAGGGCAAAGAATTTACCAAAGAAAATCATCCATCTGTTTATCAAAAAAAAACATTTACTCTTTTAGGTCTAACTGACTACATATATGCCAGGTACTACACTTAGACACTGGGGATAATGAGACACAAAAATATCATGAAGAGTCTCTTCCTTAAGGCATTTACAACCACTTGGCAACAGTGGGAGAATAGGAATAAAATGCATGTAGCTAACTAAATACAAAATATCACAGATTAAATAAAATTGATTTACAGTGGAAAAAGCCCTAGCATAGGTACAGGGAACCTTTGACCACCCTTGAGGACCTAGAGGGCTACACATGGGCTCAAAGCTGCAAGTCCCCCACCCTGAACTAGCAGTTGGTAAGGCTTAGGGGACCACTGCTGTAGGACAACTACATGCTTGAGTTGAGTCTTGAAAGAAGCAAGGACTATATCTGCTGAGAAGTTGAGCTGAAGGAGTACATTCATTCCAAATATAGAAGAGACAGCTGTGTAAAGACTCTTCAAGCTGGCATTCAAGATATTTTTAAAATGGTGCCCATACTCCCTTTTTGGCCTTATCTCCTATCCAGTGCTCTATCCCAAACAGTCCTTTAATAGGCCTCACTCTTTACCATCATGAAGGGGCTCTTTCTGTTTTCTCACTTAGAAAGCCCTGTCTTACTATTGATAAACCTCTTTCCATCCTTCCTGTCCTGTAAGACTCAGCTGAAGCCTAGCTTCCTTTAAAACACTGCTCCAACATCACCTGGTACAGGGAGCCTTTTCTGATTTCTCTTGGTTGCTAATGACTTCCTCCAAAAAAATCCTTTTTAAAAAAATTGCATTGCTTGTATATGTTGCCTTCTCCAGTAGCAAATGTAACCTGTTGGAGGGTAAGGACTCTTTCATTTTTTGTCTTTATACCCTAAGTGGACAGCACAGTGCCTGACAAAAAGAAGGCCTTTAATGAATACTTGATGATTGGCTCCAAGAAGACTTCTGTGAATCTTCCTTTCAGGAAATGTTCTCTTCCTCTTTGTAATTCCCATAATACAATGTCTGTGCTTCACTTGTCATGTTCAGCCATATATTATGGTTATCTCTGTACCTGTCATCTCCTCAGGGAGAATTCAACCTTCTTGCAGGCAAGGGTCATGTCTTATCGATCATTTCTGTCTTTCAGTACCTAGCACAGTTTTCTACATGGAGCAGGTGCTCAGGAAATGTTGGTGAGATTTCATTGACTGCAAGAGGCCTTGACGATGCTGGGTGAGCAGAGCTTGCCTGCCACCTGTTTCTACACAGATTGTCTGTGGAGGGAGAAATCAGGCCACCACCCTGTTGGCAAATGTTTCTCTCAGAAATGTGTCCATTTTGCCAAGCTTGTTAAAGTGGGGGCACATATAGGACTCTCAGCAGAGGGCAGACGACAGGATGTTTTCAGTTTAATCGGGAAAAATTATTTTTGCCAGATGGAGGCAAGAAAATGAGCATCCAAAGACGCAGTGTTAAGTGATTAAGCTTATACTGCCAATCCTGGATAACAAAACCACAGATGGGAACGTGCACCAACCTCCCAAAGAGACGCCCACACCCCAAACAGACATAGACATCCCAAATATGTCCAGGCCCCAAATACAACTCTTTACACCCAAGGTACATACAGTTATGTCAGACACACGTGGTGATCCCAAACAGAACATCACCCCAGTCACCGAGATGAATGCAAATACACTGACCCCCAAATACAAATACATAGGATCACAGGATCCAGAGCTAGAAGAAACCTCAGAGGCCATTTTTTTAACAGACTAGGAAACTGCAATTTAATGACTTGCCCAAGGTCACACATTTAGTAAAGAAAAGAATGCTTCTGTATCACACCCACATCCTGCAAACCTATAATCCAAGCACATAAAGGGAAAAGAGCCCTGGCTTTGGAATCAGAGAATCTGGGTGGGCTCAAATTCCATTTCTGATGCTTCCTACCTACATGGCCTTGGCCCAGTCATTTAAATCTCTGGGTCCCAGTTTCCTCATCTATAAAATATGGAGTCTGGGTCAGATGTACTCTGAGGGTTCTTCCAGTTCTAGGGCTTCTATCCTATGACTCATACCCCCTATTTATAAAGCTTCTAGTATATGCCAGGCACAAATATAGTACAGAACGCTCCATCTCCCCATATATGTGCTGACTTCCCGCTAATATCCAATGACCGTCCCAAATATTTCAACTCCCAAGTCATATCTACTACTCTAAACTTGTACGTTCTAAAACACATACATGCTCCTACCCACACTCCAAAGAGCACTCCCAGAAACATACAGCTGTAACTCAGACCTCTTGACCTAACCCCCCCCTTGAAACCCCAAACATATACTGATTCCCTCCAAAAACACACATACACAGAGTATACACGCAAACACAAACATTGACAATTAGACCCTAAATAAATACTTTAAAATAACTTTCTTCATTAAAATAAAAGTTGTTGCCAAATAATTTTATGACATAAGTTATGAGAAGGCCTTAAGCATTTGTAGCTTTTCTCTTATTGTGACAGAAATGAGTAACTAAGAACTTTGACATTTCAAAGTTCGGGCAGAGTCAATAACACAAAGGAAAGTTGGTTTTTTGTTAATAAATATACCAAGGGCCGGAACATTCCTATTCTAATGACACAAGATAGTCATCCTGGATAACCACAGGCTTCTTAGCTAATCTATCACCTGCCTTTTTTTTTTAAAGCCTTTTTAGAAAAGTAGATAAAATATTGCCCAGTGGATCCCTTTAACAAGGGACCCAACCAGTGCATCACCTAGAAGCCCGAGAACAGCCCGAGGCCAGTCACACTATTTAAAATATTTGTTGGGTGACATATACCATGACCAAACACTAGGGAAACACAGGGGCACATTCTGTTATGGAGGTTGATTCCAACACTCAAATGGAGAAACATAGCTGTCCAGTGCTTAGTACAGTGCCTGGCACATAGAAGGCACTTAATGTTTACTGATGCACTAACTACCTGGGTCCACACAGATATAGCTCTGTGATCTTGGAAGTCTTGGGAGTCTGCTTGGCTGAACATCATTAGACACTCAGAGGTCCAAGGCCTCATTAACGTCAGAGAGAAAGTATCTCTCCCGAAGGTGTTGAGTGACCAGGATTTTTCTTTAACTCTAATTAGATGAGCTGTGTGTACTCTACTTTTCTTGGTTCAAAAGTGAAGATGTCAATGTTATTGTGATTAATTTCTATTCGTGTTTCTTTCGATTCTTACTTAGTTCCAGAGTATGTCAGGGGTTTGCCAAAGTGAAGTGTCCTGAGCTTTTTGTAGAGATTCCAGATCACGGAGCAGGGGAAGGAGAAGGAGAAGCTTGTACTTTCCTCCTGGTCAATACCCATGATGTCTGAGATATATAAACACAGCCATGGAGAACATGTCAGACTCCAAAATATTCCCAGCCCCAGAGCAGAGGCTGCTGTGACTTCTATGGGTTCCATAGAGTGGAGCTGGGTTTGGGGGATGCAGCTCTCATGAGAAAAGACTCAAGCAGCCCTGGGGAGGTACCCTGGACTTTGATTTAACTTCCCTTTGGTACATTGTGGAGAGTTGCTCTTGTGAGATAACCAATTAGAATGCCTTGTAGAGATATTTCCCCAAGTTTTTGGAGGGAAAACTTGAACCAAGGAGCATAAGAACCACGAACAAACTCACTGTGTGACCATGGGCTAATCACCTCATGTCTTTGGGCCTCAAGTTCCCCATCTATAAAGTGAGGATAAGAAAATTGTGAGAAAAATGTTTTGTAAGCTTTAAAGAGCTATAGAAAATCAAATTGTTACTATGAAAGAGAAGAATGGAAGGAGAGGAAAGGAAAGGGAAGAGAATAAGAGGGAGGAGGAGAGGGAACAGATAGAACAAAAGGAGAATGAAATGAGAGAAAAAAGGGGGAGAAAAAAGGATAAGGAGAAAAAATAGAATTTATAAAGCTGAAACTATGTATCAGGAACAGTGGTAAGGACTTTACAAATATCTCATTTGCTCCTCACAACAACCTCATTGCCAACCACTCACAACAATATTATGATCCTCATTTTACAATTAAGAAAAACTGAGGAAGACAGAGGTCAAATAACACAGTCAGGGTCACACAGTGAGTGTCTGAGGCCAGATTTGAATTCGCGTATTCCTGACTCCAGGCCCAACTCTCCATTAGTGATTAGATCGATGCCACCCAATAAATGATTGACGTATTACTGTTCATTCTTGTGGTTAAAAAAATAAAGTCACACATTTCATTTGTCTTTGAGAATGACTTCAGAGTCCTCCACAGGCTCACAGATATCTATGACATTGGGTAGCCAGTTTTCCAAATGACCCAAATTGAGAGGATCACATACAAATCACCAATGATTATAGAGCAGGCAATCTGAAGGCCTAAGAAAAGTTTATATAATCCTCTTACCCTTTTTATGTTCACAGGGGAAGATCTCCCATTCCTCTCTTCCATTACAGTCAAGTGTAAGGGACTTGGGAGGATAGAATCATAAAATGTCAAAGCAGAAAGAGACCCTAGAGCTCAGCGGGTAGTCAAATGTCCTTATTTTGTAGAGAAGAAAAACAAGGTATTGAGAGACCAAATGGTCAGACTGGTCTAATGAAACAAGCAAACAGCAGAGTTGAGATCCTGTCCTGAGTTCTTCCATTATCCCACAAAGGCTTCCACTGAATGGTGGAATGGTAGCTTTACTCATCATATGGCCTTTAGGTAGGTTATTTTATTTCTCTGAACTACTGTTTGTGCTATAAATATCATTTATCTGGCATATGTGGTAGTTTTCTTGGTCTCTTTTTTCCTTCCCCCTTCATAGGAGCCAAGAACTCAAGTTTTATTTCATTTTATATGCTATAAATAGAAACTTGAGCTATGATTTCAACTTTACAGGAAGCTCCTGTGGTGAGGGCTCCTTCCACCAACACAAGTTGGCACCCTTTTTGCAAGTTATGGTGTTAGAGAATTGGCTAAATCATTGAGAAGATAAATGACTTGCCCAGGGTCATCCAGCCAGTTTTTCAGAAGAAATATTGAACCTAGGGCATCTCTCTATCCACTAGCCACACTTCACTTAATTAATTAATTGATTGATTGATTGATTAATTAATTAATCATTTCAGTTAATATCTGCTATTAATAATTTTCTCAGTAAAAACCAGACAGCTGCAGGCTCAGATAATGACCTGTGTGACCATTCTTGAGGCTTTGCCAAGAAAGTTCTCATCTTCAATCTTGGGCTTTGTGGCCATCACAGCAACTGAAACCACAAGCTAATTATATGGAACATCCAAAATCACAACTTATCTGTCACCTTGAGCAAGTCACTTTTATTCTTTGGAATCTTTTTGTTTACTGGCAAAATGAGAGTTGTGCAGCAGATGACCTTCCTAAGGTCCCCCTTGAGCTCTAAAATCTACAATCCAGAGATTGTATGGTGATCTGATCAATTTACCTATAATCATTGACTATGCTTGCTAGAAAAATGATCCAATTGATGGGAGTCAGTGGGAGGCAGATTTGGGCTTGAATGAAAAAATATGAAATGAAAGTGAAAAAAAAACAACCAAACTTCCTAACAGTCAGTGCTGTCTGATGAAATTAGATGTCCTATGAGGTAACAAACTCTAATCACTGCAAATCTTCAAGCAGAGGCTGAACCAGCACTTGTAGGGTAAGCTTGCAGAAGAGATTCATTCCTTGGACAAGGGCTTGGAACAGATGGGTCCCATGGTCCCTAACTGCTCTGAGTTCTCAGATTCATGAACCAAATGTCTGTCTGAGCAGAGCCAAGTAGAAATGAGCTGTCTGATCCCTAATTATCAGGAAACTTACCTTCTCTTGATTGTGAGCATGGCACCCAGGAGGATAATGACAAACATCAGGAGTCCAGCAATCACTCCGGCCATTTTCACTGTATTGTCCACCTGTTTCTCGGGTTCCACAGCATTGGAATTCTGTGTGGATGCTCCTTCAGAGGAGGGGACGGGGAAAGACAGATAGTTTGTAAAAAATTCTCATGAGTGATAGTGCAAGCATCTCGAAACATATCAAGGCAAATATATTTGACACTCTAGAACGGACAAAACAATTTATCTGGTTTAGGTTGTTGTCCCTCCAAAGAGATCTCCCCTAAATGCTCTCTAAGATTAGCCTAGAGCAGAGTTGTTGGGCCATATATGGTCCACAGCATTCCCAAGTATGGTTCAAACCAGATTAAAATGTCATTGTAAAATATTAACAAAATAAGTAAAAACACAATAAAACAGATAATGTTATATTTTAAAACTAAGTTAACATGGTCAGCACATGAGCAGGAATCCTTATGAACAGTTTAGTGGACCCTGTTTCTATTTGAGTTTGATCTCACTAGACTAGAGAATATTGATCTCACTACAGGAAAATATTTAATATTCCATGGGGATCAACTCCTGGGCAGTAGTGTGGGGACTTGGTTTGTAATTGAAATGAAGGAGCAATATATCTATCTCTAAATATATGCACTTGACTTTACTACTACTAAGTTTTGTGACTGTGGTCAAATTACTTTACCTTTCTGAGCATCAGTTTTGCTATCTGTAAAATGGAGATTACACTAATACTTGACCTGATTCCTGCATAATAATGTCATAAAAAGTGAATGAGAAAGTTTTTTGAAAATCTTGCAAAAGTATGGTGCCACTACTGTTACCATTGCTATTATTACTATCATTTAATTTAATTTTGACTCAGACCTCTGATTTCATTGGAGCCATAGACTCCTGGTGAGGTAATGACCTCCAATGTATAGTGGTAACGAATCTGCAGTTTATAATCTTAGAGAGTTTTCTAGCAACACTAATATGTTAGCCAACTTGCCTAAGGTCTAGGCAGAATGTTTCAGGGATGGGTCTTGAACCTAATCTTCCTGAATCTGAAGCCAGTTCTCTAATCCCTATGTCATATTGCCTCTGGGGTTTGATAAGTGTATAGAAGCAGCATAGCATATTGGGTAGAGTGCTAGGTTTAGAGGGCAGCAAAGACCTGGATTCAAATTCTGCCCTTGACATTTGGTAGCTGTATGACCCTGGACAAGTCACTTGATGATAGGTATGTTTTGGGTAGCTTTCTCAGATGCAATAAGCTATAGTTAAGTTTGAGCTGCATTAGTGGAGGGAGTTCACATAGAGATAATACTCTCACTAATGAAATCCTAGATCTCTCACATACATAGGTATAATACACATGTTTCTTGTCATAGAACCATAATTTGTATTTTTTGTACAGGAATATAGACCAACTGATGTAGTATGAAAAGCACTGGGATTAGGGATTGGGAGACCAAGCTCTGCCCTCCAGGCTCTACCAGGAATTAGGTATGCTCCCTAGCAAGGAACCTCTGTTAGCTCCTCTGTAAAATGGGAATGACTAGATGACCTCTATGGTCCCTTTCAGGCTTAATGTTTTATGATTCTATGACTTTAACTAGAAAGAAACATAAAACTGGAAGATTTGGGCTAACAGATTGAGAAATACTATAGCATCTGAAAAATCCATCTACACTCATTGTTAGTAATCCTCAAGCTCCATGACTTACAAGGAAACATCTGAGAAGCCCTTCCTTTTCCTAAATGGAACTTGGACAAAGTCAGGGGAGTGTGGACACAACTACTGACCAGACGGATGCAACTTGGCATGAGGCAGCTAGGTGGTACAGAGAAGAAAGCACTGAGCTTAGGAAGCTCTGCGTCCAAATTCTGCCTCATACACTTACTGGATGAATGATTCTGGCTAAGTTACTTGACTTCTCTTTGCCTCAGGTTCCTCAACTGTAAAATGGTGATAAGAATACCTATCTCCCAGAACTGTTGTGAGGTTCGAATGAGACATTTGTAAAGCACTTAGCACACTGTCTGGCGCAGAGTAAATGCTAAATAAATTCTCATTTCATTTCTTTCTTTCCTCCCTGGTGATCAGATCAAGGGGAGCTAAATCTCTTTGGACTCAACCCCAGGAACAAAGACAAGAAAGCAGCTATGATCTGTGCTCCAATGGAATTCTTTCCAAAGACCATCAGAAATCCCTTTTCTTCTAACTCACCTTGGCACTTACTTAAACTGTAGCCTGAACTTAAAATAGAATTCTGGGCTCATCCCTGGACAAAGGGTTTCAGATGGTTGCTTGCTGTCAGCTCCATTACTCACTAGCTGGGTGACCTTGAGGAAGTTGTCAACTAGGGTAGGCTTAGTTTCCTTCATTGGCAAAATGGCTCAGCTTGAGTAAACAGCTTAGGAGCTTCAGGAAACTGTTTCGTGTATCTTAGACTGCCGGTCTTGACGACTAGGCAGGCCACTTTCTTGGACACCAAATAGAGGTCTGTTATAAGTGTGTGTATAAATAAGATGATTATTATGATAGGGGTGGTGGAGATGGTTGAATCAATGGTGTAAGTTTTCATTTCTGGTCACTACGAAAAATGGCCTATCTACTCCTTAGAAATGCAGGTAGGAACCCACTGGCGAATCTCTTTCCTGAGTTGCAGTACTAGTCATTGGGAGTTCTAGCTGAACTTGGGGCTTTTAATCTCTCTGTCAAACAAAGCAACAAATAGATTCCTCATTCTGATTTTCTACAGTGATGCTAGAAGCAGAAATTTGTGGCTGATTTACTTTGATTTGTTCTCAATTTCTGCTTTCTGTATTCACAAACTGTATTACTGTATTACTCACAAAGCCTTGACATGAAGCTAAAGGATAAATGGAGAATGTGCGTTAACCCCATTCTTCACTGATGGGATATCTAACGATTTTTGTCCCAAGGCAGGATACGGTATATATGAACTCTTTTGAAAGTAATCAAGTTTAGGGCTGGCTTGTTTATGTTTACAATTGCTATGGAAAAGCTGTGTGATAGTTAGGTCGTGCGGTAGACAGAACACCCAGCATGGAGTCAGGAAGATTCAAGTTCAAATTTGACCTCAGACGTTTAGTGGGCATGTCACTTAACCTCTGTTTACCTTAGTTTTCTCATCTGTAAGATGGGGATGATAATAGTATTGACCTCCCAGGGTTGTTGTAAAAATTGAATGAGAAAATAATTATAAAGTGCTAGCACAGTGCCTAGTACAAAGTAAGCCCTATGTAAATGTGGCAAGAGTGGTAAGAGCACTGGACTTACAGTCAAGAAATCTAGGTTCAAGGCATATTCTGCCATTTGCTAGCTGCGTGGCCTTGGCCACATTTCTTAACCATGCTGGGCCTCTGGTAACTTCTTTATAGAGAGAAAAATTAGGTAGTTAGATTTAGGGAAGCTTTTGTCCTTCTGTTTGAACACGTTCCAGTAGGCTAGGAATTCACTTTCAATGACATTAAAAAAAAAGACTTGATTCCTGAAAAAAAATGGAAATATGCTATTTATCCATCCTGAGCTCTACCTAGCTCTTCCTACCAGCCAACACAAGGTCCAACCCTCTATCCACCATGCCTGGGACTCTAAAGTCCCTTCTTGTTTTAATGCTCTGTGATATACTGCCTCTACTACATCTATTACCTCTGCCTCCTCCTCACAGAGACTATAGCCCTGAAATCACCCTGGCTCTATCAATGGGCTCTTATAGAACTTTGCAAGAACCAGGTTTTCATGATGCTTGAAGACTTTTCCCACAGATTCCATCCTGTTCCTTTCCTTCTCCCCTTTATGTGTAGTCTTCTCCTGTTAGAATATAAACTTCATGAGGGTACAGATTGTCTGACTTTCTTGTATCTATGTTCATGGCTCTTAGCACAGCACCCGTCACATAGTAACCACCTAATAAGTGCTCTATCTATTTAGTGGATATAGTGGTTCCAGAGGCTTATGAGCATCTACTATTATCCAATGCAGTTTTTTTTCCCCTGGCATGTGAATGGAAGGGCAGGGACAATTTCCAAAATAGCATCTTGAACTTCACTAATGTAGAAATGGTTTTTTATCAGTCTTACATCTGTTTATCTTAATAGAATTAATACAAAAGAACTGGTAGCAAGGGAATAATAATTCATTCTTGGGTGCTGTCACTGGCTACGGTCCCGGTCTTCAGCTTTAAGTTCAGAGAATATTCCCTGTAAATATGAGCAACAAAAAATAAGAGTCGTAGATAAAGAACTTTTAATTGCAATTTATAAAATCAAGAAAATCTCCTTGCATGCATACTTCATTGGCTGGTGATAATTATTGAAGGGAAGAAAAGAAACCAGCTGTAGAAACAAACTGCCTTAAGTAAAGTTTTTGGAGACCCACAGTCAACTCCTCCTTAACTAAGGACATATAATCTCATGTGGCTTAACTGAAGCAAATCTTGGTTTCAAATTGGACAGTTCACTCCTAATCTACTTAATTACCTCCTTTGTAGATATCCCTCTTTCTTTCCATTTTTTACTTTTCTGTTGTACCCAGTAGGGCAGATCACTGGAATCTAAGTACCAAGTTACCACCATCTAGTTTTTACAGGAGATTTCAAAGACAACAGTTCTGCTTAAGATGGTGCTTTGTTTAGGTTGTTGGGAGGAGTTGGGTAGAGCTCAGGATGGATAAACTAGATATAGCAATTTTATTTTTCCAGGAATCAGGTCTTTTTAAAAAATTTTATTGGAAGTGAAATCCCAGACTAGTGGCCACACCTTAAAAAAGAAGCATAAAAGTTACCCCTAAATCCAAATGATTTGGGGATTATCTGTCTGTGAACTGTCTGTACTTCTGCTTTATCATAGCACCAAAGGTAATGGCGAGGAAGGAAGAAGGTTGGATAAATGACCTCTGAGGTTCCTTCTAGCTTAAATCTTTGATCGTGTAAACCAGGTTCTCTTTCTTGTCTTGTAATTGAGGTAACCAAGATCTCTTTAAAATGGGAATGACATTTATGAATTATTTGAAAATATTTTGGCTACTCAAGCAAAAGTTTCCACCCCTAGCCCTGACTTGAAATTCAAACAGTTATGTTTACCAGTATATGTCTTTACTAAGTAAATTTAATGAGATTTGAAAATCATGTTTCTGTAAATTGGATGATCTTAAATGAACCAGATATCTATTTAGCAGAACTTTATGTACTAGAATTCTGTTGAAATGAAAATCATACTCCATTCATTTAAAAAATGACATGTTCCATAAATCTGGCTTTTTGCGTAAAAGATCTCTTAAGGTATTTTGGAGCTCTCTCAAGTCAGTACCATGTAACTCAAAGGGAAATTCTTGACTGCTTCTAACAAGGAAAGCTTTTTTCAGTTCATTGTCTACTGGTGAGCTGGGTTTATGGATACTGTTCATCTATTCTCTGTGAGAATCTCTCACTCCGTGGTTCCCTGGCGTCAGGTTTCAGTCAGGTGACAGGATTTGGGGTTCTGAGGTTGGCCTGGGTGTTCAGTACACGATCAGGGTGGGTCAGTTTGGAGCTGCTGAGTCTGAGACTAGGTCTTAGATTAGGGGCATAGCAATAAACAACAAATGGACATTTACTTAACACTTTAAGGTTTGCAAAGCTCATTACATACATTATCTCACTAAACAAGCTTGTGAAATTGAGCCTCTTATTACCCCCATTTTACAGATAAGGAAATTGAGGATTAGAGAAGTGATTTACCCAGTGTCACCCAAATAGCAAATACCTGAAGCAACATACTGTCTCCAACTAGTGCTCTATGGATGCCATGCTGCTTCTCCGAATTAAGGTTCAATCTGGGGTATAGATTTCAAAGTCAGAATGTGGCCAGGGTTTAGAGGGTAAGCCTGGGGCAAGGTGAGGGCTTAACTACTGAGTTAGGATCAGGATTCCTTCTGTCTATGTCTGGAGTCAGGTTTCAAGTTTCAGACCAGAATCAAGGGTCAGCCTTGGGGCTAGAATCCAGTCCATGATGAGGACTTGGGGGTTATTTTGAGTCCAGGATTGAATGTTTACTTTACAGCTGAAATAAGCACTCAGTCTAAAACCAGGATTAAGAATTAATCATTGGTTAGGGTAAAGAGAGTCAGGTTATAGAAAGGGGTTAGTGAATAGTTAGAAACTAAATGGTGTCCCCCTCGCCAATGGATCAAGCCCCTGACCTTGTCCTCAATAACACGCAATTATTAGACGATCACAGAGAGTCCTTTGTCTATGCCCTGCCTAACATAGGTGGTGCTCTGATTATAATAATACATTCATAACAATTAAAGTAATTGCCGACAACTCTTAGAAATGATTATGCCACAAACATTCCTAGTTATGCTGACTCATTAAATTATTAAAGGACTAGAGGGCAGTGACACCATTGTTGTTATAAAATGGATGAAAGATTCTTGCCAGGAGTCCTTCTTCCTGCCTCCCTTCTTTCAATCTATCACACCCTTAACCTGGGCTGAATCTGTTTGGCGGGTGGAAAATTTAGAGAATATTGAACAAATGCATGACTACTGCCTACAAATCTCAGTGGAGAGAAACCTTAAATTTTTTCTTACAGGAATTTGCCTTATTTTCACATCTTCATGGTTTCTTGTAGACAGTGAATCTAAATTTTCTTTGTATAAGATGGGGAAAAGCTTCCCAGGCAGGCTTTGGGGGCCAAGGATGGGGCGGGGGGGGGGGGTGGCGGCACAGAAACATTATTGCTGTTTCGGAGGAGGTATCCCCTTCTGCCAAGGCCAACATGTCCCTTTGGTTTCATCCCCTCCTTCCTCCTCCTAGAGCTTTCTCATGTGTCATTTCTCTAGCCTTCTCCATCTAATGCCTCTTTTCTGTTCCCCTAGAAATTTCTTCACATCTACTCAATCCTTTAATAAACCTTTGCTGGTTTTCTGTCACTACAGACAGTTCTACGTCTCCCTTCTCTTTCATTGCTGAACTGCCTTTAATTCTCGTGTGTATTAATGGCTCCCATGTCTTTACCGTTCCTCAATACTGTGTTCTTTGTTGTTGACTCGCGTCTGACTCTGTGACCTCATGGATGACATCTTCCTGACAAAGATACTGGGATGATTTTCTGTTTCCTTCTCCAGCACATTTTATAGATGAGGAAACCAAGGCAAATAAGGTTAAGTGACTTTCCCACACTCAAATATCTAGTAAGTGTCTGAGGCTGGATTTGAATTCAGATCTTTCTAACTCCAGACTCAGCATTCTATTCACTGAGCCACCAAGCTACCTCCTCCAATCCTATTACTTAACTGAAAATGCTCTCTCCAGAGTTTCCAGCCACTTTCTACTTGCTCAAGCCAATGACCTTTTCTCATTCCTCATCCTTCTTGACCTCTCTCCTTCTGTCTCTCTCTCTCTCTCTTTCTCTTTTTCTCTCTCCCTCTCCCTCTCCCTCCCCCCCCCCCCTCTCTCTCTCTCTAAAGCTTCCAGTAGTACTGACAAGCCCTGAAGCCATGGTACCATGCTCCCAACTTTTTCTGATGTAGGACTTTCTAAAAGTGAATGTCCTAAAGCGAAGAACTTTTCAAAGGTAGAATGAACTGTTTTCTCATCAATGGAAGTTCTTAGACCAAGGTTCCATGAAGGTGCAGCAGGGATGCAATCAAGAGCATTCTCATTCAATTCTCAGCAGGCCTGGATGCTCTGTGCAGTCCTGTTCACATCTCCAGTTTTGTGACTTTATGGCTGTGTGACTGCTTATTGCTATTACCAGCATTATTGCTATTATTAATGTTAGGGAAGGAGAAGGGCAATGAAAGGGGGACAAGGAAAAGAAAGGTGATAAAAAAGAGGAGAAATGGGACTAGGAGAAGGAGGAGAACAACAGTGATAGTAAGTACTACCACCACGGAGAAAAGCTCTAGTGAGGCAGGTTTTGTCTTGATGTAAAGAATTACCTAATTTCAGAGTCATCCAAATGATTTAATGGATCCCCTCAGGAGGCTCTCTATTACTTCAAACAGAGGCCAGAGGAACAATTGTCAAGAATTTTTGTAATTTACAGACAGGTGGGACTACAAGGCTTCTGAGAATCATTCCAGCTTAAAAGATTCTATGCAATTCTGAGTTGTTTGAAGAGGGAAGAAGGAAAGTCTAGAGTATGAAGGGGGAGATGAACGGGAAGGGAGGGGAGAGGATACTACATGAAAGGGTCTAGCAGTTGTCTCTAAAAAACAAAGGAATCAGGTACCAAGAAGGAGATGGAAGAACTCTAAAGAAATCTGCAGGACAAAGAGAGTAGTTGCACAGGGCACCAAGGGAGGTCAAGGCATACTGAAGGTAAAAAGAAATTTTGAAGTGGAAAGACACAAGGAGGTTAGAGGCACACTGAGGTAGTGTAGACATACCGAGAGGAGGACAGAGAAACACTGAAGACAACCTGATCTAGTTTTCCCCCATCCCTTCCTCATTTCAGAGAGTTTATGGTGATCTCCTAGAGAGCTGAAATGGATGGATCAGTCACAGGGGGCTTGCTGTCCCCTTTTTAAAGCCATTCATGAGAACTGGACAGTTCATCCATTCTGGATGTTATTTCTTATCCCTCTGTCACCAGAAGGTGTTTCTAAATCCTATCCAATTTACTCTCTATAAATATGGCCTTGGAGAGACAATTGTATTACCTCTGAAAGGAGGGCTAGGAAGGGGCAGGCAGAGTAAATAGTTGCCTAGATCTGGTAGCTTCCAGCCAAATTACACTTATGGAGCAAGCATGCCTCTGTAGGTCCAGAAAGCAGAAAGCAGAATCTATAAAAGGGATTAGTGCGAGCAGGGAGCAAAGTCAGTGAGAGAACCAGGGTAAATACACAGCAAGGAGCTAAGATTAGTGCTACTAAACTGAGCAAGGATAATGAAAACTACAATAAGAGAGCCATTGATTGCTGAGATTCCAGCCAAATCCACCATGAAAACATTTTCTTTATTCTCACCCTGTCCCCCTCCTTCCTTTTTTTTTGGAAAAAGAAACATTGAATTTCCACTAAGAGCAGATCTATATCCTCAGGACTAGAGAATCTATTAGGGACACTTGGAGAAAAAGGACAGGTTTTAATATTGGTATAAGAGCACAGAGGGTGGTCAGAATGATCACTAGAGTTCCCATAGTAACTGTCAATTGAGGGCGGGGGGAAGGGAAGAGGGGAAATGACCTTAAAGCAAGACACCAGTAGCTCAAGTGCTAACCTGAGCAGTGGGTGCAAAGAGGCAGAGGGAAAGTAAAGGGCACAACTTGTTATGTTGGGTGGTGCCAGTCTACGTTTTCCAATTTGTCCCCCTTTTTTTCTTCCTTACATATACTCTATGCTCCAGTCCAAATGGACTGCTCTTTGCCTGGAATGTCATTTATATTTGCCTACTGAATTTTGACCCGTCCTCTGCTGTTCAAATCAAATACCATCTGTTCCAGAAAGCTTACCTTAACCCTGATGTCAGTAAGGACTTTTATCCTGAAACCTAGGCTATTAAAACAATTTTGAAATGAATTTGTTGTTCAATATTATTTCATTATCAATTTCTGTCTCATTGTCACCACTTGATAGGAAAATCTTTTAGAGAAAGGATTTTATATATGTGTGTATATATATATAAATACACATATATGCATATATATAATATATATGTACACATGTGTATGTATATATTACATATATATTTTTACTGAGTTTTACATCTTTTTATTGCTAAGGATTACAGGATGATAGATTTTTGACTAGAAAGGAACTTAAAGGTCACTAGTCCAGCTTAGTCTTTATTTTATAGTTGAGGAAACTGAGGCACATGGAGGTTAAAGAGACTGCTCAAGGACACATGTAGCAAGTCAGCAGAACTTGGATTTGAACATATTTTAGTACAGTACTCTATATATGGTAGGTGCTTATAAATGATTTCTATTGAGATGTTACATTTATGATTTATCATGATTATAATGTATTTTATATTGAGATGTTAAAGTCAATATAGCTTCTAAGAGTCATAAGGAGCCTTAGAAAACATTTAGTTTTGTATCATAATTTTTACAATGTCAAACATGAGGTACAGAGACAGGAAAGAACCATTCCAAAGTCAGAGGAAAGCTAAGATCAGAATTGTACCTTCCTGACTCCCAATCCAGGGCTGCTCCCACCCACTCTCATCTGTATTTGAAAGTGAAAATGCAAATGGGGAGGAGAGGAAACAAAATCTGGCAGCTTCAGGTCCCCTCTTAACCTTTCCCTAATTGTTTTATTTTTTCTCTCATAGCACATGTAAACCTCCTGCCATGTGACACTTATACACAGCATCCCCAAGGAGATTTAAAATCCTAATATATTAACAACAATTCTGTCGACTTCTGGATATGGGCTCATTCAAAAACCTATTTAGAGAAAACGGCAGCCATAATGTATTAATAGCCTTGAGTTTGTCATGGCTTTGGACGCTCTAGTTAAGGACCTTCATGATGATAATATATTGATGCCAACCTTTTAAGTACTATGGAGAAATGTGGTTCAGGGTCTACCTTTGAAGACTTGTACAATAGCATTCATAAAGAGGGCCTGGGATTAGATGTGGTTTGGGAATTTCATACTTTTCCATGCCCAGTCTACTGCGATGATTGGAATTTAGGACTCAGAAGACTCTGTGGTCAGAAGAGGATTTTGATGTTGACCTGAACCAGTCTATTGAAGAAAATCTGCCAATCTGTTTGGAGGGCCTCAGGAGATGTGATGCACACTACAACTTCTCTATCAGATTTCCTCCTTTCTCCTCCCTTCTCCTCCTACCTTTTCCTCTTATCTTCCTCTGCGTCCCATTTCTCTCTTCCATCTTTATAGTCCTAGCTCCTGGATATTTTCACAAGGCAAACATGATCATTTTATCTGCAATTCCAGGCCCAGTGGTATTACATATTATAGAGCATGGCATCAGACACTACAGTAGTCTTAGGGACAAGAAGAACTACAGGGTTACACTTATATGCAACAAAATCTTGGTAACTCAGTTTGGGAAAAAGGAAGGGAGCAAGAGAGAGATTTTTAATAGGAAACAATGAACATCCTTCATAGGCATTGGAAATCTGAAATGGATGTTCCACATGTGCCCAGTCTAATTTGAATTTCTTGATATTAAGGAGATTCAGGGTTCTAGAATGCCTCTAGTCAGAGGGAGAATTTCCTGCTGATTTGGATTAAGTTTTCTGCCATCCACTCCTAACTACAGCCTGTTGGGTCACAGGATTTAGAAGTGAGAGAACTCAAGAAATTATCTCATCCAACCTCCTAACATCATAGATGAGGAAACTGAGGTTTAGAGGGAGAGAAGTGACTCATAGGATCAAAGATCATAGGATCACATATTCCAATTTGTAAGAGATCTTAGGATTATTCATAAAATACAATATTATAAGTTTACAGATGAGGAAACAGAGGCTCACAGAGTTAAATGGCATGCCTAAGATCATGAAAGTTGTAAGTTTTAGAGTCAGGATTTGAAGTCAGGTCCTCTGACTCAAAATCCACTGGTCTACATCACTGGTGTCAAATTCAAATAGAAGTGGATTCTTGAAACCAAATATCACAAATAAACATTATATATGGTCTGTTATATTTTCATTTATTTTGTTAAACATATCCCAATGGAATTTCAATCTAGTTCAGGCCAGTACTTGGGAGTTTTGGCATAGAGTCTGAGAGTTTCCCACTTCTGCCCTATACCATGCTCTCTAAAAGGGGTACGATGCTTACTGAAAACTCAGCTGAAGAACAGCTAGGGGGAGAATCACATCATTGATAAGCTAAGTAGAGTTAGAGCAGCGATGTTTTTGATCTGGGTTTCCTAAACTATATGAAACTATTCTATAGCTTTACCATGGACAATTCCAGAAAGTATGAGAAGAGGTAAGGATTGAAGAGACCAAGGAAGCGTTAGGTGCTTAAGTTTATTGGTTTAACAAGTTAGGACCTTTAGTAATAAACATTTTTCAGACCAGTAAACATTCACTGCTGCCAGTTTGCCACAGCCTGGGGAAAAGATGCTCTATGGTAAAAGGCCAATTAACTAGCCCACTGGGACACTAGGAGCTCCCTGAGCACCAACACATCTTAGCTCTTGGCTGAACAAACAAGCATGTTCTCAGTGATAGAATCTCTCTCTCTCCCTCTCCCACCCGCAAATTGGCTTTGAAATGAAAGAAAGGGCTGGTGCTTACGTCTTGAAATATCCATCAGTAAGAAATGTGTGGTTTGTATTTATATTGGTCATTATTACCACCAGGGGATACACATTTTTAAACTACACCTTTAGAAGGGGACAGCTTGTAAAAAAGAATAATTTCTGGGCATCTAACCCATAAAAATAATGTGGAGATGCACTTGGAAATAAATAGAATAAGATGAAATAAACCTGTCAAAAGAATAATATTCAAAGCAATCAAAAGGAGGAAAATGGTAAGGACGAATAGACATGGTGTAGAATTACATCTGTGTTTTGTTTTTAATATCATCTGCTGATCTAACCTAAATACCATCCAGAAAACAATGGGGACCATGCAAATGATGAGTAATAAATAGGATTCTGAAAAAAAACGTTTCTGTACGATCAGGTCCTATGCATAATGGGTCTTTTGAGGGCCTGCTTGATATTGTCATCTACAGTGGCATGTCTGGAACATGTCACTTGGCCCTTGAAAAACAGGGCTCTTCAACTATATAATATCAGAAACTGACAATGGCTAGGTCCTTGCTCAGCAGTCTAAGGACTATTGACCCTAAAAGGCTTTGTTTTGGCCTTGTACAGATGATACCACTTCCCATTCTCAGTCCCACTTCCACATTCCCCATGGCTCTGTTATGTAAGTAGGCCCATGACCATAGTATAGCATGGTTCCCCAGATGGCAGCTACTTTCATGAAGCCTTGAAATGTAGGATGTGTGTGTGTGTACATGTGCATGTGTGTGCATGTTTGTGCATGTGTGCGTGTGTATGTGTAATTGACCTCTTTAGACTGATGGGGTAGGAAGGAAACCAGAAAATAAAGTACTGAAAGGGGAAGGAAAGTGCTATTCCCTTTGCTCTTGGAAGGGGCAAGAAAATCATGAAATGTGGATGGGACAAAAGTGGGGTATGATGGGAGAAATTATCTTGGATCTTCCAAGAAAGGCTTTGAGATATACTCAGTTTCCTAGTTGAAAAGCCTTGAAAAAATATAGTCATTCCAGACTTGTCTGCAAGAAGTATTCAAATTTCCATCCCTCAATCATCCACAGCCATGGGGAATCTAACCATGCCATGAGAGCTGTTTAGTATAGGAAGGTGGGACCTTTGAACAGAAGTGAATATTCTGAACTTGGTCATGATGCTAAAATTGGTTTGGAATAAAGGGTCAGGTTAACATGATATCTGAAATGTGTGTTCAGATTTGAACACAAAGCCAAGAATCTAAATCAAAGGGCAACATGGCAAACCTTCCCCTGCAACTCATAGTGAGGAGCTCTAAGGTCCTATTCAGTTTACGTACATAAAGCCAGGGTCAGATAAAGAACATTCAGAGAAAATACTGCTTTCCTCACAAAAGGCAAGACAACTATGGAACTATTCTAGCTTCTGCTCATACGCCAAACAAGTACCAAGAGAGAGGGGCCCCAGGCAGCTTATTATCAGTTCCCTCCCCTGGCCTGATAGTCACCTGTGCTCAGGCGGTAGAATGGAGTCCCCGTGGTCACCTGTTGCCTACCCATTACTGCTAACAACAAGGAAACCAGTTCCCGGACAGCATGCATAAGAGAAGAAAAGAAATAAAGAAAAATAAAAATGTGCCTGGTCATGATCAAAACGGCAATTATTTTTTCCTTTGAAAAATCTTACAATTAAAAAGTAAAAGAATACCAAGGTGTTATTAGAAAGCATGGATGAACACTCAGCCTCCATATCAGGTTGTGCTTGCAATCCAGTGAGTGGCCCTGGGAAATACGAATGGCAAGCAAACATTCTTGGTCCCAAACTACCACTCTCTCCAATAAGGTGCCAGTATACACCCAGAGGTGGTTGTGCCAAGAGGAGACATTGTTAATGTCAGAAGAATAGATCAAAGTGAAGTAAATGATTAAAGAAACTGATATAAATGGCATTCAAGCCCCTAAGTAGAAAGGCTAACAAACAGTTTGGGTTAGAACTGTGTAACACATCACAAGAGCCTAGGAAAAGCCAAATGTTACAGGGAACAGACAGTGCCATGGAAAACATACAAAGGGGGCTCACATGAGGATTTGGAGCATTTGGGGGTTCCCTCCCTCCCTCCTCCCCATAGCAGGTTGCAAGAGGAGGCAGTTTCTATGTGGAGAGACACTGTGGAAGACAACATTTTGAACACACAGAACAGAAGCCCAGCTATACTAAAGCATACTATGAAGGGTATGGAAAGACCTTAGAAGCTGGACAACAAAAAGGAGAACTTTCCGATTGGCTAATTTATCATCATTATAAAGAGAAGCAGTAATGCTCTGGACAAATAGACAACCTGATGGCTTTTTAGTGGGATTAAGGCATTTGGGGGCCTGGAGCATTTTAGAATTAAGGATAGGAGAGGTGTCTCATGCTATAGATGATAAGTAATAAAGAGCTAAGAAATCAAAATATGATATATCAATAATGGAAATTGTTTCCATGTGGGTCCTAAATTAAGTAGTAATTGGTTAATGCTATGAAATAGACAAGCAAGCCTGATCTCTAAGGACCCTTTCAACTCTAATAACTCACATCAGCTCAACACCAAGGAATAAAAGCTGAGCTTGCAGCAGTTAGTTCAGGTACCACCACAGTCAGGAAAAATGGCGGACCTGACTTTAATTGAACCATGATGTCCCAATATCACTGTGATTGGCATAGGGCACAAAGATTAAAGAAGGACAATCAGTGCCTGCTGGTTATTTAGGTTGGAAGCTATTGGGTAGCCTTTGGGAGAAATTTTGTCATTTGCATTCAGTGAACTATTCAGACCCAAGTTCTCAAGAAAGATCTCAATGAAAGGTGGGGCTTCATTATAAGGAATGCACAGGAGACTTCTCTAGGGGTATATATTTCCTATTATAATGAACAAGAAAGAGGCCAGGGGAGCTGTGTGTTAGTACCCTTAGATGCCTATTCTTGCATGCTGCAGCTACCTTTGATACTTCTTTGGTGGCTGGGGTCAGCCCTTTGGTAGAGATTGTCTAGGCCAGAGGTATCAAACGCATGGCCCAAGTTACAAACCAAATGAGATTAAAGTGTAACTGGGAAATATATAACAAAGTAAATAAAAATATAATACAACATAGATAATGTTAATATGTAGTTTTCTGAGTCAATATGTGGCTCATAGAGATGTGGTCCTCATTTCTATTTGAGTGTGTCCACTGGCTTATAGGATATG